>CM070873.1:36941806-37316806 GCA_036365515.1 Torymus aiolomorphi | reverse complement strand
CCATACCGCCGGCGCCGGGGAGAATTGCAGTGCTTCGCCGCTGTAATTACGGGAGAGACTTTGTCCCCCCTATCCCCCGCTAATCGATCGTGACGTTCGTTTGTCCGATACGCTAGCGAGAGAGTGTGTAAATTATAAACGTCGGAATTTCGGCGGCAAATTGTCTCTCGAGCGTTCGTGTGTGTGAAGCGATAATTCTCTCTCTCTGTGTGTGTGTGTGTGTGTGTGTATATGTGTGTAGGAGAGTATTTTTGTTCGTATTATAATACACGCATTATGTCCGTGGATTGCGAGAGAGAGATAGAGGGGGACACAGAGCTCTCGAGGATGAGTGACGAGCGGGCGTACACGCGCGTTAATTGAGAACTAATTGATAATTCATCGATTACACTTTCGGGATTAGCGTGTCAGAGGGCCGGGTCACGCGGAAAATTTCGTTATCTCGAGAGAGAGAGAGAGAGAGTGGGCGAGCATTTACTTTTTTGACACTTTAATTTTCCGAATCAGGCGCGCTTTCCTGATGAGCTTTAATGATCGCTTAATCCCTGCGTACACATACGCGCGCTGACAGTTCGCATTACGAAATGCGAGAACCGTGTTCGCCCCCCCTTTTTTTTTTATTTCTTCGCGTGATACTGTAGCATCGCCCCGATATACAGAGTGTGTCACTTTGGATCGTATAAAATTAACGAATTAATCGTTCGCGTACGTACAACGACACACTCGTGTCACTCGTCAATAATATTATACACTCCGCGCGCAATCATCAACCTCAAAAAGACGGCCTTCATTTGCCATTGCCGGAAGTGTCCGACCGGCGCATCTGTCTTTCGAAAGCCTCCGGCCTGATGGATGCCGGGGCTTTGACGCGCTTCGTTTGCCCACTCAACTCACGCTGATGTGTTGTGTCGGTGCACGTATACACACACACACACACACTCACACACACACACACACACACAGATGCTAAGGCAGACACGAGATTTTCCGGTGGTTAAGTGCAGAAAATTGGAGAATATCGGTGGGGGTTGCCGGAGATGGCACGGTACGCGTCGTTGCGTTATGTATATATATGACAGTTTAAGCAAATCGAGCTCAGAGAGCCGCTGAAAGTTATATACATAAAGTAACACCTCGATCGTCCGAATCATTATCGGCCATGACTATTCAAAACCTTATACTACTGCATTACACTACTCCGAATAAAATCGTTACCCCCCCGCATACATTCTCAATCCCCCTCCGGTCCACATAAAAAACCACCCACACACACACATATCGACTTCTGCTCGCGCTAAATCATTCACGTGACGCTCCACCTATAACACGCGCTAACTCACTTCAATCGCGGCGCTCTCTTTCTCTCTCAAGAAATTACGCGTACACGCGGGCCTCTCTCGAAAAGTCTAGTCTCCATACACTCGACCGCTGCACCACCTCATATACGCGCAAACACTGCTCTTCGCCCCTATTTTTTTTACCTCACATGCGTCTCCTCACTCGCCTTTATGCTCGAGTGCACGCTGCATTGTCTCGGCGGAGGGTCGTCGACGACATCGAGAGCGACGCCGCGTGCAGCAGCCTACTCCTCTACGCTCATGCTGGAAGAATATTTTCTACCGCGCGTGCAGTGTATTTTAGGCGCGCGCTTTTTTATATAGGGGACGTGTGTGTGTATGTGTGTGTATGTGTGTGTGTGTGTGTGTGTGTGTGTGTGTGTGTGTGTGTGTGTGTGTGACGTCAACGCCCACGTACGGGAGGTGACCGGTTATATATACGTGTGAAATTGAGCTCTCAGGAGGACATTTATAGAGGACGGAGGGGGAGGAGTGAAAATTCGAGCGCGTGTATGGTCCATCGAAATTCATCGGCTCACGGGCAAGCGCTTCGACGGATTATCGAATATATATCGAGAGGGAGAAATATTCGTTGCGGAAGCTTGCGTCAGAAGGTGCACGAATGACGTCAGGATACTATATATTTGAAATTTAAGGTGCGGCTCAAAGGTGGTTTTTTGGGAATGGGAAGTTATTTGCAGAAGCTTTGATGTTTCTCTTGAAGCGTTCAATTCTTTAATTAGAACACTTTGCTTTGGAATATTCATAAAACTTTGATCTACCTCACTTTCAGCTCTCACTTTGAAAAATCGTAAAAATGCCACACATCACGTCCAACGTACCAGATTCCACCTCCGATTTTTCCTCCACCGCTCTTCCGAAGAACCCACGCCGAATTGAATAAGTGACCGCATCGCGTATACAGGAGGATAATAAGTGCGCCTCGCGGAGAGTGCATCAACCCGCTGCGGCGGCGGCAGCCTTGAAACTTTCATGCGCGCCGGGCGCGCAGATCGTTTTGAATTATGAACCGGGGCCAGCCTGAATTATGGACACGCCGGGCGCGCTGCACATCGCCGGCCGCTAGCTCGATCGTTTTCGGCCGGCTATGTAGGTTGCCGGTTGTGAAGAAGCCCGGCTCTGGGTGTCGCGTTGGGCAGTAAGATGGGTAGTGTGTAGGTGTGTGATGGGATTTTTCGAGGTTTTGGGATTTGTTCAGAGTTGCATATAGCGAGGTAAAAGTAGTTTGGTTTATTTGCGTAGTTAAAAGGAAACCTAGTAATTTTAAAATATGACTTGCTATATAATGAAAAATCAGGCATCAATTTTTCTTGTTAGAAAATTCTTTCTAAAAATATCAAAAAACTTTTTTTTTAAACTATTCACATAAATTTCGCTTTTCAAAGTATTCATTCGTGCGTAAAATTGACAATATTCTGTAAGAATAATAATTTCTCTTTTAAAAATAGGAGAAATAAAGTATCCTTTTGCCATGGCGATTGTTTCGTCGATTATTTTCTTCCTTATTTTAAAATTGTTTTAAAGAATTTTTTTCTAACGTATAAAATTATATTCCGTTTTTGTATAAATGTGCGAAAAAGAAATTACACTCGACCACGAAACCCCCGCAATTAACTTTTCCCGCCCTCAAAACTTCGACATTACCTCACCAAACAGACCTCGCCGCTTCACGATTATCAACGCGTATCCCGCGCAGAGATACACGCTTATATACGCACACATCAACCCGCCTCCTTATTTACCTACCCTTCTCTCTCTCTACCGGCAAGATATACACTCGCTCTGGAGGTAAACGGCCCTAACCTCGAAATAAAAGCGAGCCGGAGAGAGGAGCGGGCGGGAAACAAGAAAATATCAACTTTCCTTGCGGGAAAGTTTACGGTTTCTCCTTTAGCCTCGCGGCGTGCTGCTCTCTAGCGCGCGCGTCGCTCCGTCAACCTCTCTCACGGGCGAAATTTAAAGGGACGTCGTTCCGCTAAACTGTTCCCTCCAGCCCTTTTCATTTTCCGGCCGCTTGCGCTTCTAATCTTACGATTATTTCGTTGAGTGGCCGTTTTGTGATTTTTTTTTTCCTCTCTTCCTCCTCCGCCTCTCTGTTCTCTCTCCCGCGGCGGCTTCTTCGTCTTTTCTGCCTGTCTACCTGCCTGCCTTCTACTACTTTTTTGTTTTTATTAAGGCCGTTATACGGCGAGCGGCCGTTTTTATCGGCTTGTTTAATCTCGGGGCGGGGCTGATAAACGGTCGATGTTTAAATGAATGGCCTTTCATTTTCCACTCTGAGATTTGACGGGAATAAAGTTTCTCCCGGAATTGGCCTCGTATAATATAAAGGAGAGACCGAGAGAGAGAGAGAGAGAGAGAGAGACTTTTTTTATGGGGATGTTCCAGTATAAAGTTTTTCAAATTTTCTTTCCGTCTTTCATTGGCTCTCGCTGTGTCTGAAATGGAAATGTCGAAGTTGCTTTAAGAGAGTTCACATTGTTACCCATGCGACGTCACAGTTTAGTATAATATTTTACAAAGTTGTACAACTCTTCGTAATATTATATCAAAATTTATTAGCCATACTGTTCTATTACATTAAACTCCAGGTACACCCAACCGCGACTACCAGTTATATCCCCCCACCCCGACCATCGTTCTCTCTCTCTCTCTCGAAAAAAAATGCATTCATGCATGCCTATCATAATCCAACCCTCGCGTATATAAACATACAGCGCGACGCCTCCGAATCTGTAGAATAATTCGACTTTCCTCCCTCGTGAGCGATTAACGTTGTAAGCCGCGTCGGGGCGATCCCATCTCTCTCTCTCTCTCTCTCTCTCTCTCTCTCTCTCGGCAAATGATGATTAATGGCTTCCTCTCGAATCGCTCCGCGAAATCTCTGCCGTTTTTTCTCCTCTCTTGCTAACGGATTTTCGGCGATTTTATCGGCTCCGTGTATACGTATGTGCTTTGTCGGATATACCAGGATTAGGCTACTACACACCTCGTGTCTATACACACACACATACACACATACACACACACACACACGGAATGAATATAATAATCCACTGTCCCTATTCGTCGCCTGATTAGCTCTCCCTACAGCTGTGTCTAAAAAAAAGGCAATTCAGCTGACGATGCCTGCACACATTCCAGGTCGCGCGCCACGTTTATTTATAGCCGGCGATAGTTCCCAGTATATAGTTGCCAATCGATATCCGCCAGCATCTCTCGCTCTTGTACGTTCTCACACACGGTGCGCTTCGGCCATTGGTTAATCGAAAAACTACAGCCTGCGGGAGACTCTCTTATAAGCCGACTTTAAACTTCCTCCGCAACTGTTGTGTCAAGAAGTTTGACGCGGGGGGGAAGGGAGGGAAAGAGTCTGTATAACGCCAGCTGCTCGAGACGCTTGAATTTATCAGCGGCTTAATTATCCGAGTGTGTTGCCCCAGACGCCCCATTAATTCGGCGACTTCTAATTACGCTCTCACCTCTCTCTCTCTCGGTGTCCGGCCGCTTTTTGCGCCTCCTCTCTCGCGTTTATTCATGAAAATGAAAGGATTTTCGACGCGCGCTTCGCGGCCCGGCTATTAATCTGCTATTTCCAAGTTTCAGGTCCCCACGGGCCGAGGAGATTATGAATTTTTAGAAGGCTGCACTCCGGCAAGAAGTTCGCCGTCGTCGTCGTCGTCGTCGAGTTTACTTTTTGTTTCTCTTTTCCGGGTGTGGCGAGAGAGGGAAGTGGTAGTAGTTTCCGGAGATTCCGGAATGCCCTGCGCCAGTCCCCCGACGCTCGAGTGTATTATTGTTAATTAGCGCCGTATTTTCGAGGTTGTTCGCAGTTGTACAAGTTCAATTAGAGAACTCTTTGTGTTTCTTTTTCCTCCTCCTCTTCGTCTCCAATTTGTCGCGTGTATTTCTTGTTTCGTTACAGAATAATGTAAATGCTTTTAACACGATATATATTTGTTCACTAGATTGCCGAGAAAAAATCGCAAATACGCTCTCGAAACGAATAGCTTCATCAACAGATCACGCGAAAGATAAATTACTTCGAACGCGTTTTTCACTTTATCGATTTATTACATATCTCTTCTCCGACGCGAGCATTTTCGCGTATATATAAAAATTCCCCGACCAAACCCAAGCGTATCACATTACGCGGCTAAATCAAGTTTCCCCCCGTTCAGGAAACTTCTCGATTACACGAGCCAAAACCCTTCGTTTGTCAACACTCCACCCTCTCACCTATACAATGTAAATCTTTTCCTGGCACGTGTACATACCCGCGCCATCGGCTATACAATCCCTCCCGTACACCGTTTATACGACACGAAATTAAGCGCAAAATTATTGATCACTCCGCAGCTCGGAATTTAAAATTCCCCGTATATATACACAATCCCGGGGAAGCTCTCTCTCTCTTTCTCTCGCGAAGTTTCCCGTCGCCGTTGGCTCTTCAATTACCGCCGGCTAATCTTCGAGAGTTTTTCGAGACGCGATTCCTCGTGGCGGCGGCGGCCAATGTTTGCCCTCCGCAAACGGCTCTCCGCAAATTAATTTAGTTCCTCTCTCTAGCTCCCGCTAGCGAGCGGACAAGGTTTTTCTTCGGCGTGCTTGTTTCTGCGGATGTAGGGGAGGAGCGAAGAAGAAGTCTTTCGAGATCGATCAGCCGAGAGTGGCTGCTACTACTTTACCGCTAATATTGGTTGAACGGAACGAGTGCCCGTGATTCGATCGTGCGCTTCCTCAAAGGAAGAGAGAGAGAGAGAGAGAGAGAGAGAGAGAGAGAGAGAGAGAGAGAGAGAGAGAGAGAGACACTAGAGCCTTGTTCTTTAAACGAGAGGAAAGAAGAACTACGATAACCGCGCGATGCGTGTGTGTGTAAGGAATGATTCAATCGTAACCGCGCGAAGCACGCCCTAACCCTAATAATTTCCTTAACGCAGCGGAAACTTTCATACCTCCCGTGTATACATATATATGAGTGAATGAAACCGCCGCCTATACGTCCTCGTAAAAAATGTAGAATCCGAAAAAAAACTTATCCCGCGCGCGTCCCCGCCGTCTCGTAAAATAACGGTGAGTCGTCATACGCGCCCGCTCGTTCGTATCACTTACTCGCCGTGTTTCTCTCTCTCACTCGCAATCGTATAATCGCGTATACGATCGGACGTATATATATATAAGAGTATGGGCGATGCTTAAAAAAGAGAAACGGGCCGCAGGCCGTAGTTGTGGCTCCTTAAAGTTTAAGAGCTGCTGCGCCTGCTGGACTGCCGACGGAGTGAGTATCCCTGTCTATGTGTGCGTATGGAAGGGGAGAGAGAAAGAGAGGGTGAGAGTCTCCCTTAGGAAATATTCTTGGGAGAGTTTGGGGTCGCGCGGCTGTAAAATTGAAAGAGGCGAGAGGGAGGGTGGCAGGCAGGCCGGGTTTAATTAGCTCGAATTTTCAGGGAGTTTGCGTTATTTTTCGGCTGTTTAGGGGCGGGTTATTAGGTTCATAATTTGTAAGTGACTCTGGTAGGGGTTTACGTTGTTTGTCGAGGGTAGCGTTAGTTTATTTTCTTTAGTAAGTACTTTTTTAAAATTAGTTTTTAACATGAAAAATGGAGTGATTCTGAATAATGTATTTTATAATGTTTTCAAGTTTTCTGTAACAGCCAATGGAGGAACCCATTGAAAATCTAGCACTAAAATATCAGTATATATTTTTGTAATAACGATAAACTATCTCTTTCAATTGCCCATTTTACAAACCGATACAACAACCCAACCACAACAAATCGAGAGAAAAAAAAAAATAGTTTTCCCTCCCACCGTCCACCAATCGCGTTTCTCATCTCCTCTTTCCCACGTCGTATTTTTATCGACCGTATTCCCACTACATAAACCTCCATCAGCTCCAATCTGCATCAAAAATCAGCCTCGGCATTCCTCCTCCTCCTCCTCCTCTTCTCGAAAAAACTTTTCTCTCTCTTTCCCTCCGAAAAGCTTTTAAGAACACAGACAGACTCAGCGCCGCCCAACCACAACCATACCGCGCTGGCTCGACTCCCGCATACGAAACCTTCCTCGCTAAGTAGCCTCTCTCCCTCTCTCTCTGTTAACCAAAAATCCACCCACCCTCTCTCTAGTCGCATCGTTATTCCGAGCGCGCGCGGGCGATCTGTAAAAGCGACGATCCGAGAGGCTGCGACGGCGCTTCTGCCCGGCCCTTTATTGTATTTACACGCTCCCGTTGTTTACATTCGATTTTTATATTCCCGGCGCGCGGCCGAGCGGTTTCCGATCGTCCGTATAGGTATACACGTGCGGCCCGCAACTGACGTTGACGTATCGACGCGCGCGAGGTAGGTATACGCCCGCGCGCTAACGAAGTGAAATGGAAACGGCCCGTGCGCGACGCATTATGGATGCGGAGCTGTCTCGGGGGATATAGTCGAGGTGCTGCGGATTCCTCTGGTGTATGTATATGCAGGTTTTTTGAGAGGGGGAAGGGATGTTTTTGGGAGAGAGAGAGATTCGAGGGTGGGCCGAGCTAGTTTGTTGAAAGTTTGGAGGATTTAGGGGGAAAGATTTTCTTTTAATTTTGGCTGCTGGCGAACTGTGATTTATACGTAATGATATATCTACGAAAAACAATTGACTATAAAGGATATGTAGAAGTGTAATAGCATTGTTTGAACCTTAAAACGAGTGCTAAAACAAAAGCATCGCTCTAAGAGAAAAGTTGAAAATTTTAGTATATTACGATACGTTTGACTTATAAGTGGCCCATTATTGCACGGCGTGAAGTTAGCGCCCGAGCGCAGCGAGGGCGCTAAACGCCGTGTAATAATGAGCCACTTAAGTCACGAGTATCGTATACTATTTTATAGCTCGTGTGACATAAATCCGCCATATTCTTATTTTATTTATTTGTGCTTATTTATAATGATAGTTATTATTGAATCTAGAATATTGAATATATACATAAAAAAATCATAAAACTAGATTCTTGGCAATTTGATTTGTATCTTTAACAATAAGTTTAAGTTTATGAAAGTGAAAGATTTGTATACGTTATATAATTAAAGAGAAAGACTTTTAAAACTAAAATCCATACAGTTTAATATTGAATATTTAAAAAGCGCGCGGTCTGCTATCCTATAGCAGATGAAACTAACCTACAATATAGACAAGCCTTATTATCATCATTTTTATTTATTCTTTGTGGTTTGTCAACTATTAACGAAGTTTTACTTCTTTTCCTGTTCATTCTTATATGTAAAATCGTATTTTTGAATAGTTTTGGTAGATAATTGGCGTTAATTACGTGCCTGTGACTTAAGTAAATTCATTATTTCACAGTGTAATAATGGGCTACTTAAGTCACAACTGGCCGTGACTTAAGTGCGGATTTAGGTCACACAGTGCTATAAAATTTATTAAAAGCTTTCGGAAAAAATAAGCACAAAGTTCCGAGTACAGCTGGACGTGATACGGTGTTTTGAGTTGGGTAAAAATTCTTCACTGTAGTTGTCTTTTTATTTTTTCTTGCACCTTGGAGAGGCAGTTTATCGTTCTAATTTCTATTTTCATTGTCTTCTTTAATTTAGCCTTGGGTACTGTACGGAATAATAATGTCAGTGAAAACGACCAACAGTGATAAAAACTTTACTGAATATGAAATTATTATTCACACTGTACATGAGCAACACAAACTTTAGTTTTTACAAATTAAGTAAATTTTTGTAATAAATTTTGATAAATATGACCGTTTCGTATTGTCCATATTTCCTGATCAATGAGACTACTGCCCCACTATATTAATCGACGAAGACTCACAGCTGTCCACAACAACGAAAATCAATGACGATCAAAATTTATCACCCACGATTCGACTTTAATTTAAAACGCATATATGTACACCGCACACTGCACCTTCGCGACTATAGATAATTCAGTTTGCGCTTTCCACATCTCTCTACGCGCACGTTTATGTATGTATGTTTTGATCAATAACCGTTCTCGTGTGTTTTCGAAGTATTTGTCAACACGGCACCGTTTACAACCACAATCCTCCTCCTCCTCCCTCTCCGCGACCCCAATATCACCCGGCGAGCGACACGCAAATATAAAATACGCGCTCGGCCCGCGGAATTGCCAAAGCGCCGATCGATTTTTATACTTTTACACGCCCGTAAGTTACACGCAGTATGGGGTGAATTTTAAAAAGCTCCAGCGCCGACTTCTTCTCAAACGAGCCGCTCTCGTTTGCAAGCCATAATCGCGGCAACCGTAGCCCTTAATCAACGGGCGTAGGTAGCCGCTTTTTACGAATCAATTCGCCCAGCTTCACGGGCCTATATTCCGCGGGATAATTGACACTCACCGCGCGCGACAAACGAGGCCGTTTTTACAAATATTATATATATATATATACCACCGCCGCGCGCGTCGTCCTCATAGAATATGATAATTAACACCTATACGCGCGAGGTTTATCGCTGCCGGGGCGGTTAATTTTTCGGGGATAAAACGGCGCATGAAAGTTTAAAATTCAATCAACGCGCGCCTACTCTTTTTTCTTTTTACTCGTCGTGCGGCGAAAGATCCTAATATATTACGCGATGACACGGGTTTTTGAGGGAGGGAGGGAGATGTATGCTCGTTCGTGCGCCGAATTACGGTTATTACACACTCATCGACGCGAGAGCTCGTTCGCGGGTAATTAGGATGTAACGCGAGACACGAGAGCTCTGATGCATGCGCGCGCGAGTTGCGCGCGAACGGCTAATGAAATTGAAACGTAAGTTGTGCCGGCGAATCGTGTGTATCGACTTGTTGAGCGCGCGATCGACGCTGGCCAATTGATAGCCGCGGCCAAGATTCAGTGTCGAATGTGAATTATCGGTACGTAATTTTTTGAACGGGGATGAAATTTTCTTCTTTATTGGTCGTGTATTTAACTGTAGAAGAATTTTATGGTGACAGGTCGAGGTAGATTTATCTAGATCAGGTATCGGAAAAATGATATATCGAAAAATTCAGCCTCTACAACAATGGAAAATTGATATTCCGATGAAAAATTTTGAAATATCTATTTTCTAAAAATATATTGCAACCATTATAAAAAACAAAACACGCACACCTTGCAAAATTCAAAATTCTTTCAGCGGTTCGCCCCCGCGTTAAAAAACCCCGATTTATCAACAAAAGCAAACGGTCGTTGTTTATTCTTCAGATTAAGCTCCAATTACCCGATAATAAAAAGCTCTCTCTCTCCCTCTCGCTCGTTCAAATTACCCCGCAACAACTACCGCGCGCGTACACACACTCTCGCTAAAAATTAACACGCCGTGTGTTTTTTCTCCCTCCCACCTGCATCAAAGCTCTCGTTTTACACAATCGTGTCCCGACGCAGTTAGCTCGTACCTATTCCCCTCTCTCTACTGCGCAATTAAAAAGAACCGCGCGCGCGCGCGCCATTGTTTTGCCTTCCTCTCTGCGCAGGCGCGCGCGCACGCGACGAATTAAGGGCCGAGACACGCGAGCCGCGTATCAATCAAAACTTCCCCGCCCGATCTTTATGAATAAATCTGCGTATCGAGAGAAAGAGAGCGGGAGAGAACGAGCGACGATCGGCGATAAGTCGTCACGGAAGGATTTGTTTTCCTTTTTTTCTCTCGCGATGTGGGACGCATTAGCGGAGCATCATTATACGACGGCCAGAGGGGGGAGAAAAAAATTGCCCCCCCCCCCCCTTTCTCCTCTCTTATATACGGTTTCGCATGCATTTTGAGATGCAAATGGCCGAGTCTCTCTCTCTCTCTCTCTCTCTCTCTCTCTCTCTCTCTCTCTCTCTTGGTATGTGGAGTGAAATTTGCATGAGAGCGCGCGGCGATGTGTAGTTCATTTTCCGCGAAATTGAATTTTAAATTTTGAATGCCGCGGATATTCAATTTTCACGCCGCGGCCATATATACACTGCCGATGCGGAGCGCGATATAATGCACACACTCGCTATATAGCCACTCGCAGTTTATTATATATACGTATTATAAACGACAAAACGTACGAGAGAGAGGGAGAGAAAGCTGTGCTTTTATTTTCAAACCCTTCCTGCCAATTAACGCATTATCGGGGGAATAACTTTCCCCCGGTGTACGCGAATCGGCCTTTATTTTCGTCGAATAACGCCGGAAATGGAATGCGGAAGTTCGTCCACCGAATCCTTATATAATCCGAACGGGCCGCAGCACGCGGAAGCTTAATTCCTACTCTCGGCGGAGTTTGCGCGGGCGGGGAGGAAAAAGTTCCGATATAAACTCTCTTCGCCGCGCGATTATCGAACTCGCAGTAATTTTCACGACGGCGGTGATGGCGAACTTTTTCCTGCGAAGAAGGGCTGGGCGAGTAAAACGCTGCGCGTAATAATTAATGGTTTATAGCGCGGCGATTGATCGATGACGGTCTGTTGACTGGTGTGTTTGTTTGGGTGGATGGAAGGGTGGTGGAGTTTAATTGATGTGGTGGTGGTGAGAGTGGTGAAATGAAAATGTCCATGGTTAAATGTGCTTCTTTCGTAATAGTCTAAGAATAAATATAGTAGCAAAAATGTTAGAAGGTTCAAATTATTGTTTATTTAGTTTATAAACAGAAAGAAATCATTCTGGCGTTACTTTTTTAAAGTACACGTCGAATCATGATTAATATATACTCAATTTTGTCTGTTGACGTTACTTTTATCACGATGCTAACGATCAATCTCGGCAAGTTGTTGATTCGGCGCACGGTCAAAGGGTCGCATCGATTAATTTGAAATTCGCGCGCATAGCCATTCGCAGCTTGCAAATTTCACGCGTCTAGCATTTTTGTATCTGGATCCGCTTCAATTAAATTCGTACTAGATCGTTCTATTAATTGCTCGTTATTTTCAATTTTTGGCATGTCGCGTATACATGCATAACGCACATACTTTTGATGAGGCTATCAATTTAGTTCGCTCTCTACGATTTGTTCCGAGTTCATTGGGTTTTCTCTCTCTATTTCCTTTTTTTCCAACGATTTTCAAAGTTTGCTTTGTCAATTAACCGTTCGGATATGGTCATATCGTTTTTAAATATTTTCTTTAGAGAATTCCTATCCTATCCCGGTGGTACTATTTTGAACTGGACTGATTGAAAAAAAAACTCACAAACCGTTAAATTTTTTTTTATTTTAACCAGTATTATAATGATTTTATTTAATAAACCATGGATCTTGTTCGCTGCTATACCTCTTCACAAACTTTAATATTTTCAAATTATACTATAAAATTAGAATATCAATAACTCCATAAAAAACTCAATAAAACATTCAGTAAGACTAGTTATTATTTTTAAATTCATTACAATGACACTGAGAGAAATGTTGTAGGAAAATTTACTATAAATGTAAGAAAAATTACTATATTCGATAGGAACTTTGGGACAGACTCGAATTATCATAAAATTTATTACAATTTATAGTAGAAATTGTACATAGTAAAAATTACTCAAAACAGGAATTTTTATTATAAATTGTAGTAAATTTTATGATAGTTTAAGTCTGTCCCACGGTTACTACACGGAGAGAAAAATTTCAGTAAAAATTACAAAAAGTTCCGCAATTTTTACTGAACTTTTCGGTACTGTGGTAACAGACTGCCAAAATGAGCAGATTTACTTGACTTTCTATACTTTTTATAGAATTTTCAGTAAAAATTACCGAACTGTTCAGTAACTTTTAAGAGATTGTTTGGAAGTTTTCGTTGGCGTAACGCGCGGTGGCGCTGTTGACTGTTGTGCGCATGCGCGTTCTTGAATTTCAGCGAGAATTACCGTGCACAACCGGTAGATGGCGAATATTGAAACTCGCAAGTGACCACGACTTTCCTCAGTTAGTATATAAGTCCGCTGAGTTTCTAAAGTTCATATGTAAGCATTTGCGTATTGCGAAATGTAAGGCGTTACTTAGGTTATGTGTAGTATAGTAGTTAGATATGTTTAGGACTTTAGATATAAAAATTTCCTATGTAAAAGCGGCGTGCATATTTACATCTTATCTTACACCGCAAGGAAAGCAACACTGGATTCCCAACTATTAAAATGGCGATAAGTGCGATTAATATAAATTATTCCCATAAATAGATAAATTTTTTTTAATTATCATATTCGCCATATTCTATAAAATTTATAACTCAAAAAAGAGTAAAAATTACGGAACGGTTCAGTAAAAAGTAAGTGCTTAGAAAAATTACCGAACTGTTCTGTAAAATTTACAAAAATGTCAGTCTGTTACCGTAGTACCGTGAAGTTCGGTAAAAATTATCGAACTTTTTGTAATTTTTACTAAAAATTTTCTCTCCGTGTATAAATATAGTAATTTTTCCTACACAATTTTTCCCCGTGGACAAAAAAAGGGAAACTAATTTTAGAAAAAACCTGACATCATTTACCAAGTAGAGCTCAACTGATGAGCCGAAAATACCTCCACCCAATAAAATATTAATTTTTACACATCCGAAACAAAACGACTTCACCTACATTCCCCAATTCCCCCTCTCCACGCTGCTCGCATACGATTCATAACCACTTTTCGATCGTTTTCCCGCTTCACTGCACACGCGCGTGTCGATAGACTCGTAATAACACAGCCTGGAAGCGCATTATATATACCCGGGGGCCGCAGCGCGTACTTATCGTCTCGTAACCCGCGCGCGCAAAAGCCATTTAGAGTACTCCGAATGAAGCCCATTAAAAGGACAGAGGGAGAGAGCCGCCGCGTTTATTTTCATTCCTCGCGCGCGCTCGCGGCCAATGGAATCCGAAAACAAAAACGAGCGAGGAGAGATAGGGAAGGGAGGCCGATTGCATTGGCACGCGATTCCGCGAGCGCGGGGCCGCGGTGCTACTCGATTTCACTCTCGTCCGGGCCGCGGTGTGTATATATATGTAGGATGTACCTACTTTCACTCGGTCACGTTTGCCGGTATGTAAAGGGAGACTTTTTGCTTGAGATAAAGAGGAGGTTCGAATTGGGTTGCTGAAATGTTCAGAAAAGGTTTTGAGAATTGTGTTTCGGTGGTTTTAGGTGCTATTGCGGGCGTGTGTGTGTTTTGTTTTGATTATTGCATATTCGTTTACTTATGATTCGTAGCGAGAATTCAAATCAATCGTAGTTTCGTGGAACAGGAGGATCTAGTTATTCCATACATCCCCATTTAATTGCACAGTTATCATTACTGTATCTTATAGTATTACGCGAATTACGAAACTAGTGATTCTCGGAACCCTTCGACAACATAATCTTTTCTGCAAATTCCCAGAACCGCCAAGCCGCTAACACTACAATAATCATCTTTTTGTATATCGTCGCGCGGTATACACAGAAAAACCAACTTGGAAATTACAGGCGAAGAAAAGCCAAAAACGCGTCTAAGGCGAAGAAAAGCCAGTTAGCGTCCTCCCACACAAAGAAAAGCCAGTTTGACTTTTCTCAAACGAAAGTAACATTTAGTTGGTATCTTATAGATAGCTTTCAGATAATAAGATAATATAAAGATAAAAGGATAACCAAAAAGATTAAAAATCTTTTTAAAAAGATAAAAAGATGATCAGTCAAGATAATTAGATAACTAGTAATTGATTAGATGTCGTCAGTTGGAATTTTTCCTCCGCAGGAACGGCGCAAACTGACTTTTCTTCCTCTGGGAGGGCACAAACTGGCTTTTCTTCGTCTAGGAGGACCCAAACTGGCTTTTCTTCGCCTTAGACGCGTTTTTGGCTTTTCTTCGCCTGTAACTTCCAAGTTAGCTTTTCTTCGTGCCATGCGACGATATATACCTCCCCCAACAAAATACACAATTACCATCCGATCCAGCAATCCCTCATCCCTATACCATAATCCCACCTTTGCGCCATGCCGCAATAATACACTTCATCGCCGCGCAGTAGCACGGAACCCGTCCTATAATGACAAATCGCGCTATAATGTCCCCATATATCGATTGGTCTCCGGGTAACTTCGACAACCCGCACACAGCCGTCTCGACCATTGCCCCCTTATACTCAAGACCGCACCGACAAAGCAATCCGGACAAGAACACACCCCCATATACATACCCACCCACACGCGCGCGTGCGCGGGTAGGGCTAATGAAAGCCAGTACTAGTAGTAGCAGCAGTAGTCGGAGCACACAATGCGCGAGGCGACAAAGAAAGTCAAAGATACGAGTTCGTGTCATTACGAGGGGGATGCCGTCGCCGCCGCTTAGTTGGAGGGAGGGAGATCGAATGCGCATCGTCGGCAACTTCGGGCTAACGTAGTTATGCTGAGTTGACGACGACGACGACGGAGCTTTGTTGCTGCGAGGGAGCCAAGTCGATTTGCGTCCGCGCGGTAAGTGCAAGAGAGAGAGAGAGAGAGAGAGAGAGAGGGGGGGGTATAGGTACACGTTATATAATACCGGAAGTTTTTGGCGGTCGCGAGCGACGATCGGGATTGCGTGCTCACCGCTGCTGTAATTCTATCAAGATGCTGCTGCATTGTGGTTGTGAGAGGGTTGGGGGAGTGAATGATCCTTTGGGGGGCTGTGTCTTTACGTCGAGCGCGAGCTTAATTGTTGGCGCTGACGGTTCAAGAATTAAACGTGAGATGAGGTCATGGATGGAATTCGTAACGAAATGCCGTGGTGGATGGGTGCTTGGGTACTTTTTTTTGTTAACGTTTTGTCGAATTAATTTACTAAGCGAAATAATGCTACACAGCTATTATATCTGATCTGCCACACACTCACTGTAACGACGGATCACCAAAAATCATCCTAATTATCCTGCAACCGTCGTCCTTTACTCCAGCTCACCGTCATCCCAAATTACCCCTTTAAATAACAGGCACAGCAGTTCAAGGTCCCTCATTCGCGTACGGTCAAACGGCAGAATAAACAAAGGGCCCTCCTCGTCCCCGTCTCTTTCTCTCTATAGCAGGCGAAAACACGCGAGAGAGTCCAAGAGAGCATGGAACGAAAGGGAAACCGTTGCGCATCAGAGAGTTAGCTCTGCGCGCGCGCGTTTGAAATGCAAATTTGGCAAAATTGCTCATTAGCCCAGTTGCAGGTGGCGCGCCGGAAGCAGCTCCCGCGCGCGTACAGCTGATTAGGCTCGCGCTCTCTTCCTCTCTCTCTCTCTATCCTAACGCTACCGCGCGCGCGGACGATAATTAATTTCGGCCGATAGCGAGCGAACGTCGAAGCTTTATCTTCGCGCGCCGCCGCTGTCCGTCCGTCTAATTTCGACGGTCCGTTTTTCGGGGTTTCTGGGTTTATAGGCTGCCAGCGAGCTAGCGAGCGATCCTCTACTCCTCCTTCTCCTCCTCTCCTGCGGGGATTATGCATCACATTGCAGGCCCGCGCGTGCGCAATGAAAATTGCCCAGTGTGTGCGTGTGTGTGTGTGTGTGTGGGTGGGTATATACGCCGAGGGATGAAATACGATTTGAGAGAGGGGATATACGCGAGATAGACTATGGGAGTAGCGAGGGATATTTAGTGTACCTCCGACTCTTTCGGTAAATCACGATTACACGCAATTAATACTGCGAGTGATATCCTTTATGGTTTATATTTGGTTTTTTATTGAGGGTGGTATACGATTGATTTTGTCGGACCGCTGCAAAGTCAAGGATATTCTGAAATATTCAGGATATATCCCGGGGAATATCCGCTGGTGGTATAGATATACGCACACAGGCGCGTGTCAAAATGCTTTGAAATGCGAAAAACGTACAAACGTATTCTGACATGATACATTAGTTCGTTTTGATGCATTCCGCTGCTGAATTCTCGAATATAAATATTTCTGAGAGAGAATAGACACACGCCGTGCATGCGTTATAAAACATATACTCTATTTAAAATATACTATAAAATATGTAAACATATTGAACAATAATATAACGACAACTTTTTTCTTTCTGTTACAGGTGAGTTTATTCGACACCCCTACCTATATCCACCCACTTCACCGCGGGGGTACGTATACACTCACTTACGCTGCTCGTCACCTCCACCAGGGCCCGACCCCTCGGCTTTTATAAAGGACGTTTATCTCTCGCCCCAACTTTCGTCATCGACGGCGCCGGAAAATCGGCGTGAAAAATTGTCACCCTCGTGAATATCAGCTGTGATGTTCGCCGCCGTCGTCACTGCGGCTAATTTTCTAATTTTCCACCTCCACCCCCTTTCAATATCCTATTAAGCAGCGTCGCCGTTGTAATAAGTAATTATACGACGCCGAAGCCGCGTGAAAAGGTGAGCCTTCGGGGACCTTTTTGCGTAATTCACCGTTCGTTTCTTTCTCTTTCACTGTGCGCTTTTTAGTGGATCCGCTCTCGTCGAAGAGATTAGGTTGCAGCGTTGCGTTCCACTCTTCTCCTTCTTCTTCGTCTTCTTTTTCTCTCTCGAGCTCGTTCCCTCTCTCGCGTTCCTTTTGTCTTTTCGCTTTCTATATCGTGACTCGCTGCTCCGCGCGCCGCCGAGTCGTGACGTTCAATTTCCCCGTAGCTCTCGTGCCAAACTGGGCGATTTATACGATCGACTTTTCGGTTTCGCGACGGCCCGGGCTATTTTCTCCTCCGAGCGAGCTCTCGGTCTTTCCCTTCTTCTTCTTCTTTTTTTTCTCTATTTCGGCAGGGCGAAGGCCTCATCGAGTTAATCGCTGCGACGTCTTCATGAGTCTTTGTTTGGCGGGCCGTGAACTCGCGGGGATGGAGTTATTTTCGGTCTGCGAAATTGCCGAGAAATTAGAAATTATTATCGTTGCGAGATACGATATAATGGTGGGCATTGCACTCGATGTACTTGATTTGATTTTTATACAAAAATTTTAATATTTTAAGGGTATAAATAATACATCGTAGATTTATGACAAAATATAATTGTTCATAATTACACGTAAACGATTAATGCGTTAGGTATCAATCGTTTATGTCAAAATAATTAGAAATTAATGGAAGCCTGTATTATACAAAGTACTGTTAATTACTGTTTAATACACTCCAGAAAAGTTTATTAAAAATTCTTTAACAAATAATCATTTTAATACAGGATTATTACGTCTAACAATGAAATTCAATTACCCGAATTAATTTATTTATGAACAAACAATAAGCGAATTCTTCCTTATAATTAAACTTTCGACGAAAAACACTCTCCGGACTCCATCCGATATTTCGTCCCGTCAAATTAACCTTATTTTCAAGAAAAAAGAAACGACCGAACGCTCGCGTCGGTAGAAAAGACCTTATAACAAAATTCCTTCGCTAAATAACGGATAGAATATAATTGAGATGGAAATCTCTTAATTAAACGGGAGAGAGCGCGAGACTTCGACATCTCTCGTTCGCCGGCCGCGCGCGTCCTCTTTAACGAAAACCGACGACGCAAAGTTCGAGCGAAGCGAAGGAGACAGGCTGAGAAAAAAGAACCAAAAGAGGCGGAAAAAAACAGCTCGAACGAACTCGTCGAGAGAAGAAGAAGAAGAAAGTTCCTCTCTCTCTCTCTCTCTCTCAAGCGCATCGCAAGTTTACCTTCCGCGACGGAGGGCGAAAAATAGGCGCTGCCCCGTCGCACGGGGGGGGTAGAAAAATGTCAAAAAGTTCCACGGAGCGACTGAAAAATCGCACCGGCGCGCTTCCAAAAATCGCCGATAAGCCGCCGCCGACGGAATAACTTTTGAATAATTATACCAGCTCTCGCGCTCAAGCGTCCAGAAAATTGCCTCCCCTAATAATCCACCTGGGAAATTGCCGCGCCATGTGTGCGGCTGATTGGCCAATATTTAGCGGATTATTTCTCTTGAGGGGATACGCCCATACAGAGAGACGCCGAAATCTTTCGAGGCCGATATTTATGGCGCGGCTGTGCATCGGATGCGGGATGCACGTAGCGGCATGAGTAGCTGGTATTCCGTTCACGTTTGTAATGCCGTGGCGGTCGAGGGTGGGGGGGGGGGGGGTCCTGGTGTAGGCTAATATCCGCCGAGAGCCGCAGGAGTTAAGCTACGGCTGCGCATGGGGTTCGCAAGTTGAGCTTGTTGTTTCTTTTTTTTTTTTTTTCGGGGAAGAAGTTTTTACCGTAAGAATGTAACGGATAAAGATAAGCAAGTTCTATGTGTTGCTTCTTTTTTGAAATGCGCAACGTACGTGGTACATTGTGATGCTTTCGATGAAGTATTCTTACGTCGTGCTCGTATATATGTAAAAATGTTAAGTCGTGCACGGAAAAAAGTTTCCATTAAAAATTACTATTTTTTCTACTTGTTTGAGGACATATTGAACTTGTCAAAATATTTAATATACCTTTAGCAATTAATCGTATACATCATTTTAAAAATAAATAAATATGGTTATAAAATTTGCTACATTACTTATACAATCTGTTCTGAAAATGTATGCGTTTGTAAACATAATCGTGTAGAGCGCAAAATTCTAAGAAAAAAGTTCCTTTACCATTTTTTCATATGACTATTAGTACTTTTTTAGTAATTGATGTGTTTAACTTGTTTGTTTTTAATAGGAATTGTACATCTATAGATATCATCTTATAAATATAGGTATATATTTTCTATTAGAAACAAACAATTTAAACACATCAGTTACTAAAAAAGTACTAGTCATATGAAAAAATGGTAAAGGAACTTTTTTCTTAGAATTTTGCGCTCTACAGGATTATGTTTACAGACGCATACATTTTCAGAACAAGTTGTATAAAATTTAGTACTTACTATACTAAATTTTCAAAACACTAATATTTGATAGAAGATGTAGCAATTTTTACGAGCCAGTTTACTAAAATTTGATAGAATTGTAGCAATTTCTACGAGTCACTTTACCAAAAATTACGAGACCTTCTGCTAACGACAACATCAGCAAGTCGACATAACCTCAAAAGAGATTTACTTATCACCTTCTCTTCTATAAAATTAATTATAAAATATAACCTGCATATTTTTGCAAATATTTATTAATTTAGAAACTCGTGTACTACATCCTTCGTGAAACAAATAGTTAATTAACTTATTAAGGTGTCGAATTTGTCCCATTGTGGAACTATACACAAGCTGTAGCATATGTAGACGAGTCGATACGTCTTTCGTGTAAGTGCGAGCGGTAAGACTGCGGCTTCTCGCGCGGCGGGCTCGGGTTCAATCCCAGCTCTCTGCGTTTTTTTCAGATACAAAAAGTTATTTATTTCTTCTATACTTAATGTATCACAATCTAAAATATAACGTCGGTAATATAGATTGCGAAAAAAAATTTTTTTTAATTGTAAATTTCCACTTTAATTTCCGAAATACTAAAATTTGGTAAAGTGGATTCTAAAATTCAATACACTCGAGTAGATCCCCGTTTCCCTATACACTATACTAAATTTTAGTCATTGAAGGAGTAATTTTTACTGGAAACTTTTTTCCGCATACTAAAACACTTACCTCAGTAAAATAATCCATATTTACATGACCCCAATCAAACCACAATCCTGCGACGACGTTACCGTACGATTAAATTTACACCTCGCGCGCAAGAAAGGCTCGCTCTCAGCATCCGAGCCCTCCAGGTCGCATCAATCAGCTCTTCGCTCACCAGCTCGCTCGCGCGGTCAATTACGCTACATTATCGCGTTACAGCTTGCGCGAGCGCCATTATTAAATCACCTCGCCGCGCGTCGCCTCGGCGTTACCCAATAAAATCGTCACTCCCCGCGACAAACTCTCCTCCTCTGCACCCCACGTACATACCCTCCCTCTCCCTCCAATAAATAATAATCACCGATTCTCCGCGTATATAACGGCCGGTGTATCTATATACATACACACACACACACACACTAACGCGCGATGCGTCATCGTTGTGTCGTCGTAAAGCCTCTCTCTCTCTCTCTCACTCTCGCGGGGCCCGTATAATACTTCGGATTAATGGCACGTAATTATCCTTAAATCAGGCGGCCGTGCACGTACGATAATGAGCTTCCCTCTCTCTCGTCTATATATGTGCGTGTTATATGTACGGAGGATGGGCGCGTATATTGATAACGCGAAAGTCTTGCGCCGATAATTATGGCCGGCCATTAATCAAGGGCCACGCAGCGTGCGCGTGACAAAGGAGAGAGAAGAGAGAGGCGTGTGCGCGCGATCCTAGCGCACAATGCGAGAGAGAGAGAGAGAGAGAGTTGATGTATCGCGCGTGAGCCGCGTGAATGAGTTTGCGCTGTGTGCGGGAGTATAGCTGCTGCATATGGGGGGGATATCGATATGTCTCGAGGACGGTTGAGCGGCAAGATGCCGAGGAGGATTTTTGTGAGAAATGGGTTGAGAGCGCGGCTCGTCGGTGCATGAATGCTAATACGGCCGGGCGAGGTATTGTGGGTGTATCGATGCGAGGGGAGGTGGAAAGGGGTGTATACAAATGGTATTGAGTTGCAATACGATGCAGGGATGTTGGGCATGTTTGTAATTTGATAAAGGGGGGTTGGATGTTGGTTGACTGACATTGAAAAGCAGCTGTTTTCTTGGACGTTTGCATGGTTTGTGTAAATAAAGGATTACATCGACGTGTGCACTTAGTGTGAGTTTATGTTATCAAGAAGAGACCACTGCCAACATATAATTGAAAATTAAAGCAGTAATTTTTATTAAACTCTCGTGTGTCTCAGCTTGACGTTACCTCCCATACTTTAAATTAACCCGCAAATGAAACCCGCGGTTCTCCGTGTATTTCTGAAAAATAATACAGGCGGCCAGCTCTTCCCCGAATAAATACATGAAAATGATGAAACTCGCGGAATTATGGCAAGTTATTCACTGCGCGCTCCTTCCAGTCTTCGGTTTCCAAGAAACCCTACCCCCCCACCACAGCACCGTCTACAAACTCCACTGTTTCCCGCCCGGTTATTACTAAACTCCCCCGAAAAAAGAAAGAACAAGTATATATGTATGTGTGTATGCTCGAGAATATCGACTCTCCGTGCGCGTATTAGACAACACAGCAGCACGAATTTTACCGCCGAGCTGCTGCAGCAGCGCCGAACGTGCGGCAGACTGGATATAATCGGAGAGTAGGTAGTCCGCCCTTTTGTATCATCAGGGCGAATCAGATTTGTTCCCCATCGATGTTAATATTTCGATTCTCTCTCCTCCCCCCCTTATACTCGTGGTATGTACGTGCGTCGAATTCACCGGCAGCGGCTTATCAAAAGAGATTCGCCCCTTTCGATTTGCCGCTCCTTTGCTCCCGCGCGATATTTGGGAGAGAGAATAGAGAGCGATAATTCGCATTGTTGCCCGTCGATCCCAGCCTCGCATCTCTCGCTTGATTTATCGCTCTTAACGCTGAGTTTATATATATCACACATCATTGTCGCAATATATATGATAATGCGAGTGTCTGATATCGCTCATACCATAATCTCTCGAAAATATACATCCACATTCGCGCGGTGTGGATTATAGATATATGGAGGCGAACTTCTTTTTTCTGTCTTGTATATATATATACGACGCCGCGCGGGATCTTAACGGCGAAATTAGTATACGCGCGGTCTCCATTAGCCCGTAATCCCGCGGAAGATATACGGGGCGTCATAAACCGCGAAAAATCCGATATATAGGACACACTCCGCGAGGAAGAGAGGAATAGTTCCCGAATGAAGTCGCGGATTTATATAAAGAAAAAAGAGAGAAGATGCAAGAGATGCGGCCCGGTGACTCGTTAAAATACGTAAGTCGGACGCGAGGTTTCTGGGTGGTGATCGAGGCGACATGATAGAAAGAAATATTTGAGCCAAATTCCTGTCACTTAACAGTTAATAAACGAAACTAAAATTATTAAAAATAAATTGATCTTACAAATAAATCAACAAGAATTAATAGTATTCTCAAAGTTTTAAGGTGGTTCTTTCATGAATCCCTAGTCAAAGCAGTGCTAAATGAAGAGGGTACCTAAAATTAAAAAAAACCAGAGTTGAAATGTGATTCATTTATTTAAAATGATAGAAATAGTCAATGTATTGTAAATAAAGTGTATTTTACATGACTAAGATAGCTTTTTTAACAAAATGTCGATATTTTAGAAACAGCACAAACAATTATTGATAAAACATCTTAATCTTTTTTGTTTCTTAACCGATTTTAATTTTCAAGGTCTCATTTTGTTCCTTAAGTAATTTCACGTGGACTTGCCGAAGGAAAAATTTAAAATTATTCAAAACCAAGAAAGTTCTAGCCAATTGTTTATAAATTCATGCACGTGGTTAAAAAAATATTTCTTTTTAATTGGCTATAACTTTCTTGGTTTTGCATAATTTTAAATTTTTCCTTGGGCAAGTTGAAATAAAATTACTTAAGAAACAAAATGAGACCTTGAAAATTAAAATCGGTTAAGTAACAAAAAAGATTAAGGTGTTTTATCAATAATTATTTGTGCTGTTTCTAAAACATCGACATTTTGTTAAAAAAAGTCATGTTAAATACACTTTATTATATAATACATTGACTCTATCATTTTAAATAAATAAAACACATTTCAACTATGGTTTTTTAATTTTAGGTATACCCTCTTCATTTAGCATTGCTTTGACTAGGGATTCATGAAAGAACCACCTTAATAAAATCATACTAACATTATCAGTATTTATAATACTTTTTTGATGTTTTAAATTGTTTAATATGAAATAATAACTATTGACTAGATATGCAAATTAAACGTTAAATAAAATATTGACAAACGATGAAAAGTTCATAAAATGTTTTATAAACAGTTGAAGTTTTATTACTTAATTCAATTTGACTTACTTATTAATAACATGATCATATTTTTAATAATTTTAGTTTCGTGTATTAACATTTAAGTCACAGGAATTTAACTCAAATATTTCTTTCTATGAGTGAGGCCGCGGGTAATTGCGCGTATGTGCAGCGAGAGGATGGGGGAGGAGGATTAAGCGCCATTGAGTGCGCGATAATGAAATAGGCGCTGCATCGGCAGGTGGTGTTATGGAATTGGAAGATGTTTTCTGTCCTTCTAAAGGATTTGTAAGACGGATATAATTGGGGATAATCCGGGTTCCAAGTCGAATAGAGATAATTAGTCTTTTTCATATTTTAATATTAGCGATATGGATTAGTTCATACCTGCAGCGCGGTTGTTACAAGCCGTCTGTCACCAAGAGTCGTACGCGTATTTCTCGTATAATCCGATTATGCAATTTGTATTATATTGTATAATTCGACGTTTACGATAAGTTCTAACACGTATTGCAGCACCTCTGGTATATAATTGACGATAAATCTTTGAAACGTAAGAAAAAGAACCCCGTTATACACCAATCCAAATCAATTTCACCCAACACCTCGCATTCATTATTCACCTATGCCCTCCCCACACAAATGCTGGAAATACTCGGCTCCCCTGAAAATGACACGTACACACATATATATATAAAACTACAGTGGAGGGGTTAAAAATAACGCTGAGGTAACTTTGCGCGTCGGAACTTCGATTCGGTCAATATACCTTCGCGCGAACGCGCGAGGTAAACTTATTCCATCAGCCGCGAGGGCACTAACGAGTTTTAGGTTCGCCGCGGTAATAAATGGCCGGTGCAAAAATTGACGCGAGGAGGCCGAATAGAAAAAAAAGAACTGAGCGCACCCCGCCCGCCGAAAGTTTGCGCCGCGGAAGTTTTTTCTAACGATCGCTGTGTGATGCGGATGGTTTTCGGCTGGGTTATCCACGCGGGGAGGTGAATAATTTAGACGGCGGGGTTCTTGGTGTTTAGATGAGGAAGAAGCGAACGGAGTTCTCGAATATTCTATTCGCGAGGATTACATTAAGATGGCGGGGGTCGTTTTTTTAAATTATTATCTTTAGCGTTTTTCTGGTAGGTGTATTTTTGGTTTGATTCAGTTCTATTCTATTGTTTATTCGGATTATGAATTTTCTATGAGGCAAGGATAGATACGTTTCTATAAAAGTGCGGCTATTTAAATGAAAGTCAATTTGTGCTCGAGAAAATTAGGATTGCACAGAAAGGAATGAAGTTATTTTTGGCACTTTTAGATATAGATTTCGCTCGTTTTCTTATAATTTAAAAAACCTTGAATTATTAGTTTTTCTAATACTCTCTCCGACGTTTTAAAAATGAAAGTTTATCTTCCTAAAAAGACTCCAAAACACGCAACCCGGCCACACTTTCTCTATCACCGCAATCACTTACATCAACAACAGCAACAACAAAACCCGCATCCCTCCACTCCACTCCCCCCCCCCCCCCCTGTTAGAAACGAAGACACGGCATAAAAGACACACAGCGATGGCCAGTACAGCACAGAAGCCACAATAAAAAGCCAACCTTAGCGAAGGAAAAACCTACTCTCTCTCTCTTCCACGACACAGCGGGAGGAAAAAAAAAGTCAGCGGGCGGCGGGGGAGGGGGCGGGGCTGAAATACAGTTTGAAGCTCGCGAGGTCGTAAAAACGCAAGTGCCGTCGTAAAACGCGAAAACGCAGCTGTTAAAAAATTTTTCTCCCCTGCCGTTCCCCTCATATCAAGCTGCCGCGAAATCGCGACGAATCTATACCGCGCGCGCACGCGAGATATAGTGTATACGTATAACCAGGAGGAGAGGGTAGAGCTCGCGTGCGCAGCCGCGGGTCGGTAATTAGGTGACGTTTCTCGTTGTGCCACGCCGATCGGTCTATTACGGCACTGCGCCGCGCGCCTGTAAGTTTTGTAAAATTAATTGCAAGCGCGGTGCGATGAGAGCGAGAGTAGGATTTATTGTTGAATATATAACGGGTCGGTGGTTTCCGTATGTATAATTACATTAATCTCGAATGGAAACATACTTTACCCTCTAAAATTTTTGAGCGCCCCTCGAGAGGCATTTATATCAAAAGAAAAATCCCTGAAGCACTCGCGTGTGTGTGTATATAGCGAGCGAGTCCTAATCTCATCGCCGATTTCGCGCACATCTCTCGAAGAGGCCGCATTAAAATTCCCTCGAAATCCTTCCTCCCAATTAAACCTCAAGTGCCCTCTCTTCTCTCCCTTTTTCCTTTCGAGCTCGCGGGGAAGTTCGTTGCGAAAGCCGCAAAAATAGTATACAACCGCGGGGGAAAGATTCAATTTCAATCGTAGAATTAAAAACGATGCCGGCGAATTCCTGTATTTCCTCGTCCCTTTCTCTCTCTCTCTCTCTGCCTTTGCTCGACACCGGCTCTCGAGTCCTCCACTTAGCTACTAAGCCCCCCGGGGATTAAAGGCGAGCCCCGCTCCTAACGAGCGGACAGCCGCGTCTCTCTCTCTGTCGGTCCGTGCTTTCCTTCAATTTAATCGAGGTAAGAAGAGGAGCTTTTCCACGGGGCGAGCGCCAGCGCGAACAAGCAAAAATGTAATGAGGAGGAGGATTTTTGCGAGCGCCGGGGACGACCTTGCGAGAGCGCGGGAAATTAAAATGCGGCTTTCGCGCCCGCGCGAAGTGCGCAATTACACAGTGCAAAGAGGCGCAAGGAGGCGAGTGCAGAGGCTATTGTTGTGAAATTGGGGCAAGGGTATTGGTGCTTGTGTGTGGAGCAAGCGACGATTATTTCTCTTTTCGACACAGCAAAATTATGTAACTTTCTTTCCACGAGCGGGGGTTAGCACGAGTGGTTTAACCTCTGCTGGATATATGTGGAATTTCGAAAAAAGTAGAGTGCTTTTTTTTAAAGTCATTTGGCGGACGAGTAATTTCACTCGGCAAGGAAGAAAAAAGGTAAGGTAAAATGCTGTGTGAGTGTGTAGGTATATAAGATAACTTTTTTGAAAATGAAATGCTTCAAGGAAATGAATAGAAATATCGTGATATTGAATATGAAAAGATCCCGCGCTGCGTGAAAGGAATTACAGCTGTAAAAGGGGAAACTGCAGCCCGGGGCAAATATAATTTTAATAATATTCCCCCAGCGAAGAATATTGAATTAAAAATTGAAGTTAATAAATGAACGGCAAGGTATTCAGATTACGCAAAATTCTAAAATTTCAATCAAACTAGAAATAATATCCATTTCCGTGCACAAAACCCCAATATTTTAATTAAAAACAGAAAGTACATATATACCAGTGGGTATTGCTGCTACTGCTGTTCCCACACTCCCTGCGAATAATATCAAATTCTCGTATAAACTTTGCCGGGGGTCGCGCGCAGATTCGCGCTAGTCTTAATAATTCGACCAAATTAGTGAATAATAGCATCCGCAGCGCCCGCATGTGTGCACGTGTGTGTATTCATGTTAGCCACGCTGCGCGTCTCTGCATTTTGCATGCGCTGGTGGACAATATTTTCCGTAAAACTTTCCCATATATTATAAATTTAAATAATGACTGGGCGTCGTATAGCGCTTGCGTTTGAGGGCAAATTGTTGAAATAGTGTATAGCCGAGGTATATCGCGGTACGGTGGTGGTATAGGATTGTTTATAGAAGAACGGGGCGGGGGTTGGCTGGTTTAATGTATATGATTTTGTTCAAGATTTGGAGAAGGGTTTTGGGTTAATGGAGTTTCAACGTTGTAACATTAATTGCGAGCTTAAATGTGACGGTAACGTTATTTGATTTGTTTTCATTTATTCATGACATAATGTTCAAATAGCAGAGGTCGCGTGTGATATATTTATAGTTCACTTCAATGTAACAATTGAATTACATCGGTAATATTTGATAGCAAATAGTCTGTATTAAGTTTCTAATATCTTAATTGAAATATAGACCAGTGCATTTATAAATTAGTTTTTCAACTAATGGTTTATAATTAGGGTGACTTCACGAGTAAATGAATGTTTAAGTTCGGTGAATGAACGGGTCGCGTGTGCTATTTTTAATCGCTTAAATGAAATGCTTTTGTGACATTAAACCGTTAAAAATGGCATTCTTTCAAAGTTTGAAATTGGGGGTAAGTGCTTCATGAGGTCGGAAACATTAAAAATATATTTTATCAACGATTTTTATTAAAAAATGTTCAACCACTGGTAAAGTCACCCCTAAAACTACCAATATAACCCTTTAAAATTTCATTCCTACAACTGAACATATATCAAACCCCACTATATACGCACATAAGTAATACCCTTTCACATTATACTACTCCCAAGATCCATGTCTGACTATATCCACTAACCTCACCTCATCCTCTACCACTCGACTACCCTCGAAAAACGGATCTTTCAAGTCGCGCACAATGGCCCGGGCACTCGGTCCTCTCGAAAACTATTCAATTTTGCCGTCTGCCGCTGCGGAATCCGGCCCTAAAACAATAATCCCCCCGTGGAAGTTAGCCGCGCGGAAGAAAACCCGCAGCAGCGCCGTCCGAGCGGCACGTCTCGCGTTATTTATACTCTGCGCGGCGGCGGCGCTGCGGCCAGCGCAAAAGTCGTCGTGCCGCATTATAACGACCGCCGCTCCCCAACCGCGTGCATACACTACGTATACGTGTGTGTGTGTGTGTGTATATATATATATATACACGCGAGCGAGCGAATCGATTCGCCGACGATAAGGGCAGCGATTTTCGTCCTCGCGAGCTGAATGCGCGATGCGAAATTTTGGTGGCCCCCGGCTCCACTTTTCTTTTAAAGTTCCAAGGTAAGGCTGCTGCTGCATGCGCTTATTTCTACGACTATTTTCTCTCTCTCTCTCTCTCTCTGCAGGGCCGTTTCGCCGCTTTACGTACGCTCGAGCTGCTTAGTGGGTGGGTGGGGGACGAGGTGGGGCTGCGCTCGCTCCTCTATTTGCACGATTTTCCGATCCTCTCCGCGCATGCGGAAACGAGTTTTTCGCGAGTATAGAGCTTTTCGCTCCGTGCACTTATCTTGCACGCGCTCGCGCATTTTCTCGATTCTTCAATCATCCTGTGCACCTGTCTTTCTAAAAGTGGATATATAATGTGTATGTGTATGTTTATGTATATATAGGCACGCGACTCGCTTTGTTTTCGTGCGTGTCTCCAAGTAAACGAGATTTTTAACGGCGTCGTCGTCGTCGATCTGTCTGTCGTGTCTCTCTCTATATACATTTTTCCATCGCGCAGAGTTAAAAGAAAGTCTCGGCGCGCAAAGGCCGCCTTTATCGGATTTTTCGGCCCTGGAAATTCTCTCGGTGCGTCGATAACTTGTCGTTTGCGTTCCTTCGCTCCTATAATACAATGGAGAAATATTCGCTAGAGCTTTCCGTGCCCTTTTTAAGGGCGAAAATCGCATTACCTTCGCCCCCCACCCTGAAATGACAGCGCGAAAATGATTGCGTTATTCTAGACGGAATATCCAATTACGACGCGCGTTCGTTAGCGCAGTGAGAGGGAGAGAATTCGTTTCACATGCTTGAAATTTTCAGCAGCGAATACTTAAGCGGTTCTTCTTTCTCGTGTTTTTTTTTTTTTTTTTTTTTTTTCAAAGTGAATGCGCGATAAAAGTTCGCGAAAATATGTCGCGAGGTATCAGATGCTAAGGATATTTTAACGGAGGAATTATTATAGTTTAAAATAAAGCGTCATTCTAATATAAAGAGTGCGCCTGAATTTTCTTAAGGAATTACATTATAAGAGTGCTTTAGATAACTGGCGCTGATATAAATTTGAACTTTTTGAATGGCATGATCGGGTATGAAGAATTTACATTTCAAGAGTTTACATTTATTTCTGGAAAATTTGTAATTTTATTAACTAATTAAATGAGTTTATTGGTTCACTCGCAGAGTTAAAAGATCTTTTTTTTAGGTGTTTTAATTTATGCATAATATAAGATTTATTTTGTAATTTAATCTGTATTTTTAACGCATAAATAAAACAGTATATAGTACACTTTCAGCGAAAATATTCGTTAATGAAAATGAACTTCCAAAACATTGACGCACGTCAATATAAATTCATGATATAACATTGTCAAATGGCCCGGATTGATTAAATTGATTTTAAATATAAATTTTGCAAAAAAGTCTTTTATTAAAAATTTTCCCATTAAAGTATCAATGAAAAATTAAAAGTATGTTTAAAAATCGGCTAATCAATTAATGTTCAAGAGGATTATTTTTCAAATTCAAAGGGAACGTATGAATGGTTTCATGAAATTAAAATAATCAAATATTAATTTTATTATCCTCTGTCAGGTAAATCCATAGTAAAATAATAATAATAATTTGTGATCCGGTGAAAAAATGACTTAATTCAATAAAAATTAAATCTAAAAGGTTAAAATGGCCAAATATCAACAGGTTTTCAATAAACTATGAATATTCAGTAACCGGAACAATGAAATTCCATTTGTTTTGAAATATTCGCGCTTCGCTTATTAATTTATAACTAAAATAATTCACGAGTTTCACTAATCCCATAAACTAGTTTTCGCGGTCTACCAATCAAAATCCACTGAACCTTGCAATAAATTTACTAACGAAAAATAAATTTCAATCAAAAAACCTCTAGCTTTTCTCACTCGCGACAAATAAGTCATTATTACTTTAACGACGATTACCTATACCCTGAATTTCTTGCCATTTCTCCACCACCATAACTTTATCAAAACAAATCCAAATCTGAAATTAAAGCTAAAATAATATTCCAATCACGTCGGAGCACTTTCCAAACTATCAATACCCATAAAACCCTCTCCGCGACCTTCCTCGAATTTCGCTACCCTCGAACTTGTTCTCTAAGTACACACAGAGTCTAGATCGCGCGTCATGACGCACTCGAGGACAGGACGCCAGGCGCGCGTCTTTCATGCGAAATGACTCTCGAGGGCGCAATCCGCGAAATTAGGAAGATGAAAAATTCGCTTATATACTCACATACATGTGCACTACAGACAACAACTGGGGTACAAAAAAGGAAAAATTTTTTTTTGAGGACACATTTACCATATAAGGTTTTTCCGGTTCTTTTAGGGTCCTCCAACATAAAAATACTCGTGAATACTCATTATCCGTTGCCAAGCTTTTTTGCCGACGAAATCAATTTTTCTTATGGAAATTTAACATGGGAAAAATGGACGAAAAGAAGTCATTGATGAGTAACCAATATCAATATTCAATAGCAAACTATTGAAGAGACCAAACCAAATTCCACAAAAAAGCGATTAAAGTTGAAGAATAGAGCTTTAATTTGAGATAAGAATCGTTAAAATCGATCGATTCTGTGCAAAGCTACGTGAAGTTGAAAATGGCGAAAAATGACAAAAATTTGAAGAATTACGTGGGTTTGAAAAAAATCGCTCATTTTCGTCATTATTTGTCATTTTTAAATTCACGTAGTTTTGCACAGAATCGACCGATTTTAACGATTCTCATCTCAAATTAAAGCTCTATTCTTCAACTTTAATCGCTTTTTCGTGGAATTTGGTTTGGTCTCTTCAATAGTTTGCTATTAGTTAATCATCAATGACTACTTTTCGTCCATTTTTCCCATCATGTTAAATTTCCATAAGAAAAATTGATTTCGTCGGCAAAAAAGCTTGGCAATGGATAATGAGTGTTCACGAGTATTTTTATGTTGGGGGACCCCTAAAGAACTGAAAAAACCTTATGTGGTAGGTGTGCCCTCAACAAAAATTTTGTCCGTTTTTGTACCCCAGTTGTTGTCTGTAGTCCGCGGATTTGCACATGTACACGTCTGTTTCCGTAATCGCATTACCGATTAATTCCGAAAAGAAAAATGCGCAAAGCATTGGGTTCTCGTACAGGGCTGTAAAAATAGCGCGAAAGGAAAAGGAAATGATGTGGGGAGGGGAAAACTGAGGACGAGGAATAAATCATGAGCTTATATAGTGGCTGATGTACAGATATAACTTTTAGAATCCACTTCCGTCTTGCCGTCGCCTGCGCCTTTGTTTTTTTTTTCCTCGCTGCCGTAAAGTTCCGTGCCCCTCAATTGTCACGCAAAAACTTGACGAACTCCATTATACATCGAGCGATACTAAACTCTCTCTTCCTATACAACCCCCCCCCACACACACATATATATACACACACACAGCTCGCACGTCTACCATTATCAGCGGTTATAAGCATGAAACTACTCCGTTTGTTCCTTCCTCTCCTTCTTTCCTCCTTCCTTTTTTTTTCACCAGAACTTCGACTTTTCCAACTTTAATTACATTTTCTCCCGTTATGCCGACTCGAAATCATAAATCAAACCTTAGCCCCCCCCCCTCTCTCCCTCTCTCATGAGCATGCGAATTATTCGAACTACCCCATAAATTGAATTCTACCATGCGTCGAACGGTTCATTGTTGCTGTATAGAGGCGGGAAAGAGAGAGAGAGAGGCGCACACACACACACACACACGCGGAAGGTAACGGCGAAATAACGATAAATCGCGCGAGATGCGTCGCCGGCGTTATATATGTTTTATTCGCTCCTTTCAAGAGGACGGCGACGACGACGACGACGACGACGACGACGCCTACTTTCCTCCCGGACGCATAAAAGGCTACGAGGCTGCTCTCGCTGCCGAGCGCGCGGGCGCGATCGCTTTTAACGAGCGACTGCCTCGGAGATTACGCGAGTACTCGCTCGCTCTATACTCCTTTCGCGTACGTGCGCGCGCGCGCGCGCCGCCCTGCATACGGGGGATTCCGCGCGGTGATTGGGGATTGTAATGACACGAGTAGAGGCTGTGTGTGTGATTAATTTCAGGGGGATCTGCTGCTGCACACACGGGGTGTAAGGTGGGGGTGTTAGCGTTCGGTGAGGGCTTGATTGTTTTTGGAAGATTTTGGTAGTGGCGTGTAGTGGGATGAGGCGAGTGGAAGGTGGGAAATTTCAAAATTTTATTTTTCGATTGGAAACGGGTTCGACTGTTTTGGAATAGTTAGAGTACCTTGAGGGAATAACGATTAATTAAAAGAGTAAGGAGTTTTTACGATTGGTCGAAGTTTGTATACGATGAATGCTACATAAAAATGCCATCTAGATTATTTTTCATATAGCAGTCTCTGCTTTATTTCCCAAGAACAAAGCCAATAAAGCTGTGCAAACGTATTTCCACAATATTGTGTATATCAGGATAAAATTCACGTGCAAAAACTTTCTTTCAAGCAACAACAACGAGCACATTTTACAGCGGCGCGTATTTTTGTATAAAACCCCATTTTCTCCCTTTAAAATTCGTTTCAATTACAGCGGGCTTTCTTCCCCCCAGTCCCGCAGCAGCGCGCTCGCGCTCGGCGCACTACTCCCGTGACCTGGAACAGCCCGTATACACGTACGACTGTTCGCCATCGAAGCTAGTTTTCCGCGTGCCGCACTAGAATGCCTTTATCGCCTCCTCACTCCCTTTCTCCCTCTCTCTCGAATATTCTCACTTCCCCGAGCGCCGACTTTCGGCGGATTTTATCGGGGCAATAATGTTTTCCGCTTTCGCTCCTCATATTCCATTATCCCTCTCTCCCTCTCTCTCACGCAAAGACGACGGATTTCTCCTCCCTTTCCTCTTCTTTATTCTTGTTTTTTTTTTCTTCAACGCACGCGATTTGTCGCGCGAAATTGTGATTTACGGGGCCGCGCGCGGGCGCGCGTTTATTTATAGGCCGGCGTTTTTGAGGAACGCGAGATTTATCTTCCGACGCGCTGACGTTTAATACGTCTTTTTATTCGACGCCGGAATTTTTTTACCTCTACTCGTCCCCCCGTCCTCGGCCCGGAACGAGCGCGTGTTTTATAAAGTTCCTCCGCACAGCGTACAGGGGATTTTTTTTTTTAGAGGGGAGAGATATCTTCGCGTTACAGTACTACCCCTGCGTTATAGAGGTATTTTTAATGAATCATTCTGTTTGCCGTATGGTGATTGATATTACGTGTCGTTCGATGAATCATTTACGGCACTGGCGCGAGAGCGCGTTTTCGAATCGCGCTCGTTTTATTATAGATTCAGGGAAGCTGGTCTAATCAATTTACCGAAGCCCGAATAAAACAAGCTTCGCTGAATTATACGCTCGAATGATCAGTATCCTATTCGTAACATCGATCCTTTAGAGCGTGGTGCAGCAGATGTATAGAGCAATTTTCATGAAACTTAAAACGTTGAACTGAAATCAATAGAGCTATACGCTATTTTAGGATCACTTTATTTACCGATGATCTTAAAAAGTAGGACGATCCTCACTTAAATAGACACTGCTACACATAATATCAAATTAACGGCTAAGTTCACCCGAACACTTGAAAGTTACTCTTACAGATACCACCACCACGAAATAATGTTTACAGTAATACACACCACCGGAACCCTTTGCGACCCTCGTACCCTCATTTCCCTCCGCCGCCATTTGGGAATCGCTCGATCCTCCGTCGCGGTCATTCAAAAGGACATTACCACCCCCGTCTTCTTCCCCTGCCGATAACCGCGCGCGTCTCTCCCGCAAATCCCCGCTATACCTTCTCGCGCGTGAAATCCTCGCCTCGCTTTTTCCCGCGACTATACCACACACGGGATGAGAAGATTGATTGGCTCGGGGGTTACTTTCGCACTTGTCTCCCCCGCGGTGTCGGTTGCTGCTGTCGCTCCGCAGCTAATCCCTGACGAGGGAGAGGACGCGAGTTGTGGCTTATCAGTCATTATATCGAGGCGTGTGCCGGAGTTTCATTCAATCGAACGCGAGGTGATAGCCCGCGACGTGGATGTATCGGTTTGTTTTGTGTGACCGCGATGAAAAGGGGATCAGTGATGGGCTGCGATGTTTCGATGACCTTGTAAGGGTTATTTTTGCGGACATTGAGCCGTAACGATTGGTTTTGTCAACGCGACAGAATGGATTAAAGTTTCTGAAAAACTTTCGAACTGGCTGTATCCATCAGATCTCCGTTAAACATCCGTATGACTCTCGGCTCGTAGCAGCCTGCCAAACCGTCGTCGTTTCTATCATCACAAAGCTCATTAAAAGGCTTATTAAGAAGGGATTCGTCGGCCCCGAAATCCACTTCTGCCTGGCCACGGACTATAACGAGCACTCGAAGAAGAAGAAGGCGAAGAAGAAGGAAAAAAAAAGATGAAGGAAGAAGCGGCAGCTGCTGCCGGCTAATCATCTGTATCCCTCCATTGAACAGCAGCGTAGTTTTTCGCCAGCTACGTATCGTCCAATTAGCTCGCGGGCCTGGTATTCATCGACCCTTCTCCTTTTCCTCTCTCCCTCCCGCCCACGGTTTTCTTCTTCCACGTCTTTTCTTCTTCTTAATTGGCACGACAAATGTACGAGAGCGCGCCGATCGGCTCGAGAGAGAATTTTCGCTGAATCGAGGAATATAGCTGCGCTCATGCTACGGGAGTGGAGGGGGAGGGGGGGCGGATATACGCTGACGCATCTTGTTTGGAGGGACGTGTATGAAGTGGCCTGCAATGGGGTAGGGGAGAATGTTTTTGGTTGTTTTTTTTAGAGATTAAATGGTGAGATGTACAGGTTTCTCGTATTCATATATGGAAAATGGTTTCTTAAATTTATTCGTCGCATTTTTTTGACATGATAAATCATTTTGTGCATGGATAAGTTATCTGTTTGTATAGGTGTTTTTTTTTTTGCTTTTATTCAAGTTAAAATCTTATTGACAAACTATTTATCATGGCGATGTATATCATCAAATTACTGTATAAAAATTATATGTATAAGAATATCGGGGTTGCAATAATTCCTTCTGGATATGAGAAGAAAATGAAAAGCACCATTTTACTCGAATCGACAAACTAGGGTAGTGGTCCGTATTAGTGTGCCTGTCCATATTTGTGTGCCCTATTATTAAAACATATCCTAGAAGTGAACGAGTAAAAACGTAACACTAAAATATTTTTTTTCATAAAGTATAGTTAATTAAGTTTAAATAGAATTAATTACTTAATTTGTTTTCATTTACTATAACATTAAAAAAGAACTTTCAAAAATATGTTTCACGGTTTGCGGTGTGTCACGGTGTTTCCTTGTCCAAACTTGCTAAGAAATGACATTTTTAAAAGTAACATTAAATAATGTTTCGGAAGGATTTTAATGTGGGATACAATTGATTATATCATAAAATAATATTATGTTATATAATAAACCTTAATATAAAGGTTTTCAATTGATTTTAATATTTAATTAATGGTGTCTACTAATAGGGTCAGTGAAAAACGACTTGTCCAGATTTGTGTGTGCACAAATACAATACGAGCATGCTCGTATCGGTGCTTGAACAGAAAAGTTAGGTTAGGTTGTCTGCGCACAAACGTTGTTTCATATCGCATTGACGACCTTCAGCAGTTTTTACCGTATTGGAATTAATTAACATTCAATGTAAACAAGGGTTAGAAATTGATTATAAATGCACTACAGTTAACAAAATAATTTTGTTGGCAATGATAATATTATCAAGACACACTAATGTGGGGCACACAAACGTGTACATCCACATTAATACGGGGCACACAAAAATGTACTTTGATGTCTGCTAGGGCACACAAATGCGTACAAAATTTTTTTTTTTATATTGCTTGTAACTTTCGTAAATATAAATATTTTTCTATAAAAAAAATTGTTTCGTGTAGATTATTACTTTTATTATCTATATAAACCACCCGGAATCTCTGATACAGCTTAAATAGTCTATTATTATGCGACAAAACTGAAGAGTTTCTTAAACCCACACTAATACGGACATCTACCCTAGTCATAATCATTTACCACCCTATTCATCTCTTTCGAGGAATATTCTACCAAGGCAAGTGTACTCCTACCTATCATTATTTCGATCAGCATAAAGTTCTATAGTCTCCTCCGTGTTCTATCCCACGCTAACAACTGCTTCGCGAATTTGCAAAAACAAAAAAGCCAGGGCTTTGTCGCCTCGGGTTCTCTCTCTCTCTCTCTCTCTCTCTCTCTCTCTCTCTCTCTCTCTCTCTCTCTCTCTCTCTCTCTCTTTCTCTCTCTCTTTGCTCTCCGACCGCATTGAAAGGCGGAATTATTTCGTATCTCATTCACTGCGCCACAGCGCCTCGCGGTTTTCTTTTAATCGCTCTAGCGCAAAAGAAATCTCTTAATTTTTTCCTCCTCTCTTTTTCTCTTCCTCTCCCTCTGTCTCTCTCTCTCTCTCTCTCTCGCCAATTTTTCTTTCAACGTCAATCTCTCTCACCCTCTGCTCCGCATCTTTTGCCAGACTTTTTTCCACGGAACTTCCTCCTTCGGGGGCGAGTAGTAGTAGTAGTAGAGAGAGAGAGAGAGAGAGAGAGAGAGAGAGAGAGAGAGAGAGAGAGAGAGAGAGAGAGAGAGAGAGAGAGAGAGAGAGAGAGAGGAAAAAGCGGATGAAAGGAAAGAGCGCGAGGGTGAGAGAGACCGAATCGCTTTGTTCATTAGTTCGGATGATTTACCGGCTCTCTGTTTCCCGCGCAACTCGAATTCGCTCGTCCGGCCGGAAGAATTTCATTTTTCAGCTGCGCGCTTTCTCTTTCTCTCTCTCTCACTCGTTTATTTTTGACGGATTTACAGATATAGCAGGCGCGCGTTTAAGGCTCGTGCGCGTTTTGTTTTGACAGCGAGAGAGAGAGAGAGAGAGAGAGGGCGAAGTTCGAAGCGCGGAATGAATGAGATCGTAATTGCCTTTTCGAAATACGACCGCCGCGGGTATACAGAATTGCTTTTTTAGTCGGAAATTAGATGGCTTTTTAAGCGCACTTACAACCCCGCGCCAATTGGTTTCGGATATTTATATATCTATACGCGTGTGTGTGTGTGTAAGGCAGAAGCAGATTGGTTCGGAGATTTTTATAAATATCCTTGGCGGATGAATAAGCGCGCGCGCTCGCGGCATTATGCGCCGGGGGATGATAAATACCGGCAGGTGGTATTATTATTATAGCAGAGAGAGAGGGCGGACTGGAAATCGGTAGATTGCGAATATAAGCTTTAAGCGCGCGGGGAGGGGATTATGAGTACATTCCTATTTCCAAGTTCCTTAATGGAAACGTTAATCACGTCACCCCGTTAAAGTGTTCAAACGCAACCGCAAATAGCAAACTTCGTAAGTAGGCGGATAAAGGGGGGGGGCCCTTCCGCTTGCCCAACCGCCCGACGGCTTTCCTGAATTAATGAATAGGATCGCGCAATATTACATTAATTATGAAATTAGATAATGTTTAATAATACTCTTTAAAACTAATTTTCGACTTTAATTTATCGGTGAAGTTATTATGCCCCGTGCCGTATCCACCGCTGCCGCGCCCTAACTTTGTTAAATTTTCCGAAATCAAATGAACTTGCTAAAAGTTACGCATTAATAACAGAGAGCAGCGGCGCTGTTTATTTTCAATTTAATTTTGAGAAACTTTTCCAGAGATGTTTATATTCCCCCCGACTGTATATCGTTGTACTTTGAGAGAGGAAGAAAATATAACGCGCGAGCGCTGCACGAGGTTGAACCGAGAAAAGCGGAAAAAAATATGTGGCGCGAGGTGAAAACACAAAGCCTCGCATGTCTCTCGCGCAAAGGTTGTTATTCATTTTGCTAACAAACGACGTGCTGCGAGCACTCTTTCTCTGTGTGTGGGTGTATGTGTTTGTGTTTGTGGGTATCGATTCAAACAACGCGGGCATTAGCAATTTGAGAGTAGATGGGGGAGATAAGGCGAGAGAGCCTCGTTTCTTTGAAACTCGCACGCGGCGGGGAATAATGTTGAATTTTTTTTCTCCTTCGGCTTGTATAAGTAACAGGCCTCGTTGTCATTTCTAAATGCGTAACAACTGCCCCTCAAGTGGCCCTTTCAGTGACGCACTTGAAACGTCATTGTTTTTTCTTCGGTATTGAAATAAATTTAAATAATGGCTATAGAAACGGTTGAATAAGATAAGAAAATTTTGAATTTTCGAAACGAATTGTGGACATAATTCTTTGGAATATCGCGCATCTACAACTTGTTCTGCAAATAATATTAGAATTTTACAATAAAATATTCAGAAAAAACCACTCACACAATTTTTATAAACCTTGAAAATTCCACCATCAAACTTTTACATCATTCGAAAACCAATTCACAATACACCCACCGACACTCCACCCCACCATTCAGCATCGAAAATTCCAGCCCATCCTTCCTCCTTACCCCTCCCTAATTCTATTTATTTCCTACAACTGCAACCACTCGACATCACACAAACATACACGCTATAGGCCCCCGCCACCTCCTAATCTCAAAAAGAGAAAGCCCTCCACCCCGGAAAACACGCTCTTGAATTAATGCCGCAATATAGCCGGCCGCGCGCTCATAAGTCGTGCGTTTGGCCCCGGCGAATCTCGTTAGCGTGATGGAGAGAAATCCTAAGCCGCGGCGGCGGCACCGCTTGCGGTGTCCCGAGCACTGTATTTACGGCGAATCCCGGTCCCCGTCGCGCGCGGCGGGTGTATAGGTATATATATGTATCTATAGCCTCGTCAGACGCCACTCGATCTAGCCTAAAGTGAGAGAGAGAGATGGTTGCGAATATTTCTTGATCTTGGGGAAGGAGGGGAGGTTATGAATTTAGGGGGTGGGATTTTCGTTTGACGAGTATGTTTCTTGGTTAAGGGAGTGCGGGGAGGGGGGATTGATGGGACAGGTCAAAAGGTTCGTTCGTTAAGGGCGTGGAATGTGTGTCAAGAGGTGCGCGGACATGAAAAGAATTTTAAGTTCATACTCGAATGTTTATTTATATTTACTTTTCATTTGTGCGGTGTGCATATATACATACACGCGATCGTCGGTCTGAAATTTCAACCAGTGCTTTTACAAAAAGCGTTTTTGTTTTATTGTTTGATATAAATTGTTCTACAAATAGTTCCTCGATTTCTCTTTTTTTCTAAATTCCGTAACGGCACGCGCGGCTAGAGAAAAAATATACATTTTTTTCCATTAAATTTCATGATGAAAAGCAAAACCAGTTTTATCTTTATATATTTTGTTAGCAGGGGGCTTAAAACAATTGAAATTTCGCGAGAACCACTTTGAAAAATTGAAAGAGTAAAAAAAGACTCGGTTCTAACGCTCGGATCGCTGAAACGAAATTAATTACTTACTAGTGTAACGGAAAATTTAATGTTACTTTTCTAAAATAAAGGCATCGTTCCAGTACGTAATCAATACCTTCTCCTAATCAGCATTAGTGCGACCTGCTATTTTTAATCCTTTATATTTTTTAATATTCTAGTAAAATCTTTCTCTTCATTCCTTGACCGGAACGACCCTTTGCGATTACATCCCCTCTGACCTCGACAATCCGATCGATCGGATTCATACAATCGGACAGGAACATGAAGAAACTCGCGCGAGCGCGCGTGCAGCGAAAATGGAAAATTTGTTCCGCTCTCTCTCTTCGGGCGCGGGATTTTGCATAAACAGTTTTCTGTGCCGCCGGGGGGAGCGTCTGGAGAATCGATTTTGCAGGGGCGCGGGGGAGCGGGCGGGAGGTAAAAGTTTTCAGGGAAGGGCCCCGCCGGGACCGGAAGTAACTTCGCGCGAAAACGCGAGTCTTCCTCCTGAATCTCGACAACTTTTTAGCTGGCGTATGAAAACGTATGGGCGCAGCCGGAGAGAGAGAGAGAGAGCGAAAGTTGTGTGTATGTATGTTGGGGCGTTGTATACCTGCAGCGAGATGCGTCGATGGGTTTGCATTTGGTTAGGGGGTGGCGAGGGACGGAAAAGTGGTGATTATTATGGTTGCGAAGAATGCGAGGATACAAGAATTGTTTAATGGTTTAGAAGAAAGTTTTAGCTTTCGATAGTGTTATAGTGCGATGCGAATTTATAGAGAAAAAGGCTAAAGTTAAAAAAGTTAAAAAAAAAAAAAAAATGATGCTAACATATTTTGCCTTGTTTACGGTAGTGTGAATACTTTGCGAAAATATCTACATTTATTTTCATAAATTTGCATCCCATTTTTCTCCAGTTAATGATTCTTTTCTCTTTCAATAAAAAATCATTTTAAAATTCAATTTTTAAAGGAATTTTTGAAAATTACCTTAAATATAAACGCAAATTAACGGTATTGATTCTACCTCTATCTGTCTTCAATACAAGTGACGAAATTCCGTTTTACCTAAACTACATACACTTACCGCAGTTATTCCCTCTAAATGCCTATACTTCCCTATACGTTCAAAATCGTCCTCCAACCCTCATACCAAACATTCCCCTCACAAATATCCTTATTTTAAAAACTCCCACATCAGAGTCACCTTCTCAACTCTCGCCTTACCTCAACAACCCTGCAGCAGCAGCAACAGCACCACCTCAGCGACAAATCGATCCGCGCTTGCTCGCGCACGACCGGCAATTAAAGTCCCTTTCTCTCTCCCACGCGCCAAGACGATGGCTATCGCCGGCACACTGCCGTGATTGGCTGCCGAACGCACGCACGCACACGCGCGCTCGCCCGGCCGCAATAAAAACACACCGCCGCCCGCAGGAATAACGATAATAATAATAATAGCGCCGGGCGATAAAGGGCTATACGTCGGCGATAAGCGCCGACCGACACGCACACACGAGAGAGAGAGAGGCTTGCAGCAGCACGGAATCGACACGCCGCGCGCTGCTTTACGAGTGTATTATATATATATATATATATAGGTACAGGTAAAAGTCGCCGAGTAGGTGGAAGTTTTTTTTCTTCCTTTCTTTTTGCGGCGGCGGCTAAAAGCGATTTTTGGTGAGGAGGGAGGCGAAGATCGTTTACGCGGCGATCGCGAAGGGGTTTGATATAATGTTATCCGGAATGGTGCGGTGAGGGGTATGTCGTAAACGTTTTTATGAAGAGAGAGAGAGGGAGAGAGGGAAATTTCGCTAATGAAATTCTTGGGTGGAATGTCGGATGGATTGGGAAAAAGAAAATTAAAGGTGACAACGTTGTAGGTTGAAAATTTCATCGATCTTTATATGTATAAAATTAAGCTTCGAAATTTAATTTTCGAAGTTAAATGAATTTTTTAATGGTTTCATGATTGGATATATATATATACGCGCGCGTTCGTTCGCGTATCGAATATCACACGTGTAGGTATATCAAATTACTCTTTATCTAATTGATATGATTGGGTTAGCTCGTCGCAATGTGACGCTGTAATAATTAATTCGTCAGATGATTGCCGGGAGTGTAGGTCGCGCGAAGCGTTATAAATCAATGCAATTCACCAACGCGTTAAACGCTGTTTCATGCCCAAGCAGCGTAACCTATAATAGAATACATCGTGTAATTGGATCAATGCGAGAGAGATTGATATAAAAAGCGCTTTTGTTTTGGTTAGCGTGAAAATGATATGAGAAATGATTGTTTGCGAGATAAAAATGAACATCGCGTGTTTTTTGTTTTTGTATATAAAAAACAGTAATATGGATTCTCTGAATCCTCGGTATTAAATATTTTCGCTGAAAAATCGAAGCAAAATAAAATTCTTACATGTAATATTTATAAACTGTTTCGAAAAATTAATGGAAATCGAGTAAATACAGAGCATATCAAATACCCTTTTCAAAATCAAAACCTCGTATTCTCAACGTAATAGAACCAAAAGTCAACCTCACCGTATATACAGTTCCTCCTAATTTCGAACCACCAAGCAATCCGCGAATCCCCGAGTAATCCCGGAATCAATCAAAACCCACCACTGCCGCATAATACCACCGCCTTTCTCTATCTTTTCCTCCGCAGCTGTCACACTCGCTCTCTTGGAATCCGCTCTCTCTTTCCTTCGAAAGAACAAAAGAAAGGTCGATCGTCGCCTAAGCTCTCTTTCTCCCTCTCTCTCTCTCTTTCTTCTCTAGTTTGAAAAATGGCGACAAGCACGACGCTGATACGCGCGCTCTGTGCCCGGCGAGATTTACGGCCGAGGTATCGCGAGCGAGCGAGATTTTCTCTAATTTCTCATTTTTGGAGGTAGGGAGAGAATAATTTTCATTTTTCACGCGCTGACGAGGATATTAGGGACCCGCGGTGAAAAATACCCGGCGATACGTTACAGAGTTTTTTTTTTGTTTCTTCTTCTCGTACCGGTGTGTATTATCGCCGGCCGGTTGAAAAGTCGGCGTTTGATTTATCCGGCGAACGTTCTGCATGGAATTAAGGCATTTTGGTATTGATTCGACGATTCGAAAAGTCGTTATGTTTTTTTTTTATAGTCAGAGTGAAGAACAGGTGTTCTGCAAATACCTCCATTTGGGTTTCAAATAAAAATAAATGATCGGATTTATAATAAGTATAATTTGAGCACGCGCTTATTACGTAATGAAATGATTATTAATAATACGTTAATAATGCGTAATCCGTTTTACGGCGGTGTCGGATGAGGAAAATATTTCCAGTGCGCCAGCTTTACGGCCGGGACTCAAATATTAAATACATACATTTTCGCAGAAGTGTAAATGAATATTGCGCCGAGTTGAATACATGCGTATAAAAGTTATTTTAAAAAGTTACATATACATATTATATATATATTTAATAAAATCACGGGTAATTTTATCGATTTCAAACGAATCAATTTACGTATTAAATGTCATTAATATTTATGGAATAAAAGCGATATATTCAGTATATGGAAGGAGAAAGAAAAAAACAGAGAGCGCGCGCACGTAACTTTATATTCATAAATCTCCGGAATAAATATTTTAATCAGAATAAAAATAACGTGAGACGGGAGGGGGACATCAAACTGACGGTCCCGTATCGTGTGCCATACACGTTTTTGCGTACACACAGTGACACTTCACATTCTCGCCGTAGGTTAATTGATTTCGTAACATTATTTACCGAATCTTGTTTTTTCCATTCGTGTGTATAAGCGCCACGCGCGCGATAAGGCCTATATACAATTTTTCATCTTTTCCACATCGATCACCCCAAGCGGGCACAGAATGTTTGTACACAGAAGACAGAATTCGTGCGCATTATCGGCGAGCGGCGATCTGAATAATTACTTATTCATTATTAAAAGTCCGCATATTATTAATGAATCGCGCGACAGAATCGTACACTCGCACACACACCTCGCGGCGAGTGGAAATCTTATCAGGGCGCAACACGTAAAATCGCTTTATATAATTTTTCTTGAGCACCGGCGGTCTTTTTAAAATAAAAATAACATAACGCGTAAGTAATTTTCGTAGCGTTTGGAAGCGAAAGTAAAAACCGGTTTTACCCTGGTGGAAATCAAAAACATTTTATAACTAATAACTAGTCGTTTATATTAGAAACTCGCTATAAAATAGGAATTTCTCTTGTACAGAAGGCTTGCTGTTGTGACAGAATAAGATGGAGAAATAAAAGTTTTGCTGAATTATTCATAGCATGAGTACAACAAATGATTTGTTAGTTAACGTTACTTATTTATATTTTGGTAAGCCATCCAGTGCACTTTAATGCTCTTTCATCAAGATAAAATTAGTAAGTAATCAAATACGAATATTTTGTTGTTACGTCAATCTAAGAAATAGGCAAATAATGGTCGAAAAATTGTTTCATCATAGCGATTAATTAGCCAGTTCTACTATCTATTTTCTAACTTCTTGGCCATTTCATATAGATGAATTTCTACCAGGGTAATATCGCGATGAGCAGAGATATTTTGGGGCGGCTGTTATGCTTCAACCTGAAACATTAACTCTGACATCAAATCAGTAGGAATTCATAATTAATGCGAAATTAAAAAAATGGTATACATCGGAATACCAGTGCGGAAATGGATAATATGATATCTTCCAGTGCATCAGTACACCGAACGTCAAACTCAGAATCGAGATTAATATGATATTATTAAACTCTCTGGCTTGTAGCTTCATATAGTTCTAAATATAAAAGCTATATTCGTGAATCGACTGGTAATTTGTCGATTAATCGTTGACCACTCTTGATATTCTATTTTAATACCCTCCCGTACGTATAACTCAAAATATTTACTACAGATAAAAAAGATGCCTAATCAACTCTGATTTTCACCGTTTCTTCCACCTCACAGTCTCCGAAACCCCCACCCCTCGCGAGTTCCTCTAATCCCTCGAGCGAGTTATCAATCTCTCGCCGTCGCCGGCCGATGATCGCCATCGCCGCGACGTCAGAGCCGTCATCATCATCATCATCATCATCACTCCCACCACCGTCATCCGACACTCGTCGCGATAACAGACGCGTGTAAGCCTGTATCTATCACACATACATCTCACCATTGAGACAGAGAGACGCGTCATATCGGTGCGCGGGCGCTCGTTACACGCAGCAGCCTCGCGCTTAATCGCCCGGCTCCCTTTAATGGCAGTCGAACACGCGCGCGTGCGAAAATTCTCTCTCTCTCTCTCTCTCCCGCGGAGGGATAACAGTGGCTCATGACGTGTCCGGGGCTTGGCGATAATTGAAAATCGCTGTATCGCGCGCGCTCGCCGAGCGCGTGATTTTGTGCGTCGACGCTCTTTTCGGATAACCCGGTACACGCAACGCGTTTCAACTTTCGCACGTATATATAGAGCTAACGGTACGCTACACTGCTGCTGCTGTGCAGAGTTCGGCACGGCTCGTTGAATTTTCCGCGCCTCTGCGCGAATTCGGCCTTTTGAACACAGCGCGCAGCTAGCGCACCGTGTGTGTGTGTGTTTGCCGTGTGTCGGAGAGAGAGGGTGCAGGCGATACACACGCAGCTGTTAGCTTCTTAATTTCGCTGGTTCGGAAGCGTTGGCGGATCGGAAACGATGCGATTTATGTGTTCGCAGTGGCAGCGGCAGTGGCTGTGTGTATATATGCGAAAGCCCGCTTTTATGAATTTATTTTGCCTTTTACAGAGGCGGAGGAAATAATAACTACGAGTAACATGGGGGAGGATTTTCGGATGGAGTTTTGTGAGATATAAAAGAGCGATGAAAAATTATTTTAGCGCTGAGGAGAGTTGGGACGGTCGCTTTTTTAATTATTTCTTTTAAAGGGAGTGAGTGTATATATGTTTGAGGCGGGAAATAGATGTGCCGATAAGTATAGCCAGCGGAAGAGATCGCGAGCCGAGCGATGGGAGATATAAAAATATCCACTGTAATGTCTATCTCAATATTGGAAGTGGGATATTCCAGGTATATACTTGTTAAATTTTCATTCCGCACTTTGGCGCGATTAACATCGCGCGCGATATATTATTGCGCAAAAAAGCGCGCGAAAAGAGGCCATAAAGTTACTAATCGCTTGATTAAATTTATATATATATATATATGTGTGTGTGTAGAAGGGAAAATTCCTATAATTGGACGAACCCGCGAAAAAATTACAATTGTAAATCACTCGTTGTCAATTTAAATTGCAAAGCGCTCTTATATACACGCGGCACACTGACGAGGGAGAGGAGGTAAAAAAAGATTCCTCAAAGACGGACACAACTCCTCCCGGCAGCGCCGCGGCCAAATTAATCAATTGATAGTTTATTAAAAGTTCCGATTGTCCGGGAAATTCAGCGTAACAAATAACTCTCCTCGAGAGGATAGGATTTCAAATTAAAAAGAAGTAGCAAAAAAAAAGGAAAGAGACAACGCGAGAGGAGGGAGTCCGCGCGAGCGGAAAACGAGAAAAGAGGGAAAGCGGAAGAGAGAGAGAGCTCTAGCGGGGGGTGAAAAAAGCTGAGCAAAAGAAGAAAAAAAAACGGGAGAGCCGGAGGCTGTGCCTCGCTTTAGCGGATCGGCGAATAGTCGATTATCTACCTTTGAGCGAGCCGAAAAGTTCCGACTCGACGAGTTCTCTCTCTCTCTCTCTCTCTCTCTCTCTCTCTCTCTCTCTCTGTGTCGCTCTCTCTCTCTCTCTCCCCCTCTCTTTGTCTCTCTCTCTCTCTCTCTCTCTCTATCTCTCTCTCTCTCTCTCTTTCTCTCTTTCCTCCCTAGATATACATACGTATACGTCGTCGCACGATGTACGCAATGCGTCCCCCTCCCCCTCATCCCGAGAAACTTTTTCTCCGTGAATTATCGGCTCGAGAGAGGGAGCGAAGGTAATTAAATACATCGCCGCGCGCTATATCACTCGTATGAAAAATTTCCCTGTCTCTCTGTGTACGTGTGCGCGTGCGGGTGAAAGAGCGCACGAAAATGTAAATGAGAGCGGGAATCAAAGGTATGTAAAGCAGCTGGATGAAGATAAGGAGTAGTCGGAGAGAGAGAGATGCGAGAGAGAAGTGAAAGGAAGTCGAGTAGATGGTTTATGCAGATACGATGGGAGCAGTAATAGTAGTAGTAGTAGTAGTACGCCTATCAAAGCGGGACAATTTAATATTCCGCTCCCAAAAATAGTCTCTCTCTCTCTCTCTCTCTCTCTTGTGAGAATGAATCTTTAATTGGGCGCGTGCTTCTTCATTATCTGGGATTTAAGGGGCTTCACCCGCGGCGCATAAGCGGCGTCAGCTGCTGCTCTCGTCTCTCTGGGAAATTTGCGAGAGAGAGAGAGAGAGAGAGAGAGAGAGAGAGAGCAAACTTTATGAAACCCGTGTGATGGCGCGCGTGCTATAGCCTAAATATTCAACGATGTTTAGCAGCCGAGAGAGAGTTGAATAGAAGAACGGTTAATTTATTTTGGCTGCTGCACGAGTTGTTTTTTTTTCAGAGGGCCAAATGATGACCGGGCCGATTGGAAAGAACGAAGCTGGAGGGGGTAGATGGAAAAAAGTTTAAATAAAAGATCGATGATGAAAGAGTCGTCGTCGTCGAGAAGAAATACCGAGTCGAGTCAGAAGCAAGATTCGATAGGTTCGCCCCGTAACAAAAGGAAAATGGAACGGAGAGAGAGAGGGAGGGAGAAAGAAAAAGTCAACGAGTATCGGAGGAAGAAAGTTTCCGTTGTTTTTATTGGCTCCCCCCTCCTCGAAGATAGGGGTAGAGGGAAAATAAAAAAGGAGAGGATGGAATCGCTCCGGTTCCAGGACGAAGCCGGTTATTGGCACGGTTGACATTGTTAATAAATACCAATAGAAGGCGGAAACTTATTCTTCTTTTTTCGGATTACGCTGTGCTACTGCCGCTCTCCTTTCTCCCTCTCGATCGTTTCTCCTCCGCTTTTGTGCGAGCCGAACGGCCGCACGGGCTGCATTATTGCGCGACTCATGCGCGAAATGAAAAACGCGGGGTCCCTGATTTCTCTCCTTTCGCCTTCTGTGTGTGTGTGTATTTTGGGAAAACCAAGGGAGCTATAGAGAAGTTCGATATATACGCTGGGCTGAAAAGTTTCCTAAGCCTCAATTAACTCTGCCCCGTCGTTGACTTTGAGGGTAATTAATAATCGCGGGAGGATGAATTATATTCAATTTTCCAATAAACCAGCGGCGCAGCACACACCATTATGATGTCGTTGGAGTAATTACCGGCTTGTGTGTATTGAATATTTTCGACTTCGACGCTGTTAAGCGAGCGAGCGTACACAATTTATCTATCGACAGATTAATAACGCGCGGCTTTTACACTCGATAGCAGCGATCGGGTTATAATATTATTATTATTTAGTAAATTTTCGACGCACATACACACATACTTGACGTAAGCGGGCGCTATTGTTACACACTTTACGTCTTGTCGATGTGTGCAGTGACGACCGTCGACAAGGTTGCCATTCGCATGGCTCTAATTAGCTCCAATTTCTCCGAGACCGTTTAGATGTGGCAGATCGATAGTGCGGAACGAGAATAGGCAAATTGTACCCCTCCGCTTACGTATGTATCGTAAATGCCTGATGAATGATATTTCCTATATACTTATATGTATCATCTGCATATCATCATTACGGCCTCAGAGTGTGTATATGTATACTCTTCTAGCGTCTCTTACATGGGTTTGAAGTTTTCATCGTTGGAATGTAACGAAATAATTTTTAAAATTGCTCAAAGTTATTAAACAATGAAAATTTTATCCAAACCTTCGTTATAAAGCTATTTATACTATAAAATCCTAAATCGACACACAAAATCAGTATTAATTAGTATAAACTTGAAGTAAAATGAATTATGTTTTTATTTCGTTGCGCCCCAACGTTGCAAACTTCAGACCCCATCTCTTACAAGCTTTGGAGAACCCAAAAATTATCAATTATTTCAGCTCTCTCGGAACTAGGGAACGTACGCGAGCGAGAGATACACACAGATCGCAAAATCAATAAGAGAACAAAGTCAGCGACAGAGAGAACGAGAACGACACGGAAAGGAGGCGAGGAAACGAACAAAGACACGAGGAGGCTGGGGGTGGAAAACGACAAGTCCGGCACTTTGAGATGATTCGTCCCGTCCTATTGGATTTCCTCTTAAGAACGGCTCTTTTGCCGCGCGGAATCGCATTACCTCGCTTTCTTCTTTCTCTCTCCTCTCGCGTGTCTTCATCGAAGTACGCGCGCGCTCGCGTAGCCCCCGTAAGTGAGAAACGCAATTACCGAGGCCGCGCGCGCGCGCGCGCATCGTATCAGCCTTCGGCCCGGATTCCGCGGTGTTCCCTTTCCCCGCGCTGGAAAAAGTTCCCCGCGATTGAAGTCGCTTCTCGCGGCTTCTTTCCACGCGTACTAGTAGTCTTCGGATTTATTTTTCTCCTTTGTATTCGTTCCGACGATCTCGAGTGTTGTTCGCATTTTTTCGTTTGACACACAGCGAATCTCGGCTGCTAGATTGGTCGTCATTAAAAGCGAAGTGAGTACGGTTCCACTTGAAAGAGGTAGAGGAGGAGGAGAAGGACACTTAAGAGAACGAAGCGATACATTTTGATAACATCACGTTACGTAACGCGTGTATGTGTGTACGACAAATCAACCATTACCCCGAACCCCACACTTTGCCTGTCGATACAGCAGAAAAAAAAACACACAGGCCGGCGGCCGCCTAATAACAATCCCCACACGGTCGCCGATAAAATCAGTAATTTATAGTCGCCACTTTGGGGTCGTCGACTTCCTCCTACACCTACACCCACGCGTATATACGTCGATTAAAAAGCAATTTTCATACACGCGCCGTGTCAATACTTATCGCGCGGCATCTAAGCGCGCCGGGCCGAAACAGCGAGTGGACGATTAGTCGCTCGCTCTCGAGTACTAAACGCTCCTCCTCGCATCGGCTGTTACACTATACGTCGACGAGAACGAGACAATCAATAAATTTCGCCACTGCGCGCACGGCGTACTGTGTAATAAACTGTATGCAAGCGAGAGGGGCGGAGAGAAAGGAGCGAATAATCGCGGTTATTCTCGGACGCGCGAGAAAGAGAGAGAGAGAGATTCAATTACTCGTCATCAGCGGATTATTTAACGGCCGAAATATCGTTAGCGCACTTACAAAAGCTCGCTGGCTCGTGTGTATCGGCTTTCGATTAACGCGCGCGAACGCGAGCGCGACTCTTTGCGAACGGGTAACGAGAGAATCGCGCGGATGTTTGAGGCTGCCGGAATTATGCGCACGTCATGCGCCCCCGCGTGTCCGGTCGCACGCCTCGATGGTGAAGATGTGAATGCAGAGAGTGTAGGTATGTGTGTGTATGGAGTGGCGAAATTTCAGTTGCGAATTCGAGGTGCCGCTGCGGTGAGTCATTAATGGGATGGGGAAGTGTTTCTAAAATGAGGAAAATATTGGGTTATAATGAGGTGTTGGAATGAAAGAACTGTTTATTTTATAATTGAATAATGGGGTTTGGTTGGTTTAAAGGTTTATATTTGAACAGTGAATGTACTGATAATGCATACAAAATACAGTATTATTTTGCTATAGTATTATTTTGTAATTATTACAGACGATGGTTACAAGAAGTACGAGAATTAGACGACAATTTTTACAAAAAATAATGACTTTCTTCGATCATATATGTTAAAAAAAATATAGTAAATTTTACAATCAAACATGATTTTATTTCGATTAAAATATTAAGAAACATTCAACAATATAAATACAGTGTGAATTCTAAGAATTAACCTAATGGTAACAAAATTATCCTAAATTTCCTTACCGCCTAATATACAAAAACGCCTATAACCACATTATTTTCGGTACGTAGCATTCTCAGTTCACAAAGCCGGCATAAACTGCGCGCGCGGTAAGCCACGAATAATTAGCGACGCGCGTTTAACCGCGAAAAATCAGGTAAAGCTCAAACAAACTCCATCCATGAATCGTTCATACACCTCCGATAACTGAATAAAGATAACCAGATCCCCCTCCTCCCATTATCATTCGTATACACAAAAGACGCATTCATACACACGCGTACAAACTATACCTTAGAAAAAGTAACATTTCCCCCTCTCTCTCTCTCTCTCTCTCTCTCTTTCTCTCTCTCTCTCTGTCTCTTTCTCTCTCTCTCTCTCTCTTCCTGTGGATTTGCATTCGCGGGTAGGTATAGCGAAGCGGAAATATACTTTCGCGTAGCGGCGGCTCATGAATCTCAAAGGCCCCGCGCGCGCGCCGTCTAATAAAGACAAAGCTCGAGTGGTAGGCACGAAGGCTGGTGGGGAGAGAAAGAAAAATTCGCTAAAATAAAGAGGGGGAGGAGAGGAAAGAGTATGACGAATGCGAGCGCGAGTTTCACCTGCTCAGATAGATCGATCGCGCGACGACAGGTGACCTCGCTCATCCCCTCCCATTTCTCTGCCTCTTCGCTTGAACTCCTTTCATCCATCCATTCCTTTTTATTATAGGTATTCATTCTTTTGCATTTTCAGGGCGTGCGCGCGCGCGTTGTCGTCACTTCCGTTTTACAATCCCGCCCTTCATTCTCATCATCAACTTTAATCAGTTTCGCGCGCCTATTTATATAACCATCTCGAAGGAATTATCAAGCGACATCCTTTACAGAAGCATAGAATATGCAATGCCGAAGAGTAGACGCTTACAATGTCGATACGCGCACAGTGTTCTATTTTGAAAAAAATGGACAAAATGAAATATCTCGCGAACGGATATCGATAGCCGGATGAATCCAACTGCATTTTAAAGTTGAAGTAATGTACAATAAAGGAAAAATAGTCCAGTACTGATCATTTGACCCTGTGACCTTAGAAATGAAAAATGAAAGTCGAATAAATAAGGAATTTTCGGCTTTTTCATTGTAGACTTTGTGGCTATCAATTTTTTCGATCAAAAAAATATGTACTCCTGTAGTGTTTGATGCAAGGAATCCGAATTTGATGTCAGAATTGTCCTATCGCACACCAATTTGTTTTTAAAGCTGAAAACTCCATAAAAAATACGAAAAATTCACCCTGGAAGAAATGGAATATTATTGAGTAATTTCGACTTCGGATTTGGATTCAGCTTATCATAATACATGGGTACACAAACACTTGTATTTAATACAATTTTATTAAAGAGCATGAAAATATTGTAAAAAATGCCATTTTTTAATAACCCTTAAATTTTAATAATGCATATATGCACCTACAAATTTGTGTACTTGTATTTATGTACCCATGTATTTTGATTCGCTGAATTCGAATTTAAAGTCGAAATTACTCAATAATGCTCCATTTTTTCAGGGTGAATTTTTCGTATTTTTTATGGAGTTTTGAGATTTAAAAACAAATTGGTGTGCGATAGGACAATTCTGACATGAAATTCGGATTCCTTGCATCAAACACTACAGGAGTACATATTTTTTTGATCGAAAAAATTGATAGCCAGAAAGTCTACAATGAAAAAGCCGAAAATACGTTATTTATTCGACTTTCATTTTTCATTTCCAAGGTCACAGGGCCAAATGATCAGTACTGGACTATTTTTCCTTTATTGTACATTACTTCAACTTTAAAATGCAGTTGGATTCATCCGGTTATCGATATCCGTTCGCGAGATATTTCATTTTGTCCATTTTTTTTCAAAATAGAACACTGTGCGTCGTTTAAACATTTCTGTATACTGAATTACCCAACTCTGTCTCTGTCTTTGCATCAATAATTATATTACAATTATACGCGACGCTTCGACAGTTTTTCTTTTCTTACAAAAATGACAGATAACAATTTAACCAACAATCTTTTTAAAATACCCAATTTATTATGCAAAGGTGAGGACGGGTCCGTCACACTTCTTTTTTAAACTTTATTTTCAAAATGCACAATATTACAATCACTGACATGCCGCCCTGATGTCCAAGTTGGTCTCGATGGTGTACCTGAAGCTCTCCCAGGCTGCAGGTATGTAATCCCTGTAATCCTCTTGACCGCCGAAATTGATACTAAGCACTCTTAGGAATCTGAACCTAGACAGGTTTTCAACTAGCGCTGCGAAATCTATCGTCGGCAGATCGAGTCTTATCATAGTCACTGACTGCCATCTTAACTCCTCGAAGAAGTCGTAGCTGGTTAGATCAGCCCTGATACTGAGGAACTTGAGCTGATGGCTATTCGAGAACAGCTCTTTTAGGTCGTCCTCGTTGAACGGCAGGACGCAGCTGCAGAGGCTCAGGTCCAGCAGGTTCTCGCAGTATCGCGTCAACGTGGCGATCGCTTCGCAAGGTACATTCAGCAGCTCGGAGCGCTGGTTCGAACCTGGCAGTGGTATCTCCGTGGCGTTCAGGTGTCAGAAGTCTATCACCGTCAGGTTTTCCGAGTACCGGGGCATTATATAGCGCAGCACGTCCATGCACAAGAGGTTAGGTTGTCCTGGGGTCCTGGCGTTGTCGCCCCAAACGGCCAGGGACGAGTTGATCTCGGTGCAGCGCGTGCACATGTTGTCGTTGATCTCTCTCTATCTGTAGCAGACCTGACGAGGCGGTCTGCCAGAGGCAGGAAGGTGAAGATTCTACTCAACACGTTGTCCGGCAGGTGATTGATCCTCCTGTACGCGTCGCCGTTCATCATTCTGGAATACTATTACGTCGGGATTTTATAATAAAAACTGTTAAAATGTTAACTTATTAAATTATTTTAAAAAAAAGTTCAAAATTCAAAATTTGTTGAAATTTTCATGTTTATAATTTTTTATAATCTCATTAATTATTATAAATTTACACAGAAGGAACAAAAAAACAGTATTTTTCTTCAGTAAAGAAAATGCTTTTATTTTTTATTTTTGTGAAGTAATAAATATTAGAAGTAGAAAATTTATGTTCTAATTTTTTGTATATAAATGTAGATTTCATACAAATTCGTGTAAATTTCTGTAAAATCTAATCTACGTACTGATTATCTCAGTGAATCTTGTTTTTGTTTTTGTCGAAAGGTATCTGTAATTTAATAGTATACCTTATGAATCTATAATATTGATGAAACGAGTGATAGTACGTTGTTGACAAATCATACGTTAATGTACTTAATGAATTTCACCTCTGATTCAGAATGGATTTTCTGGTACCACAATAAAAACGTTTTAAAATTAAAAGCAAAGAAAAGCGTGTCTATTTCTCCTGCTATTTAACACTCAATATAAGAAGAACAGATGCCCCACGTACAAGAGTCATCAAAACAAACGACGATGCTCCATTTGTTGACATCCGATAATCCTACGTACACAGGATTCCAATAGTCACCTATCACCTAAACCATTAATTCACGTGCATCTCTACGCAGGTACATACATACACATACACAACCACACATTGCCGCGACCGCGCCAATCGTAGCTGAAAATTTCGTCGTAAGACTCTCCGCGGGAGAAACTATTTTCTCGAGAGAGAGAGAGAGAGAGAGAGAGAGAGAGATATCGGGTCGAGCCTCTATTTTCGCCAGGGGTCAGTCAGCGCGACGGAAATAGCATCGAGCTCGTGCGCTCGTGCTATCTGTAATTCCCGAAGCGAGCCCGAAACTTGCCTGGGCCAGCGACGCTCGGATCAAAGCTACCTTTGACGCACACGTGTATGCGTATGTGTGTGTTGGATCGAGGAGTTGTGAGATAGGAGAAGAATTTTTTGAATGATGAAAGTGAATGTGGACGTAATTATGAGATGTGCGTGGATTTTCGGGAGGTTACGGGATTATTTTGGATAGAGATTCATGGGTCTGAAGTTCGCAACGTTGGACTGCAACGAAATTAAAAAAAATTCATTCTACTTCAAAGTTATATTGATTAATTTTAATTTCGCGTGAAGATTTAGTATTTCGTAGTATAAAATAACTTTGTGACAATGGTTTAGATAAAAATTTTCACTGCCAAAACTGCCAAAAGTAACTTTAATTAATTGTAAAAAATTATTTCGTTGCATTCCAACGATGCAAACTTCAGATCCATAGAGATTCGTTTTCCTTCTTGTTCTTTTTTAATTTTGTGTCTTTTTTTTACTAATTGGGTGATACACTGGGTAATGAGAATACATTTTCTTTGCATATTTTTATACGACTATTTATCATTTTTTGACGGAACGTTTGCTACAAGCGATAGCAATTTTCACGAAATTTGACAACATGACAAAACTACAATAAATCACGACGATTTTCATCCCTGCGTAGGAGGCACCATTTATTTTCAGATTAAAACTCGCCTTTAGGTACACCATTTTCTCCACGACTTCCTCAATTACACTTTCATCGGCCCGACAGCGGGGGCATTCATTCGCTCGACTTAAAGAATTAATCGCCCACCTCGTTCGTCGCCTTAAAACGCTAATGAATGTCATCGCCTGTCGTATAAATATAAATACGCGCCTCAGCCACCGCCGTTTATTTTCGCAGCTGTGCGCGCGAGCGCGCGGGCATAGGAATTTAATGTTCTCTTGCGAATAGCACAAAATAAAAAGGCTCCGCCGTCCTACTCGCGCTTGCGACGCGCTCATATAGTACCTAAGTAATAAAAAGCCGGCCGCAAGAAGATGAAAGTGATCGATAATATTTTACGATCGGCATACAAACGGGCTTATCGCGCGCTCGGTGTACAAGTGGGAAAAGTGAAAATCGATACTTACGCGTGCGCGCGAGCCGACGAGAGCTATGCAAATGCCTATTGTCAATCAATACCGGGCCGCAATCGAATATTCAAACTCGTCCCGCTTTGTTTTCTCCCCCTCTGCTCGAAAGCAATCCTTTCCCTAAGCAGCAATCAGTACAGCGATGGCTATCTTAACCGCCGGTTGCGCGTTTTTCGCGCGAAACACGAGGAGAATCCCCACTCGAGCGTAACCGCGCGCCGCGTGCGCACTAGGACGAGCGGAAAAAGCGAGCGCGCGAACGATCGCAGTACTGTTTTTCTTGGTATAACACACACGCGGACGGCTGTTGGGAAAAAGGAGGCTAACGAAGTGTGTGTGTGTGTGTGTACGGCGAGGAGCGAAATTTGTTTTATAATTTTTTTTCTTCTTTTTTTCATGCGCAATATACAAGTCGTAAAGGGGTTTATCGTTTTTTCGGTCTTGAAAAATACATGCGTTATGTGTGTAGCTTCGGCGCACAGCGCGCGTCGTATACGAAAAATGCTGGTTGAAAGGTAATAAAATTTTTACGAGACAAATGTTTCTAATGGACATTTATGGAGCTGCGAGAGGCTAAGAAACTAAAATATTCCGCGGGTTTTATTTTTTTTTATTTCGAACATAGCTCGGGGAAAATCACTAAAAATAGGGTTTCGCGAGAGAAGGTGTATATTACCGGGTAAATTATGGACGCGAATGTTCGTTATTCTCGTATCGAGACGACGATGCCTTTCGTAATAGACCGAACAGTAAAACGTAAATGTATTACTGACTCCTCGAATTCGCTCAATAAAACTAGATAACTATTAATCGAGTCGAAGCCAGGGAAAAAAATCACGGTTACGATCCAGGACTACCGATCTCTCTATATATACATGACAAAAACCAAAATCCCCACGTGTATATAAATATACGTGCACTGATAGACACACAAAAGAGAGGCAAAGCTGCCGACGAAAGTTTACGACCGCTTCTAGGGTACCGGGCACCGATAAAACGCGACTCGCCCCCCCGCTCGGTAATTAATTGCGAAACGCTCGGGGGGCCGTAAAGCCATGGAGATTCTTCGCTCTCGAGAGCCTCGCGGCCGTGGGTCAATCAAACTCGAGCGCGCGCCCGCCCGTTGATTATCGGCCCGCGCCGATTTCGACGGGCTACAATCGTCGATTTACATGACATGTGTGTGCGTGTACATATATATATATACACGTGTGCGTGTGGCTATGCGGCTGCATGAGTGGGGAGAGGGAATTGGTTTGACGATTATGACTCTCGAAGAGAGAGAGAGTTAGGGGCTAGCTATGTGCATAGTGTCGAGAGAGCGAGAGAATTGGGCGCGCGCGTGCATGCGGCGCTCTGCGTTATTAGTGCATCGCTGCCGCTGCTGCGGCGTTTGAACTTCGTTGGTCGGGTTAGGGAATATTATGCGATTGATGCGTCGTTGCTACATGCGTATATGTATATGTACAAGTGCTGAAATTCGGAGTGGATTTCGAGAGGGTTCCAGGCCACTTTTGTTATATATAGATGAATAAAAATCTAACTGTATTACTTGAATTTCTAGAATCTATGAAGATAAGACTTTGTTGGTAATACTTAATATCCCTTTAAAATGATTAATTTTAGACGAAGGCTCAACTACATCAATTATTTGTCCAATAAGATAAGCAACAAGTGGACCGAGTCATTAATCATCGTAATTAATGGCTGCAATTTTTAAATAAAATCTCACGTTACAAAACATATACTACTACCACTACCAAGAATACACACGCGTGCTCACAACACCGTTTAGTCACATTACATTACCCTGCGAATCAAACAGCCGCAAGCTTTCGCATTGTTTATACATGAAACAGCCCGTCTATTGTCCTCGCACTGCAGCATATTTGCAGGCCGTCCATAATTATTAAGATTGATTTGTTTGACGACAAGTGGCTTTATATAAGCATATGTGCTTAGTCAACGCCGATTATGAAAATCAGGGCGAAACACGGCGAATTGCCATACCCTGAAGTCTTTCCCCCCAAACCTATGTACAATTGCTCTTTATTTACAGCAACGACATTTTTACCTGTTAACTAAACTTAACGACTGATGTATTTTTTTGTTTGCAGGTTCGGACAAAACGGTGGCGATCCTGAACTGCCTGTACGCGCGGAAGCTCTGCTTCGAGCATCCATCATGTAGTGCGATCCTCGCGGTCATCCCGCGGGTCTGCGGCTCCGAACTTGGTGAGTCTGTCGCACGGCACGCGTAGATAGCTGTATGTGGAAAGCGCGGACACTTTGATATTCGCGCACGGTGACTGCTGCATAATTCTAACTGGTTGCTGCTGTATGGGTCTGAAGTTTTCATCGTTGAAATGCAACGAAATAATTTTTTACAATTCATCTAAGTTATTAAACGTAACAAAACAACGGAAATTTCATCTAAACCTATGTTATAAAGTTATTTTATTCTATAAAACACTAAATCTACACATAAAATTAATATTAATTATAATATAACCATGAACCAAAATAAATTTTTTTTTTTTAATTTCCTTGCACTCCAACGTTGCAAACTTCAGATCCATGCTGCTGTTGAGAAGCAGGAAAATTGCGCCACAGGGTTGGGTTTGGAGAAAAGAAAAATAATGGGGGATAGGGTGGTGGATATCGCTCTCGTAAAAATCGTTAGTATTGGACATACGTGGCCAGTATATTAGTAATTGCTATTTACAATATATTGAAAATATATTGGACCCGCAATTAGCAATATATTGCGGGAACATCTGCAATTGTACCATTTCCAATGTGTTTCCCATATATATTGCAATTTGCAATAGAAAAAAAGATTAAAGTATATATATTGCCAATATATGGGACATATCATTAGACTGAAACGCAACATGTTCTTTAATAGTGCCGCTACTTCAATAAGTTATTTTTGTATTTTGCAAATCAAAATTATTTCACGCAAATATTGCGGAAATTTTTGAGACCCCAGATTGTACATTGTACAAGAAGGGCTAGCAAAAACAAGCAAGCCTTGTACTTCAAAGTTCGAACTCTTCGTTAACGACTCTTAAGTCGTTTGAACAGGTGAATTGCACGGCTTACATACTCTCGGTCTTCCAATTCGTCTAAAGAAGTCACTACTGGTGCGCCACATAGTGGCATGTGGCGCAAACTTGCTTATCGAGCACCGCCCATCAAAAGTTCCCGTTTGTCACCGCTAAGCGGCGCACCAGTAGTGACTTCTTTAAACGCATTGGAAGACCGAGAGTATATAAGCCATGAAATTCATCCGTTCGAACAACTCTTTACGAAGAGTCCAAACTCCGAAGTACAAGGCTTGCCTTGTTTTTGTTAGCTCTTCTTGTAAATGTACAATCTAGGGTCTCAAAAATTTCCGCAATATTTGCGTGAAATAATTTTGATTTGCAAAATATAAAAATAATTTATTGAAGTAGGGTAAATGTACCTATTACTGCGGTACATCGATTTTTCTCACCTTTTTTCCACTGTTACTATTTACGTCTTGACTTTTAAATTTTGAGAAAAGGATAAAATGATAAAATAGCTTTTCATAAATATGTAAAAAAGTATTACAACCATTAAAAATAAATCTAACATTAAAATAATTAATAATTACGTAAAAGTGCTATTTTGTACGTTATTCTGCGGATGGATTTGGCGCTTGTCCCTATCACGGCGGGCCGCATGTCCCTATCACTGCGGGGTAATATGAAGGCGAGTAAATTTAAAGGTTAGGTTACTTGATTAAATCACTTTTTTTTTAATTTACATAAATAGGAATTTCTGAAAACACTGAACGTTTAAATAGATTCAGCGACACAGCAATTTCATCACAGTTCTATAGATACAAGATTTATCAATATTCAATAACTCATTTTCTTTTAAATATGATTGTATTTCTTCAAAGCATTTACGTAATCCAAGCTCAGTAACTTTGGCTCGACAAAGGCTTACATTTTCTGTTAATCTTTATGCTACATTTGTATGTCTTGATAAAAAACATTCAAACCAGTGGCGATCTGGTAAGTTACCTTTGAAAGGATTGCTCCTTTTCACGGATACAACATACAGACGTATACTTGCAAATAATTGGTCCTTAGTTATAGGAAAACCGTCTCTCGCACATTTGAAAATCCATTCAACTAAGTCACTCTCTTCCTGTTCTGTCAATATAGGTTGTGCTCCAGGTTTCTTCTCTGCATACTTGCCCTGAACGCGTGCTCTAAATGTAGATTCTGGAACACCGTACGCGCGACTTGTTGATGCAATAGTTTTTCCTTCTCTTACAGTATTTGCAGCATCCCTCAAATTACTTTTAGAATAAATCATTCTTTTCTGCTCATTTCCTAGCACAGCGAAAACACGTATTGCTATCGCAAACGCGAGCGTGACACCAAACTTTGGAGGTTAGGGAGAATCGACGTAGCGCCGCCGTGATACGTACGCAAACTGTATTCTTTGGTCCACAGAATAGCGCACATCCACGATATTTAAGTACCTAATGCTGCGGCTCATTTATTTATAATTATAACGAAAAAAATTACCTTATCTATTGATAATACATTAAATTAAAGCCTCTAGTTGATGTGGAGGTAAAAAAACTAAAGAATAAATACATATTTTATTGATTTTTTATGATTTAGCCGAGGACTCTTCGGTATCACGATTGGTACGAAAATGGCTGTTTCAAAGCCTTTTCACACTGTCTCAATTTGAAAATTTTTTTATTAATAAATAAGTCAAAGAGAATGGTCAATAATTGATACAAATCGATACATTATAATTATATCATACTAAGATAATTTTTTTCAAGTCGAAATATTATGTTTTGAAAGTATTATTCATCTGAATTAAAAATTCCGTAGTGAACGGGACACCCGCAGTGATAGGTACATTTACCCTAGCGGCACTATTAAAGAACATTTCGCGTTTCAGTCTAATGATATGTCCCATATATTGGCAATATATATATACTTTACTCCTTTTTTCTATTGAAAATTGCAATATATGGGAAACACATTGGAAATGGTACAATTGCAGATGTTCTCGCAATATATTGCTAATTACGGGTCCAATATATTTGCAATATATTGCAAATAGCAATTACCAATATATTGGCCACGTATGTCTAATACTAACGATTTTTACGCAGATCGTTGTAGAATGAGGCAATGATGATGGGACTTTTGAAACAAAAAAATAGGGAAGCATCTCTAAATTAAATTAATTGAAAAATCACTATTTTAGAGTGTACACGGAAAGAAAACTTGAATAAATATTACTTTATTTTCATCCGCCAAGGTTAGTGCATGTAGTCAATCGCCAATGCCGGACTCTTAGGCCGTTTTTGCCTGAGTTCTCCGTAAACGTAAACATCACAGTCGCATGTTTTTTTGATGTTAGGAGATGCAAACATCATTTGCACGTAAATAAATAAACTTTACATAGTTAATATACAATTTACATACGTTAATTATAATTGTAATACGTTTTTTATTATAACTTAGGAAAACAAAATCAATTATTAAGAATTGGTGAATGTGGAAAAAAAATCTTTACTGTTGATTCTCAGGTAGAAACTACCAGAGACTCCAGTAATGCTAGCTTTATGCCTTCTACCCGAGTCACTCAGGCCATTGTGGCTTAAGTCTCTAGTTAATGATTAATGATACTTAACTTTTCTCTCCGTGTAAAGTCGGGCACTGTCGAAATAGTATGCTCTCCGAAATAGTATATATACACTGATTTATTAGTGTATCACTGTGTGTCACTGATAATTCAGTACACTATTTCGACAGTGCCCGACTTTACACTCTAAAATAGTGATTTTTCACTGAATTTAATTTAGAGAGTGGAGATGTTGAAATCTAAATCTGAATAGGAATTGCTTATAAGTACTTAGTTTTCAATTTATCTACTGTTCTATTTGTAAAATCATAACAAAGTAAAAACGATTTAAATTTACGTCGTTATATTTTATGTACTATTGTGCATACGAAATTAAAGAATGCCACGGATAAACAAACTAAAATAATCGCAATACAGTGAGGCAAAGCATTGAGTTTCAGAAAGGTATAATATATTTTCCTGATAAAAATTACTCTGAAAAGCTTGAAATAAATCTAAATAACTGTTATTTATATCTGGATTTTCCTGTTTTTCTACAATTATACCGTTTCTAAACGATTTTTCAAGTTTACAATCCTACCACAGCGGTTTTAAAATTATAATTATTATAACACACGCAGCTGTAATCGAACACCAAATGCACACTCTAACAACGCCAGCATATTTCCCCGTTGAATAACACTATACCATAATTATTTACCAGCCGACAATTTTTTACTCGAGAAATCGATATTTAATCTTAATTGTAAAGCGTAACGCGTACCTCGCTCTTTGCTCCCAGAATCCGTATTAAAAAGTACACCTTCGTACGCCCGGGCTGTCTGCCTCGGCGGAAAATTAAATCAACTTTGCAAAACCGTCGGCAGAATCGCGCAACCGTTAAAATGTAAATGAAAGCCAAAGGCGAACCTCGCAAGACGACGGCGAGGAGGAACGGAGGCGGCCGTAATAAGCGAAAGCTTGCGAGCGCGATAAAAAAAGCCTCGAAGTTTAATATCCCGGGAACCTTGAATTTTTCAAGGTTCTCCCTCTCTCTCTCTCTCTCTACGACTTTAAACACCCGGGGAAATCCTGCGGGAAATTCGGGCGCAGCGCGCCGAATTTCTCGTTATCTCGAAAATCTTGCGGAATTCCGCCCCTGGCGCAAGGCGCGAGTATACCTCGCGGGACTCGTAAAAGCTCCGCGGAAGCGTCGTCCGCTAGTGTTATTTTCTTCTTTCTTCTAAATTTTTTTTTCGGCGTGTTCGCGTTTTCGATACTGCGCGTCGCTGGTTCTTTTACGACCTGGATGCGCTGGTGATGATTGTTATTGAAGAGTGTGTGCCAAACTTTTCGATTAAACGCCGGAGAGGAAGAAGAAAAAAAAGATGTCGAGGTGCTTTTGTAGCAAGTGAAAAAATGGCGCAGTATTTTTTTTTTTGGCTCGTTAATTTCAATATAAGCGAGCTAATTAGGTAACACGAGGGCGCGCTCTGTGTTTCGTATATACGTCGAATAAGCACGGGGTAAATGCTCGTTAATGAATGCGTTCTTAGAACCAATAATTACTCTTCCATTTTAATGGAAATTGTTGTTCGCGCGCTAAGTCTATGAGCAAGCTCGCGCGCGCGCGCGCGCGCGTGTGTGTGTATGTATGTGTGTTGTGACGGTAAATTATGTTTTTTGATGATGATGATCAGTGCGGGTTGACGTTTAATTATAGAATAATGCGACGGTGTATCCGCGAATGAATGTGAATATATGCGCATAAAAATATATACAATGCTGTGTTATTGTGATTTTGGGCAAAAAATTTTGATAATTATCGAAGGAAGGGAAATTGAAATATGAGCTCGTAATTGATGTCGATACGGTGATTATGGCGCAGCCAAATGTGGATATAAATTTCAAAGAATTCGAGCGGCTCGTTATGTGCGTGCGGCGAGAGGAGAGAGCTCGTCGCGTCAATTTGCCGGCGCCCGAGCTCGCGAGCTTTCACTGGGTCAATCAATACTCCGTATTTGCCGTAATTGCAGGCTCTTTTGTGCATACTACGAGTTTAAAAATACTTGAAATTCATTAGGTAAATATGCGACTCGCGTGCGCGCGCGAAAGTGGCGAATTTCGGGGAGCGCCGAGTGGAAAGTCGCCGAACTTTGAAATATCAAACGGCCATGGGTCGAGGCTGGAAATTCGGCCCGTACAAAATCGGGAGGAAGTTTAGAAATTGCTCCGTGCCGAGTGCGAAGTTATGTGGGTGTGTGGAAAATTTACGTGGTAATTTAATTAAATATCGCAAGATGTCGAATCGCAAGTTATATGCGCCGTATAATAATGTGAAGAAAAATAAATTCAATTTATTGGCTTTTAGTTTCGTCTGGTAATAATATTTTAAAAAGAAATGTTTTTAAAAGAGGTTTTTATTCAGAGATAATCTCTTCTTGTGAAAGTAAATAAATAATACGGGTATATAATGAGAATATCGACATTTTAAATATTTGATACTTAAGCGGACAGACATATTTAAATCCTGAAAAACATCCATTTGGCGAGTGAATAATCATAAATAATATTAAAAATAAAGTCTGCGACCACCGTGATCTATACCGCAAAAATGCTTAAAAAACATGAATTAAAAAAAATATATGTATTCAGCCCTCTAAAGTCGTGGAAACATAAATAAATGTAGGAATGAAGCTTTTTCCCCTTGAAGTAAAGAAATCTTATGGAAATTGAAAAAAAATTAGCATTAGCGGTAGTTTGTGATTTTTGAAGAAAATTTTTACTGCAGAATGTCTTACCCATAAAGAAATAAGATACAGCTGGTTTTTATTCAGCATCATGAAATGATTTTTTTCATCCGATTTTTAAAGCTCTCTTATCCCCACAATAACATATAAAAGCAATTTTTTACCTCACATTCTCATTTATCTTATAAAACTAAACCACCAACCCAAACCCCAAAAATTCGATCATCCATCAATCCAAATTTGAATTCCATCATTCAACCACTTCCAAAAAGCGCCATGTATTCTCACTACCAACCCTAAATTGCCCCTAATTAACTTCCCCCAAAAAGCTCTACTATCCAGCGCTCACATCACCTCGCTCTCTCCTCCCCTCCGTTAATAACGGATTTATAAAGTTGCGTTTGGCCGGAAGCGTCTGGGCGAGCGCGCGCGGGGGCGTCCGAAATTTGATGAACGGCCGCTGGGCGCGCACGAAATTTAATAACCGGCCTGCCGCCCGCCTATGCGCACGCACAAAAGATATTTCGCCTGCGTCAAGTCGCGCTTTTGTGTCCAAGTTTGGTTTTTCGCGCGGATGTACGTAGCTATATATAAGGGGTATAATGATTCGGGGTTTGTGAGAGGTATAAAGTGTAATTAATCGTCGTGTTGAATGGTGGACTAATTGAGAGGTAGGATTTTTTTTTCAGGCGTGTGTATAGGGAAAAGTTTGGCAGTGAAAATTATTAGCCTTGTGGAAACCCGCGTAAAAAAAATTGAGATGATTAAAAGATCGCTTAAAGATACGTCTCGATTATGGCCGTTTTTGTTACTTTTTAAGATGAAAAATCTCAACGAATAATCTAGATGATTTTAATATCTTATTAATTATCGCCTTTGAAATTTTTTTAAGATGGTTTTCAGACATACGAAATTCATTATTTAATATCATTATAAGATAAATTTGAGATGCTTTTGAAATGCTTTTGAAATGCTTCTGAAATGCTTTTGAAATGCTTTTGAAATGAATTTGAGACGAATTCGAGACGAGCTTCGTACTGAATTTCGGACTTATGTACTCTCGGCGTTTCAATGTGTTTAGGGGTATCTCGACCGATGCGCCGCGTAGCAGCGGCAAACGACAACCAGGAGTTCGGTTACTTCCGATCGGTTGTTACCGTCGTTAGACGCTACGCGGCGCATCGATTGGGGCACCCCTAAACACATTGAAACGCCGAGAGTATATAAGTCCGAGAGATTCAGCCTTTAAATCACTCTTTAACAAGAGTCTAAACTTCAAGGCTTGCCTTGCTTTTGGTATAAACCCCTTTAATCGGGTTTAAAGAAGTGATTAAAAAATCAATTCAGTTTTCAGACATCTTAAAGTTGTCATAAAAGTTTATCTCAAATTAATCTTATTATCATCTTAAAAAATCTAAAAATCATCTTAAATTCAGTATGAAAGCTCGTCTCGAATTCGTCTCAAATTCATTTCAAAAGCATCTCAAATTTATCTTAAAATGATATTAAATAATGAATTTCGTATGTCTGAAAACCATCTTAAAAATGCTTTAAAAGGCCGAATGTAGCGATGATTAAAAAAATATTAAAATCATCTTGATTATTCGCTGAGATTTGTCATCTTGAAAAGTAACAAAAACGGCCATAATCGAGACATATCTTAAAGCGATCTTTTTGTGATCTCAACTTTTTTTACGCTGGAATGTACTCAATTAAGCGTAGATAGTACGTTTGTAAATCTCTGTGAAGATTGGCTAGTTTGTAGATGTGACTGAAGTCACATCTGAAGTAAATAATAGTTTACTAGAGCATAAAAGCGCACGTAACAGTTGCTGATTTGCTGCAGCATTATTTTGGAAGACAAATGAAAATCGTTACTCGTCATCTGATACTGTCTCCCGCACTCGTTGTAACAATGGACAATGAACTGTTTTTGTTACTAGGTTTTTAATAACTCGTTCAATTTGTCATTTTGACTAACTTCAAAATATCGAATAAAGGTAATTTAATAAGAACCCTCTCCATTTTTTTCACTAATAAATGTGAGAAATAAGTTGAAATATCCACTTCGTTGATTTAATCAAATTGTCATTTGCAACTCTAAAAATATCCTGAATTTCTAAGGTACTCGAAATTTCGAATGTTTAACAGTAAACGAAAGATTTCTGCCATTTTTAGACGTAGCCGGATTTTCCTGTCAGTACCTCTTCAGTTCGCACTCTCATAGTCATCACTTAACAATGTATGGGCTATATTATCGGCGTCGAGAATATCAGTATTACTAAAATTAATAATTAAATATAAATCCATATTTGCTACTTTTTTTATTAAATAAGTTTAGAGAAATAAGTCAAATGACAATATAAGCCCCTAAAATAAGACGAAAATTTTTGAAGTATTTCAACTTTTAAAAATCATATATCTTAATACATTTTTAATTTCATTCATCAAGGTGCCGCATCTTCAAATTTTATTCGATTCTTGTTTTTTTGGTCTTATTTTATCCAGGGGAGAATTATAAATAGACCCACTAACTCAAAAATAAAAAATATGTCTTACATTTTCATTAAAGTTTAGTTTTGTAAAAAAGGAACTCACTTTTTAAGTTGACTGTATACTTTAAAATGTTTATTATCTTAAATATAAACTTAGTTTTTTTATTTTTGAGTTAGTGGGTTTATTAATAATTCTCCCCTGGACAAAATAAGACCAAAAAAACAAGAATCGAATAAAATTTGAAGATGCTGCCTTTTTAATTTCATTCGAATAAGATTTGAATGAAATTAAAAATGTATTAGAATATATATATATGATTTTTAAAAGTTGAAATAATTCAAAAATTTTTATCTGATTTCTTATTTTGGGAGTTTCAACTATTTGAAATTGGTCTTATGCCCTCCTATATAGTTTTCAAATAAAAAAGAAAAAAATAACCCCATATAACAATTTATTTGTATAGCCAATACATCCTTTAACCATTCAAGATCCAAGTTGATATTTCATTCGTTTCGAAATTTCAAATGCCTAACTTCTACCAGACCATAATACGTCCTGATTTCAAGAAATCTTTCCCGTCCTAAATCTTTTTTCTCGGAGCAACGTGGCTTGTCTCTTAAAAATTACGCTTGTCAACCGCTTGATTTCCCCCTCTCGAATATACCGTCTCTATACCGCACAATGAACCAGCGCGCGCCACTTATTCGACATAATTCAGCACTTCGCCGGGGAAATATATCCGGTCTGCACCGCAGTTACTCCGGCGAACATCTGTACATCGACTGTCTGCTTATTTGGCCTCTTCTTCCTCTCTCCCTCCTTCCCTCCTTCCTTCTCTCTCCTTTTTCGCGTCCGCTGCACTTGACAGTCGTGCCGTTGTGCCGAGCAGCGAGTCGTGTAAGCGGCGTGGTGGAAAGGGGGAGGGGGAGAGAGGGAGGTAGAGGCAGGAGGGAAGGATAGGACGTATAAAAGGGATTTTATCGCCGATGAATTACCCGTTTATTCGCCGCTCGCTGAGTTTTATTCCCCGCTGTGCGCGGCCAAGGGAAAAGGTTATTCTGGCTCTTTAATTAAGGTCTTTCGGTTTTCTTACTTCCGTGTTCTCCCGCGCTCTCTTTCTCTCGTCGAGTGAGAGTCTTTTTTTTGCGACGATGAACGAGATTTTTTGGTCGTTTGGTGCAGTAGAATTGGTTAAATTCTTTGGTTTTTCGCATGCAATGGATAGTTACTTTTCTATGTGAATGTTTTTATTACGATTTTAAAGGTAGTTTTGTCATGAAAGCGAACGAATCTAGTTAAATAAATGTCATTTACTAATAGAGAGAATCTACTTAATTTTAAAAATACGTTATTTTATAACTGCATATTCCTTTGATAAGGATGAATTTTCTACATACAAACTTCTCTTTATTCAAATAGCATATTTGTTTTTAAAAACTAGAGAAAATCATTTGACACTGTTACAAAAGAAAAAATAAAACGTTTCTTTTATAATCTTAGAAGAATAATAGTTTTACTAACTAGGAGAGGTCGCGAACTCCGGATGACGGATTCGGCTCAAACTTTGCGATATGTTTTTGGATGTAGAAATATAAAGAAAGCTGCAATATTAGGCCCTAATGCTAAAAAAACTGAAGTTCTGCGCCTTTTTAGCTTTATTTTGAAAAAAAGCTTGAGAAAAACCTCTTTTTGAAACGGTAACCATTTAACCCCGGGGAGTCTTAAATATAATTTCAAAAATGGAAAATAAAACTACAGAAAGTGAGATTTCATTTGCTTTTTTAAGAATTAAAAAATGTTGATTCCTTCCAAAGTTATAAATGTTTAAAATAGAGCATCGAAAATGCACTGCTTAATCCCTAAAATTCAACTGTTCGATTGCCGGCATATTTTGATGCACTTTCCATGCTCAATTTTAAACTTACATAACTTTTGAAGGAATCAATATTTTTTAATTCTTAAAAAAACAAATGAAAGCTCATTTTCTCTAGTTTTATATTCTATTTTTGAAATTATATTTAAGACTCCCTGAAGTTAAATGGTTACCGTTTCAAGAAGAGGGTTTTTTCAAGCCTTTTTTTCAAAATAAAGGTAAAAAGGCGCAGAACTTCAGTTTTTTTGAGCTTTAGGGGCTAATATTACAGCTTTCTTTATATTTCTACATCCAAAAACATATTGCAAAGTTTGAGCCGAATCCGTGATCCGGAGTTTGCGGCCTCTCCTCGTAAGCCAATTACAATCTAAGTTATTTTCTTCTTTATTCTAAATGATAATCGTTTGGCTTTATAACGAAGAAACTTACTTCTTTTGTCAAAAAAGATTCTTTTTTAGTTCATATCCCATTTTACACAATGGAGAAAGTTTTACGATAAAATTTCAAATATAAGAAAAAATTCAATGCATTAAGTGGAAAATATTACGTATAACCAGGTGTGCCTTGATTCCTACATTATGAAGTATTCAACTTAATAAAGTCCATAATCAATACAGAATATGTAATAACAAAACGAACATAATGGATGAGATCCTAAAACCATGTGAAATAAATTAATTACTTATTAAAGCAGGAGATATTATTCCATTTGGTATAATCCAATATCTTCAATGTATTATTAAAAATAATAAAAAAAAAAACAACCTTGTTGTTCAAATTATAAACTAAGTACACTTCAAATAATGTTTCAAGTTGCGAACTACTAAGTGCCCGCGCATCGACAGCAATTCTCCTCTCACGCGAAACGTATATCGACGTATACCGCTTTCTCTATATCGCTTTCTCTCGGTAAAAAAGTAAACTAACCTTCTCGACTATCTTTCGGACCGACAATTGCGACTTTCTCTCCCCGCGGCGAAAATAAAAACGCGCGCAAGCCTTGCGCAAAAAAGACGACACGCCGACGACGACGGCTTTTGAGAAGCGTGCGTGTAATAACGCGTTGTCTTTCCCTCTTTCTCTTTCCTCGCTCGCTCTTATTAAAAGGCTCAGGTGGCACTTTGGGGCGCGTCGGCCGATAAATAAAAGATAACGGCGCGTGTGCGCGAGACAAGCCCGGAGAGTATACGAGCTACCTACCTCGCGATTTTTATTTTCCTACGCGTGTACGCGCGCGTCGCGTTGCATTTTCCTCCTCCTCGGGCGTTTCTCCTGCATAATTCGCGAGGAAAAAGCGCGTCTGCACAGCCGGAAAATTATCTAGTCCGCGGTTAGATCGGTCGGGGGGAGTGGGTGGAACCGCGTAATTAGAACGACGAAAGTTGTTGCGCCCGCGGCGATAATTACCTCCCCGTGATACACACTGTGTCGGGTGAGTAGGCGACGGGAGGGGGGAGGGATTTTCTTTAACTGGGCGCGGCGAGGAGGGGATCTGGAGCGGATTAAGGAGCAGTTGCAGAGGTAAAGAGAGCTTGTGTCTAGCTGGAAATCGGGTGGAAAAGGAGTTGAGCGAGCGCATTGGCGATTGAATACGGGTTGCAGAGAGAAATTTTGTGGAAGTGGTTGAAGGCACGAATCGTTTTTTTATTCAAAAGATTGTAAGATTGTAATGTGCATGAGTTTGAATTTTAATAGGTATACGTACTATATTCGATTTATGTTATAACGTATTTGAAGGGCTCAGATGCAATAGCTGCCAAGTCCATCTTATGAAGTTTTGAGAAAAAAGCGAGAGTTCTTGCATAAACCATATGTTTTTATTAAATTTTACTATTTGGTTTAATTGATCATCTAAATACATCTTGTGTTCATCAGTGGTGGAAAATCAAAACTTTGTTTTTTAAGTAAAAAAAAATATAACTAAAAAATTACTTGAACTTGGCAACTTTTTGATTTGTAACCATTTTTTAAAATTCATATTTTTTTATCAAAAAAATTTTTTTTAATGTCCATTTTTGCATAATTAGATCTTAAATTTTTAATAAATTATGTTTTTGGTCTTAATTAAAAATTTATTTTTTTGGGACTTTAAACTATTGCATCTGAGCCCTTCATTTATTAAAGAGAAACCTCTGTACCTGTATGGATTTTCGAATCCGAGATTCCTACCTTATGTGATATAATTTATTCAATTTATCGATTTATAACCGATAGAAGTGAAAGAATATATTAACAATAAATAACAAATTTTTATATATTACGACATTTTCTCTCTTACAAAGTACGACCCCTTCGCACGCTCAATTTTTCATCTCTCAAAAAGTTACCAGCCTCCACTAGACGCTAATAATACTCTTCAAACTCTCCAAAATTAACCACCGGGCACAATATTCGAACGCGGCAGCGGCGGCGGGTTGAACAATCGTCCGACTTTCCAATTATACTGCATCCATTCCGAATGCAGCTGTCAAACAGTCCGGGGCGCTTTAGGAAAGGGCCATCGATGAATTCAAACATCATCCACGAGAAAACTCTCGCCGAAAAAGATGCGGAGTGAAAAGAGACAGAGATAAAAAAGAAAAAGCAGCGCCGTGCGCTGAATGGAAAAGCCGCGTGAAAAATTGACGCGCGAAATTAACGAGAGTGTTTCGAAGAGAGAGCGGGAGAGTCCATTAGCCTGCAAGCGTCGCGCGTGTCGATATATATACATTTATTTATTCGGGCTGGAAAAAAGAGAAGAGCGATGCATAAATGCGAAAAGTTTGTGTTTATTATTATCCAAGACGGGTGAATGAATAGAGGGAAATAGCTCGTCGGAGTTTACAAAGAGAGGTGGATAGAGTATGTAGCTTGTTAATTAATTAATGCTTGAATTGCACACTCTCATGTTTATAAAAAGGAAAGTTTTGTATTGAAAAAAAGAGAGCCGATAGTTTTATATAACTCGGCATGAAAGAGAGAGAGGGAGAGAGAGAGAGAGAGAGAGAGAGAGAGAGAGAGAGAGAGAGAGTGCAAAGGAAAAGCAAACGTTATTATTAAAATAACATTGAATAAACCCTGAGCGTGACAAGCCGATATTATCGCTTTTTGTACTAAAATTAAAAGCTCGGAAAAAACAAGTCCATCCCACATGTATAATCACATCCTATAATTATAAACGAAAAAAATTCACACCCCTCCTCGAACCTTCGTCGCGCTCATTATTCGCACAATCGCGTTCCCGAAAATCCTCCTCACACCTACAAAAACCAACACATAGACACACGTGCGCGCGCTTGGTGTACACTAAAGAGAAAGAAAGAGAGCGAGAGCTCGCGCGACTAGACACGCGCGCGCGCGAGCTCAAAGGGAGAGAAAAAGCGGAGCGTCGCCCGCTCGAGTGCGAATCCCATTTACCCTCGGCCTCCGCGCTGCACTTGATGCGCGAGACAACGCGGAGAGGAGAGGAGAATAATGAAAAAAAAAAGAAGAGAGAGAGAGAGAGAGAGTAGTAGCAGCGGTAGCTCGTCGTACCTTGTGTGTATCTTTTTTCAGCGCCGCGAGAGAAAGAGGGAGGGAGCGTGTTTTTGCGTTGTTTATTAGGGCGCTTTATTGGCTCTAAATCAGGCTCTTAATTCTTTCGGGCTTTCTTGCTTTTTTCCTACTCTCTCCCTCTTGGTGAGCGAGGAGGCGGAAGGAGGAGGAGTTGGTTCTTTTTTCTAAAGTGAAGAGCGGAGTGGGTGAGTTTTGCGGTTTGATGGGGTGAGGGGGGTTAGGGTTTGTTTTATTGAATGGGGTGATTATTGAATACTACCCTGGTCTTTTAAATTACGAGGAACTATTGTTTTTTCCATAAAACGTTTACAAAAACATAGCACAAGAGTTATTGATCCGTATCGTAGTTAGAACGAATACTTTACCAACGTATCAAACCTGAATATCAAAGGTTCATCTAGGCTCAAGGCAAACTTTCGTCCTCGTGGACAACTTTCTTTGTTCCCCATTCCGCTCTAATACTCCCAAGTACAAGGCGTGTCCCGCAGGTTAATTACAGCTCCGACTCTGCGCTTTCGCGAAAGAGGTTTAGCGCGATGTAAAATTCTCGCTCCTTCTCTCTCTCTCTCTCTCTCTCTCTCTCTTACCCTCGTACCTACGCAATAATCCCGGGAGAAATCTAAAATGCAAGTTTCATCCTAACGCAAAATCGATCTTTTTGCATTGTGAGGTGAGCTACGAGAGCGTGCGAGCGCTAGAGTTTCCTCCTTGTTGTCATGAATAGATAAGTACGTATATATTCATGCAATTTTCAGCCGATATAAGATTTGTGAATAAAATATTGGCTAGACGGCCGTCTGGATGTATTGCGGCTTTACCGGCGAAAATTTCGCTCGAGAATAATATTTACGATTAGTTTTTTTTCCAGAATTTTTGTGCATTTTGTCGGTGTAAATATTAGAAAAGGGGAAGAAATAAATTTAAAGATCAATCGAAAGCAGGGCTGTGATGCTACGTCACCTTTAAGAAACTGCCGATTGACGTAGATGGGGAGAGCATTAAGAACGTCGAGATCGCAAAGCCCGCAGGGATTACATAGAACACAAGCAAAGCTTCCCCGTTGTTGTTGCTCCGCGCTCGGGAAACCAAACAGATGGGCTTGCCTCCTGAAATCCATTATTCTTCGATGCTCGGCAAGCGATCTTGGCAAAAAGAAAATAATTATAAAAGTATTACATCAAAATCATCGGCCTTATGATATTCTTTCCATTTAATCTCTAAAATGCTCGTCTCACTTTAACTCTTCACAACATATAAATACCAAAAGTAAACCAACAAAAAACTTCAAAAGGCCTTCACCCACTCAAACATCGACCTTGCACGACCGGCATTTCCCATTCGATAAACCTCGTCACCCTTCGAGGGAAAGAAGACGCTGCAGCAAACTACCTTTTTCGCCGCGTCGTCGTAGTTGGCGTCGCCCAAACGAAATCAGGCGATCTTCCGCCGAATTCGACGGCATCCGGAGATTAGGCGCAAGGCAAATATTTCTCTTGGCACGGAGTACCTCGGCGAACGGGCGGCGCGACGTTTACCTTTGTAGTTTGCCGCGCCTCAAACGTGTTTTACTCCGGCTGCCTGGTCGCTTGCGCGTTCGTCCTGCGCGCGTTTCCGGTTTTGCAAGAGCCTCGGATTCTCGAAGGTCTCTTCTTTAGGGGGGAAAATGCTGGATGCACGGAGGTGTGAATTTTTTCTGGATGGGTGTGGTTTGGAAGTGATGTAATATTTTAATTAGGGTTTAGGTGGATTATTTAGAAATGTGAAATAATAGAAACAGATGATTAACATTGTTAAAGTGCATGCGATCTAATGTTTCTTACGTTCTTGCTGTTAATTATTAATTGTCATAAACGTTCTTAAAGCTTCCTCTATATGAATTTCCAACCACCTATTCGTATAAAGTGAAAATCGATTGCCATTTAATATTTACCCAACGAATCTGAACGACCACTCACTTGTATCAATTAAGCATGATAAACAAACACTCGCGTAATCAAAAATTTTTCGCCATTCCTCTCAATTATCCTCATTAAACAGATCACCAAGCAAATGCAGCACTCTTAACTTAGCATTAACTCGTCCCCTCCCCCTTTTTGCCATAACCGAATTCTTCGTTGAAAACCCGAAATTCAATATGTCATCAGCTGGCGATTCTGCATTCGATTCACCTAAAGCGGCCAACCTCCGATTATCCGGACCAGAATAGCGCGATAATTTTCCCCGAAACATTCAAAATCTAACTCGTCTGTTTACGGCCGCGCTGATACATACATTTTCATGAGAGGCTAATTAAATATGGATGGGCCCCGGCGATTCGCGCGCGTGCACGCATACACACAGAAACCAAATGTTTGATTCAATTATGGGTTAATAGAGCGTGAATACTTGAGGGTAACTCTCATCGATTTAATAATTTTGTAATGTTGCAATAACGCTCTCTCTCTCTCTCTCTCTCTCTCTCTCTCTCTCTCTCTCTCTCTCTCTCTCTCTCTCTCTCTCTTTCTCTCTCTCTCTCTCTCTCTCTCTCTCTCTCTTACGCACTCGCTGTATCGTTGTTTCTGTCTATGAGGAGTTAATTGATATTCGCCGAATATACACACAGCTCGGATATGTATAGCCATGGGCGCTTGTGTTATTTATAACCGTCCACCGTCATGTAATGTGATGACAACGGTTGACACCCAGCTTTATATGTGCAATAAGCTTCGATACACACTTGTGTAAGAACACGCGGATACTCGTCAGAATCTGTAAATTTTTTTGTCGTTTGTAGACCGTTGGTATACAGATTCATCATTTAATATAAATTATTATGTATGGATATTATATTGACATTGTCCATTCATATTGATAATTATACTGTAGGATAAATACGCTCTACAAATAAAATAGAGAAACTGCAATTACTAATATATAGTTGAGTGGAATATTCAATCAATTGTAGCGAAAAACTGAAATGAAAATAAATCATAATAATATCTATAATAAACACTAATTTAAACAACGATCTTTGCAAACACATCACTGAGAGAAAAGTTTCGTAAAAATTATTAATAATTTTGTAAAAATTACTATACTTTCTCGTAAAGCCACCACAGACTGTAAAAACTCAAAAGATTATCATACTTTATAAGAAATTTTGCTATAGAAATGTAGGAAAATGTTGTAAAATTTACTGTAAAGTACGGTAATTTTTGGGTTTTTTACAGTCTGTGGTAGCTTTACCAGACACTATAGTAATTTTTCCAAAACTTTTTTCTCAGTGGCACTAATATAAATCAATAACGTCTATTAGGTACCGAACCGCTTCAAATCCTCACTCTTATTACCAAACCCTCAAATTCTATTCTCCACCCCGAAACCCTACCAAGCTCACCGTCGAAGCCCCGATTAAACACTACACCCATCCACAAGACCCGCTATAGCGCGCGGAGCGCACAACTTCATCAGGCGGCCGTCACGCGAGAAAGATCGAAACCCACCGTCGGGACAACGTGTATATATATATCCGCAGCTCACAGTACGCACGACGCGGAACGGGACAATTAATTAGCCGGCCGCATTCGTCACCTCCTCTCGATAATGACGGCGCGTAATCAATCTACGCGCGCGGGCACGTGGAAATCAAACCGGGCCACCGCCGCCAATCACTCGACTGCCGGCGGCCCGATTACTGATCTATCCTTCTAGGTTCTTTTTTGTAGCCGGTTTCGCGAGGTTCTTTTTTTTCGTGATGCGTGATGAGGTTGATGAATGAGGGTCGGAGGCTGGGTGATGCGGCTGGAGGTGATAGCCGGATGGTAGTGGCTTTTGGCGGTGAAGCGTGGATGTTAATTATTGGAAGTAGCGAAGTTTCGCGTTGGAAAATTGTTGCGGTGCTGTCGATTAGTGCTTGAATTTTGGCCATAAATATATGTGATATTATTTTTATAGCATGGGACGTTATTTTCGTACCAGAGTTTAATTTTGAGCTTTTTTATTTATCAACTTAGTTCCCTTCTAAAAAATGCACTTTACATTAGTTGAATAATCAATACCTACTTCCCATTCCCAAAATTAAATTTCCCTTGTTATATATAGATTTGATAAAAACGGAAAATTCGTGAAAAAGTAATCGTCAACGTGATCCTATCCCGTGTAGAAAAATATAGGTAACTCAAACCCGATTCTGGTGCGATTTCCGTAACTGTAGTACGATTCAGACAGGAAAATCGTACTTGATTCGGACACTTTTTTGAATACCGTTTTCTCCACGATTCGGATGAGGATTCCAAGGTAGAATCTGACTAGGAATCCATATGAATTTCGAGCATTTTGGGAATGGTTTTGTTTGTTTGAAAATAGTTAAAACAACAAATTCTCGTGTTATATATTAATAAAGAAATTAATTATATTGTCAATATGTTAATTTAAAAAATTATAGAATTTTTTTATTTTAATTTTGTTGCATCAAAAAATAAAGAATGTAAAAATTAAACAAACGTAAAGCTGTAAATTTTGTTAAAAAAAGATTATTGATGCAAATAAGATTTATTATTAATATTTGTACTGACAGTTATTTTCACGAATAATTATTTTCAAGTACTTATACTTATATTACATATATTATGTATTTAATTTAAATGTTTATTTTTATCTTTTAAAAATCTTTTATATTTACATATTAATGAATACATTTGAAATGATTAAGTTTAAAACATTAATTAAAAAATTAAAGAATTTAAAAAATTTTCCCCTGATGGAGATTCGAACCTGGGTCTCCCGTGCAGTAGTCCAACGTCTAATCCATTTACCTACAAACAGTACTTCCCAGTGAAGTGATAATTTGAGTATTCATATGTATTAATTTAGTTTAACTTGATTTTAATGTATAATAGAATGAAAATCATTCAGAAAAGTACAAATATTTAATGTATTTTGCTATTTGCAATTATTATTTATTATATACATTATTTTAATACAAACGCGATAGTCCCACGATTTTGTTGTCAGAATCAGATCTGATGTTCGTAGCTCTCAACGAATAAAACAGAAATCTGCAGTTTTAATGAATTAAAATTAAGCACTCTAGGAGTATAACGAAATAATGGAATAGTTTCATTGCTTATTACTGTCATTTTATACTTTAGAAAGACTTTCTTAACATGCACAAACATTAGTTTTTAGAATTATAGTAGCAAGGATACTTATGGGATTTTCCTAGCAGAATCGGGTCTGATTATCGAAGTTTTCAGTTGGTAAAGCGGATTTCTGCTTTATTGATACAAAGCTACGAATATCACATCCGATTCTGGCAGGGAAATCGTACAATTGGCTCTGCCTTTAATAAAGAAGGGATAAAGTAGGGAAATCATATCCGAATCTCGATTGTTATCCACTGATAGGTACAACTGCAGAAAATCGCGTCCGAATCGGAGTTATTCACGGGGATGACCTCCAAAATTTCTACACGGGTATCGGTGAACTGGGCCAGTAACACCACATTCGCAGATTAAAATGACAAAAATTGCCGACCCCGATATCAACCTTCACCGCCCAAAATTCCGAATTAAAAAAAAAAAAAAAAAAAAAAAACGAAACATACTCTCCCTACCCCCGCCACCACTCCACGAGAACACCGAGTGTCTGCGCTCACCCCCAGATAACGAGATAAAGCTCGGCCGCTCGCGCACGTGCGGCATTCATAACCTCTCGTCGTCGTGCCGCCGCCGCGTGTCCATCGGGTCCATTTGGCGGATGGACTCTCCCTCTCTCTCTCTCTCCTCTATGTATACATACATACACGCGTCCACGCAATCGTGCGGTCGGAATCTGCATTCATCATTCGCGCCCGGCGCATTGAAAGCGAGCCTCCTCGCATGCAGCGCGTGAATGAGCGCTGCCGTGTGTGTGTGTGTATGTGTGTGTGTGTGTGTGTGTGTGTGTGTGTGCGGCCGCAAACATTGCGCTTAGGCGATGGCCGGCCGGTTTTCAAATCCGGCCTATTGCCTAATTATCGCGCCGCGCGATCTCTCCCTCTGTCTACTGTATACGAGAGATCGTGAATTTTAATCCGGCTGAGTGTTCGCGGCGCGGATCGTGTACGATTCGAATATTAAATGTTGAAAGTCCGCGGATGGATGTATAAGGGGTAATTGCTGCGAGGTCGCCGGTCGTTGGAAGTTGTGGTTGTAATGGTGTGTGTAAGAGGGAGTAAGCTCGCTGGATTTGACTTTGTTTTCGTTTATTTGTGCTGACCAGAGTAGGGCATCAGTACTATACGTATAAGAAATTTTGTTTACTAGCAAAATCCATACGCGCTTCGCGCACTCAATTTTCTTACATAATAATATTCAATAACAAATACTTTCCACTTCATGATTACATTTTTCTTTAATGAACATTCCCACTCAGAAAGTATATATATACACACGTTTTTACACTAAATAATAGATCATGATGCTTCCTCATTTTTGAGGTTAGAAAATAAATGAAAATAGTATTTATTTTACAAAGAAATTATCGCATACGAACTTTGAATTAATTCAATAACTTGATAATTATTTTATCAATTTATTCAAATGCACATTCAAAAATCTTTCTTAATTTAAATCGAAATATTCATTTTATATCAGAGAACATTTTAAATTTTGGCGCCATTCAAACCGGATATTTACTCATTAGCCAATCACATCACTTCTTTAAATGCTTCACAACATCCTGCCATCGTTTTTTTAAGAGAGGATAAGACAAACGAAGTTTTTACTTTTAGTACAAATTCAACAGGCAACATATGCGAATACTATTCCATTACTCCCCCCGTAAATGTTTATTTACGACCTACACTACAATCTTTACGGCATTAACCATACACTTTATTTTCAATTACCAATCGAACTCTGTCAATCACCTCAGCTCCAGCTGAAAAATCGTTGTCCGATTACACCTCTCACTCTTGAGAGAGTTACTCGCATGATATCCACCCCCTCGCGGGGCATACATACAATGCTACACAAGCTCGAAACCTTTGCCCTCTCTCTCCCTCCTTCAACATGTCGCAGCTGTCGACGATGGCCGGGTATAACCGCCGTTGCCACCGTGGCTGACGATCGTATAGCCTCCCGCGGTCGCCGAATTCCTCGGTCGTTGCTGCCACGTGCAGATATGCCGACCCAAAAGAGAGAGAGAGAGAAACGGCGCGAGTGCCGGATATAATGGTACACCAGAGGTGTACATAACGAGAGCTGCTCGTGTGTTAGGGCGATTGCCTGTGTTTTTTTCTGATTGATTTGCCATTTGTCGGTACGACATATACTTATGTTTTGAGAATTTTATGGGCTAACCGGGTGCGACTAATCTCGGCTTTTTGTCAAGGTTTATGGCACACGTCGTAGCGACAAAACGCGGATATCATAACCGGAACTAAACTAAAGCGCTTTAAAATACTACTCGCAGCGTTCGTGAATGTCTTCTCTCGAGGAAAAAATCACGCAGCGGTGCTCCGCTCCCAAGGGAGTCTCTTCTCCCTCTACCTACTCTCTCTCTCTCTCTCTCTCTCTCTTTCTCTCTCTCTCTCTCTCTCTCTCTATCTCTCTCTCTCGACAACACATTGTGCTCGGGCGAACAATGCGCCAGCAGCACCACGACGACGGGGTCGTCTTATCGGTTTTATTTTCACCCCCGGCGAGCGTGCTTATTAATGGCGCAGAGAAGCGGGGGGTAGGAGAGAGGGAGTGCGCGTACTCGAGAATTGAGTGTAGCTGGTGTGTATCTTGGTCGAGGAAGAGTGTCGAGCAAAGGTTAATTGAATGAAATGTCGTTGTTTTTTTCGTTACCTTGTCTTTAATTTTGGTTAGCTAAGTGTGAGGCTGTAATAGAGGATTTGTGGTGGGCACTGGATTTATCGGGAAGCGGGTGGGTAAAAAGCGGGGTGAATTATTGGCAAAGTTGTTGATGCTTACGGTTTGCTTATCGAGGGTGGATTGAATTACGAGGGCTGTATTTTTAGTAAGGATGCAATCGACGCGGGTTACTATGCAGGGAGCGATGCTGTCACTGTCCGTAAATAAAGGGCTCATGTATTTTGCAGAAATCAGAGTGCAAAAATAAGTGACGGAGTAGAATAAAGAAATACGGGATCGTTGCTGTAATAATATTTAACTATTATTGAAGTAATTTTGTTTAACCATAAAAAAAATAAACAATAAGAACATTACGTACGAAGAAGTTAATATTTTGAATATAAAAATGATTCAGTGAACAAGTTGGAAGGAGAAATTTTATCGAAGAGCTTATAAACGACCGCATAAGTGTTTCATAAGTGCTCGTAAGTGTATTGTACAACTGATTATGAAATTGATCATATCATTAAAAGCTCTAAACTCGAGTGAACGCCTGTTTAACCCCTCCTTAAAACAAGTCCACGAGACCACCAACGAAATCACTCAACAACACCTCGACAAAGTACCCACCAGGCAACCACTAACCCCGGCTACCGGAGCTATATCCAGAATCTCTGCGACCGGAGATACCCTGGCTTGGCGCGAGGGGGGGGGGGGGGGGGGGGATTCCTTCGAGTTTCCACTCTCTCTGTCTGTCTTGCTTATATCCTCTCTCTCTCTCTCTCTCTCTCTCTCTCTCTCTCTCTCTCTCTCTCTCTCTCTCTCTCTCTCTCTCTCTCTCTCTCTCTCTCTCTCTCTCTCTGTCTCTCTCTCTCTCTAGGAAACATAACCCGGAAACCACGAGACACTGACGCGCACACTCTCCGCAAGCGATTTATTCCTTCGCCCGCGGCTCTCTCCCTCTCCGAGTGCGAAGTTTACGTACATACATATATATATGTATATATATATATATATACACTCGCGCGTAGCGAAACTCCTATCCGGCTGCCAATAGCATGCAGCGTATGTTTATACACACGCGTGTATGTGGTATATATATATATATATATATATATATATATATATATATATATATATATATATATATAAGTGCGCGTACGCGAGCCGTGTATTATTGCACTGCCAGCGTTTGTTTCTTTGTTTGCTGTTACGTTTTTTTCCTGCAACGGGCGGGTGGGCTCGTTGCGTTTGTTTGTTCATATTACGCGCGAAGGGGTGCGCGATTTCACGTGTGCGTACGTGTGTCTGGAGAGGGCGAGGTAATGTAGGATGGGGAGGAGGGTGATTGTTTTTTTTTTTAAAGGTGATTGCAATTTAATTGAGCGGCTGTACAATTAGTGCGGAGGTCGCTCGGTAGGACGAATTTCAACGGATAGTGCATTTGGTTTAATCGATTGTTGGTAATAGGTTGTTGAAAATTTGATACTTTGGGACGTATACGCTTAAATTTTTGGGAAAGAGATGTGGATTTAATCTTCTTCAGTGAATGGAAAGTCATACAAATTTTATACAAAATTTAAAAACGTAGAAGTTACCGAGAATAGTCGAACATCACTGTTAAAGAGAAAAAGTTTGATATTAATCATGTATCCTTTTAAATTTGATAAATAAATGAATTAAAGTTATACTAAAATTAAGTATAATGCAAGTTTGTCGCTCGATTGAGCAACAGTATAGTAATTTTTCGTGAAAAATATATGAATTTTTGTATAAACATTTCTCTCCGTGAACGACGGCGTTAGTTTCACGTTACCACGTCGCTTCCTTTTAAAGTAAATTCCTCGAACTTTCGCCCCGTAACATCCCCATCGCAAAAAGGAAAAACCGCTAGCCTCCGCGTTACCTTCTGTTTACCCTCTGCGATCCCTCACTCTCTACACTGCGGCCTCCTCCACTTCGATCAACCTCGCGGCCCAACGACCGTCGATAAAGCGTTTAACACATAGCCATATACGCGTCTAATCCTTTTATACGCCATCGGTGCGCGCGTCACGCTGGATTTTACACCTTTCTTCCTCCCTCTCTTTCGAGCTCTTCGGTATATACACACATCTATAACGGGATACGCGCGAAATCGACCCCATTTTTCCCTGGCTAATTCCTCGGGTTCGCGCGCAATTGCGGAAATTCGAAACGAGGGGAGAGCCTCTCTCTCACGAGGCCGCGAAACTTTCGCGATATTAAAAACCGCAAGAGCAGAGTGGGCGCGCGCGTAATTAATTGCGACCGATTGCACGACGGCTGCTACTACACGCTTCTTCTTTCGCTTTGTCTTTCGGATGCAGGGCTTTTTGTCGAGAGCCTCGAAGGGGATTGTGTGACGCGCGGCGAGAAGTGAAGTGCTTTGCTGCTGTTGGGATTGCGTAAGTTGTTAAGATGGCTTGGGATGTGTTCTTGGGTATACTGTGGAAATGGATGATGAATGTTCGTTGCGTTGAGTGATATGTCTGCGGTGAGAGTCACGAAAAATTTTTTAACGTTTCGGAAAGTTTGTTACGGAGAATTGAAACTATAACTTCTTATGAAGTGTGATGATTATTTTATGTTGTTACTATCCGTAGTCACTTTACGGGAAAGTGTGATAATTTTTTTATAGTTGTAAATCGATATGTCTATAAAGGGAAATAATGGAAAATGAAAAAGTAGAGTGAATTAAAGTGCAACGAACCGAAATATATATTGCATTGCATTAAGTACCTACGAACGAGCAAAATGAAAAATGAGCTGTATATGTATATGCATACAATTAAACTCAGCGACGCTCAGACAAGGTATTAAAAGGGCGGACGAGCGAATCGAGTAATCGAGCGACTCTATAGCGAACGAGAGAGCCGGGAGAGAAAAGGACAGGCTAGTATAGCTGCGAAACAATAAGCGAAGCTGGCTAAAAAACAAGCTCGCAGAGATAAAGTCGAAGTGCACGAAAAGGCGGGGGGAGGGGCGGGGGGCAAAGTATAGCGAGCGCGAGAGAAAGATAGCTATAACGGAAAAAGGCGAGGGGATGAGAAAGTAGCAGCAGCAGCAGCTACGTCGTCGTCGGCGAAGATAGCGATGGCAAAATTGCCGCGGAAGTGTACAAAGTGAAAAGTAAAATTCGCGAGTGGAAGTTAATGTTTAATTTAAGATAGAGCCGCGCGCGCGTCTGCGCGCGACGCCAAAGTTATATCCGGTGGCGCGAGTGAGCGCTTCCTCTCTCCACTCTTTGCGCATCGGCGCGATGTGTATGTGCGTGTGTAATATATGCGCGAAGAGGCGGAGAGAGACAGAGATGAAGGCGTAACGAAAGATTTACGCACCTATTCAGGCGATCCCGTAAAAGATCCATTTTCTGAGAGGTGTAGTACGGTGTATTGTACACCATAATCTCGCCACCTTCGAACTGCTACGACGACGTGGGGTTGACCCATTGCGGAGGGGCAAAACAGTCGAGGCTGATGGGGGTAAATTATGAGAGATTGTTGATGAAATTTTATTTAAGAGCTGAGAGTTCATTTTTACCGAAACGCATTTGAATCTACATTTTTCAATAGTCAATAGTCAATATTCAATAGTCTGCATGTTTCAATAGTCACAATGCACGTTTTCATTAGAAAGAATCCTTCGTTTCATTGCATTTTTTCTTTTGTTTATCATTTATTCGCCCGCTGTGTATTTTCGGAAATTAAATTACAGATTTTTACATTCATTACGCAAATTGAATTGCGTAGAACCTCGTTAAAGTTATAACGCACTCGTGTGGTATATAATGTTCCTCGAACCCGCAATTTCTCACGACCAAATTAATAATCAACGTGGTTAAGTAGGTTATATACATATATGACGAGCTTTTTACGGGGAGAGCTTTTAATGACTTCTTTTTGTAGGCTTATTATGCAGTTTGGATGATAAATAATCAAATTTCGCTTAATAATCGTGACTCCCGAAAGCTTTGGCTGTTTAATTTTAGATGGCTCGAAATGTGACTGTGTCCATCTCGAAAGCAGCGATCGAGATTACTTTGACGGTGTTTTTGATAATAATTTTGGAGAATGGTTGAATGCGTCTTTGTGAAAACGTATTCAGGGTTGAATTTGAAAGATAACAGTTTTTAAATAATTAAAAAAATGGTCGCTGTAAGTGAAAATTATTCTACTGAATACTTTATTAATATTATATTTCCCAGAATTTTACTTATTTATCGCTTAATTAAATTAATTAATTGTGATATTCGACGACTCTTCGTATTCCATATAACGTAATGATCGGTATGCTGAATAATTACATTTCGAATATTCCAATCCCCTTAATAACGCTAAAGAATTCACAATTACGACGAACCGCATCTAATGGCAATTAAATGAAAAAATCAAAAATTGATACTCGTTCATCTCGCAACACGCAATCGTACAGATAATTTACAAACCACGTAACAGCTCACTCATCTCCATAATTACACTTTTATCTTGTTCCCCTGCTCCTTCAGTTGCAGTTGTAAACTAAATTACAGCTCGACTTGAAGCGACCTTAGAATCTCCATTAAATTTAATTAAAACTCGCGCCGCTTTGTATCTCTGCTCTCTTGCTTCTAACACCAAAATTCCGCAGCGTAAAAGCACATAACATAATATTGTATCCAGTAACGAACAAAAATTTTGTTTCACCGTCTGATTGCAGTGGCGTGCTCGACGGTGACGGTGGCGAAGTGCCAGGCGGCGCTGAAGAGCCTGCAGGCCTTCGAGTTCTTCAAGCCGACCTGCCTCTGCCGCGAGCCCCACGTCGACCCCGAGTGCAACAGCTTCCGCGACTTCCTCTTCGACCATCCCTGCATCTACGTCGTGAAAAAAGGTGAGTACAGTATACGTGTGTGTGTGTATATATACATAGGGATGACCCTGGCGTACGTTGTGGGACCTTGCTGGAACAGCGTCGTTCGGCTATTACGCCCTGCCGCTCGTTAAAGTATAGTCCATTTGCATTCGCGATTGTTGCCGGGGGATTAGTCTCGGGGAATAGGTTTCACCAACTAATTAAATCGATTAACTCGTCGCTATGTATATGTCTATATATTCACATAGACGACGAATTTTTTTTCTATATCTTTTCAAAGTTAGGTACTTTTCACATGCAGCCGCGCCCGCGGCGTTTGGTTCGAAATTTCCCGGTGATTACCGGCACTCGACGTCGGCGCTCTCCCGGCCACACGAGAAAGAGAGCGCTTCAATTAATAAATTATTCGCCGGGAAAAAGTTCATTCGACCAATTTTTTTTCCCGCCGGCGTCACAGCGAAATTTTCTTCCCGTTTTTACCCGTAATTTCGTCTGCTACTACTGCTGCTGCAGCCTCTCTTGCCATAAAAGTCCAACGGGCTTCTCGAACGTTTTCGCGTTTGCCACTTGACGAGAGAGTTAATTAACGGCTACGACGCCATTTTTGCGAAACGAGCGCGCGCTCGCGACCCTCGAGTTATTGCGCGAGCGAGTGAACTCGTTCCTTCATTTTCGCACCGAAAATTGTTATGTATACCGACGACGGCAACGAATTGCGCTTGATTCGCAGTCGAGCCAACGACGGGCTCGTATAATAATTCCGCGAGTATATAGCGAGACTTTAAAATGTTTGCTAATAACGTGTTCATTGTCGCGTGCTCGTATTGAAATTGAAAAATTAACATCGTGTGTAGCGGTAGACCGGCGTTCTTCGGATCAGTAGCTGGTTAAAATGCAGGCTCTCTCGGTTATATTACGCTTTTAAAATTCGCGGTGGAAAATTACTATGCAGATTGTAACTGCGAGACGGTAGGGGTTTACCGTAACGTACAATATATATATATAATCAGTAAATTTTACTACGAACATTGAATGTATATTATTACAGATTCTAAATTTGCATTTGCTAAAGCAGAGCTATTTATCAGAGTTTCGATAAATCATTATGATTAACAAAATAATCTTCTACATTACCGCAATTTGCACCGTTAAATTCTCCATCCATAATATTTTCTCGCTCACTATAAAAAGAAAACTAACCGCCTCGCAGTATCGCGTTTAATTAAACTTAAGGAACTACGATACCCCACCAATAGATACGAAGATGGTCCGACTGCGAACAAAGGCGGCGACGCGACGTGGCCGAATGAAATATAAACACAGCTGCCGCTGGGTGGCGCGTCGGACTAAACAAGTCGCGCAATTAAAGCATTTTTAATCACTGGCTTAATTGCGTTCGCGCGCTCGCAGCAGCAGCAGTAGTATATATATCCGTATCGCACGGGGGATCCGGAACTTTCGCGGGAGCGTCAAATCCGATTATTCCGCGTCATTCGTCGCCGCATTGAAATACAAGACGCGAAGTGCACACCGTCGGGAACTTCGTTATCGTCGCACATTTATATGTATACACATGCATGAATGTCGATTTTCGATAACCGTCAGCAACGTCGTTCGCAAACGAAACGAAAAAAAAAAAAGAAAAAAACGTTCAGGTGACGAAAATTCAATTTTCGTCGCCTTGTTGTCCCCGCGGGGATGACCCTGTAAATCGTTAATGAATTTCCGCGGTAGGCCAGCGGATAATCCACTCTCCGCCGAAATCACGAGTAAAAAATCACGCGCCCGCACGAAAACACAGCTGTAGAGGGAGAGAGAGAGAGAGAACGGACCGCGTCCGATTAATTTATGCCGGGCGCGACCGGATCAATCGCAGCCGATTACGAGGACACACGAGCGCGCCATTTATTGAAAAGCAGATTAAGAGCTCGGTTGAGAGTCGACCGTGAAAATGTCGTTGGCGCCGCGAGTAATTAATGCAAAATGGACTACTACTACGGTGGATAGACACAATGATGAGATGTATCCGTGCAGCGGATAAATAAAAACGATGGATTCGAGGGTGTAAATTTTGCAGACGGCGGCCGTCCGGCTGTACTACGTTTCTCTCTCTTCCTTATCCCGGGGCATATAGAAGGCGCGAGGCACAAAGAGCAAAGAATTCCGTATTTAACTAAACTCCTCTAAAAGTGACTCGGAAACAAAAGACGTGCGGTATCTTTGACGGCTACCGTCTATCTTTCCTCTCTTTTTCCTCTCATTCTTCCGCGCGCGTCTCTCTCTTATAAAAGGGTAAAGCCTGCGCGAGCGCGAGCGCACGAGCGCTCCTTCTCCCCGTTGGCCATTGTTCATTTTCCCGAGGGTTCGCTCGTCAGGCGAGCCGTCTCGAGCCTCTCTCTCTCTCTCTCTCTCCCGCTCTTTTGAGCGCTCGAACGATTCGCCTATAATTCCCGATGCTCGTCTCTTCCTCACCTGCGAGAGACGACGACTCTCGGTCTCTCGAGGGAGCGTCGCGCTTGCGTATATATGTGAGTGCGTCTCTGTGCGCGAGCGCATACGTGTGCAAAGGTATAAAGAGGTCTTTGCGAAAGAGAGAGAGAGAAGTTCTTCATCATCGACTTTCGGCGCCTCTTTCTTTTCTTTCGCTGAGGCGCGCCGACTGACTCGCTTTCGACCTCCTTCTTATAGGGGGGAGAGAGAGAAGTAGTTCGATTCGCCCGGTGAAATGCGCCGGAACGAATAATGCTAATCGCTGGGAAGAATTTCGTTTTGCAACGTAAAAGCCGTAATAATGGTTTTTCACGCTAGGAATAAGTCGATCGAATGCATGGTTATAGAGAGTTTAGAGAAAATGATACCTACAGTAAGATAAATAAATCTTTATGTAACGTTTTCAAGATTAAATGCTTCGGGAAGAATATTATTACTAAAACTATCATTATGAATATGATTTGTTTCCCTAATAATAAACGAGGCAATTTCTTTTAACAAATATAACTACAGTTCACTGTTCCTCCCATCACACTCGAATATTTTTCAAATACTTTAAAAATACTCGTTTGTCAAAATTTTTATAAAAATTTCCACAAAAATACAACGTTAAACAGTATTTTTTTTTTTTTTCAGAAAATTTGTCTGCCCCTATTACTTCATCACATACCATTACAATCCACCCTATCTGCGTTAGGATCGCATAGCATGCTTACAATAAACTGCAGCGTAGCCGTGATTCTGTATACACCCACCTGAACCAGCCAGTTTTCGCGCAAACCTGCACGCGCCCGCGTGAACACGAAAAACATTTAGGCGTTTGCGCTTGCGCGTTCGAGTGCGTTCTATACACACACACCCAGTGGGCTCGTCGCCCCGATAAATCGCGCATCCGGGATAGCTCTCGGGGCGAAAAGAATGGCGCGCGCGCCTCCGCGTAGGTATATACATATATACATATAGACGCGAGCGCGTGCGCGCATATATACCGACGGGAGAAAGGGGTGGGGAGAGGGACTTTTTATTGCATCTCCGTGGCTCCTTTCCCTCCGCCGAATATTTCTCGAAGCGCGCACGCGAGCGCCCTCTATCTAAACGTCCCCCCCTCCCCCACCTCCGACGCTCGCCCGTTCCAGCCAATGAAATTTCGATCAGCCGAATATATCAGGTAATGGGTGGCGGGGAAGGGGCCGAGTGTAGTGCAACGAACGATTTACATCCTGTAGCGCGCGTTATTTTGAAAAGGAATTCTTCGCGGAGCCGGAGGTTTTTTTCTTTTGGTTTAAAAGGTTGAGATGCGGCGTTTGGGTTGCTGTCGTTTGCTTGGACGTGCGAAATGTATATGTAGAAACAGCATCCGGTTGAGTTGAGTATAGAGTTTCTAATCGTGCATTTAGAGGTACAAAATTTGTGTTGGTTTAAATTTTTAAAATGTGGAATGTGCATTTCAAGTTTTTAATTTCATTATTCCGTAATTTTGTAAACGTATATAGTTCCGCTACCATATTACATTTATATTTTAAAAAGAATAACTAATTGAGGCTTTTACGGTATTATTAATTACAGATACGGATCCTTTTAATTAACGGCACACCGGGGACATTATTATTTTTGTTACTATTTTAAGAGCTTCAAAATTAAATATAAAAATGATAAAATTAAATTATGCCAACTTACGGATCCCTTTAATTCACGGCACACCGGGGATATGATTAATTTTGTTACTATTTTAGAGGTTCAAAATTAAATATAAAAATGATAAAATTAAATTAAGTCAACTTAATGTTACAAATTCCGCGCGGCAATGAAGTCGCTCCCTGTCCCCGGAATTTCGAGGCCTTTGTCGGGGATGTAAAAGATCTCCAAGAATATGAGAATATTTAGATTTAACTTCTCGCTCCCTTCTCAGAACTATTTTGAGCCCCGTAAAGTGACATAAAACACGAAGCTCCGCGGAAAATTGAAATCCCGGAATTAGCTCCGCTCTGCTCTTCCACCCTCCTCCTCCTCGCAATAACCCGTAACTTTTGTCGCTCTTCGCGAAAATAAGAACAGACGATGGAAATAAATCCTCGCGTCACTTCCAGTACAGAGAATTTCGAATTCCGTCGTCGGCGAAATTTAAATACTCGAGCACCCTTCGATCCTCGATACCCCAACTCGCGTGCTTCTTTTTTCCCATCCACCTGCCCGGCATTTAAAAATTTCAGCTCGCGCTCTTCTCGGTTATTTAATAGTTTCATTCGCAGCTAACGAAGCGAGCCACCCTCTCGAGAGAGAGAGCGCGAGCTAGTCCGAGCGTATAACGGCGCGACGGGCGTAATTAATAATTTATGCGAGCGAGCAAGAGCAGAGCGGAGCGCTGAAACGGTCAAATAATTCAGGAGACTCGGAAGTCGTTCGAGAGAGGGCCAACGAGGAGCGCCGGTCGATGGGACTGGCCCAGTTTTTTAATGTAAATTTACGAAAGTGGATATACATGCTTCTTTTATTTTAGTGGAAATTAATTGAGACGTTTCATACGGAAACGAACGGGGTTCATCAGTCGTGCAATCATCTCGTTTGTGACGTGCTCAGGTGCAAACAAAATTTGGAACGAAGTATGGCAAAGTTCCAGACAGTTGCTTTAAGACGGCTGTTTAGTAGACCTAAAACTATGAACATTTTTTACAAAAATTCATTTACACATTCCAATCTGAAAACTAACATGACAGGAAGCAGAGTTCTTAATATAACGGAAAATATTTTTGTTAGAAAATTTCCAATTTTGCAAAAGTATATTTTGTCCATTAAAAAAAAAATTCAATAAGAAATACAAATCTTTTTTGTTTTTCATTCAATTTTAATTTGCAAGGTCTCATTTTCTTCCTTGTTAAATTTCAGGAAGAGCCAACGATATCAAAATTGAAAAATTTTCAAAACCTGCCAAGTTATATGCAATTGTTTGTAGATTGGTCACTGAATTCTATAAACAATTGCATATAACTTTGCAGGTTTTGAAAATTTTTCAATTTTGATATCGTTGACTCCCCCTGAAATTTAACAAGGAAGAAAATGAGACCTTGCAAATTAAAATTGAATGAAAAGCAAAAAAGATTTGTATTTCTTATTGAATTTTTTTTAATGGACAAAATATACTTTTGCAAAATTGGAAATTTTCTAATAAAAATATTTTCCGTTATGTCAAGAGCTCTGCTTCTTGTCATGTTAGTTTTCAGATTGGAATGTGTAAATGAATTTTTGTAAAAACTGTTCATAGCTTTAGGTCTATCTAAACCGCTGAAGCCGCCTTAATCTTCTATCCCTTCATTCCCTGAAGGGATTGGATAATATCTAGAAAAATATTTAGGCTACATATTTTCTGAATAATGGAAATGGATAACCACTGGTCAATCCAATATCAGATTTTTTACCACATCATAGGTGCGAAAATATCGAATGCCAATGTAAGCTATTTATACCATAGGCGCTAAACGTCGAAGGGATTACCAAAGTGGGAACGAACGATCGGCCCAATTGCGTTCATTAGAGCTGCGGCAACAAATTCGTACCGCGACGTAAAGTACGAAAATTCCCTGCAAAGGGGGTCATCATCTTCATTAACTTCGCTTATGAGACTCGTGAATTATGTATATACGCTCGCGTATACGTCCGATTTCACTTGTACCTGCGGCGAATGACTATTTCCCCGCTTTCATTAGCGACTTTCGAAAAATCATTCGGATTTTTCGAACTTCGGCTAATGAAAACCTACCCCAGAAATAGTACGTTCATCGTCATTAGCCTTAACGAACTTTTGGTGTACTTTTTGGCGTTGCAGAGAAGGATCCATACTCGATCGAGCCCCTGCCCACGTGCACGCACGCGCTGAGCGTCTGCCAGCGGGACAAGCCCTGCGTTAAGCTCTATGACGACTTCAAGACCAACTGCAAGACGCGGGACGGCAAGTGCAGGATGGAAAATCGGTGAGTCTCATTATTACTATCGTTGAATAAATCCATCGTTCCTGCCTCTGGCGTAATAGAAGAAGCGCACGATACAACCTTTTCTCCTTTTCCTTCTGTAACAAAGTGACATTTTTATATTCGCGGGAATTGACATTCGGAAAATTGAGTTCTTTGTCCTCTTAGAAACTGTACGCCCTCGGGGTGGGGGTGGGGGGGGGGGGCTCGGCGAGTTTGTTTCATTTTCTAAATCGCTAATTCGAAAAGGAATATTCCGAACAAAACGCCATTCGCGGCGAATGGCCGCGTATATACGCAAACTACTTTTCCCTCTCGCCGCACGAGCGCGCGGCTCTTTCTCTTTTTCGTCCATAGGTCGAGTGCAATAAAAGTTACTATTATTTTATATACTCGTATGTGAGTGTGCGCGCGAGCGCGGCCGAATGGATAGGGCCGTACGCCGCGCCGCTTGCGCGCGCGTGAGCGCAAGGCAATCGGAAAAGTATTACCGATAATAAAACAGTTTTCATGGACGGAGTTTTTACGCGTACCTGCACGCACGCGGCCTTTTATTTGTCCTTTAATCTTCGTCGTACTTCCGAGACATTAATTATTGAACTGTTATATGCAAGATTGCTCTGCAACTTGGTTTAACAGTTAAATATTTAAAAAGATTACTGACAGTTTTTGTTCCTTTTTTTCTTCATTTAAATGAAGGTTTCGTGAGAAGGGTAAAACAAGTTGTACTATATACCCCTTTTTTATGAAGTATGAATCGATGGTATAATGTTGATTATTATTTGAAATACACCCGTGCAAACAAAACTTATAAATAAAAATCAATTCGTATTGGTATTTCAAAGCCCTTTGGATTCAAAGATATGCCTCTCTGAATATTTTTTCCTTTTACCCTGCCAGTATATTCATTCGGTTGATGGTTCTCGTTCAATGAGAATTCGAAACGATCTTTACAGATATCCACTGAAACTGAAAATTAAAACTCTGGTTTATTTAACAATTTTGAAATGCGTTCTATTTGATAATTCATATGTTTTTTAATTGTATACTTTAAGTCTTAATAAATATTTCACTAGAGGAATCGAATAACTGAAAATTGATAAAAAGCTATATGTGCAAAACTCAGTAGATTAGAGAATTGTGATTTGATAAATAAATTATAGATATAATAGATTAGTCAATATCTTCGGTCCCTTTGAAATTTTACTATTCAATTGATAATTCAATTGATAATAGTACTCTTTATTTAATTAAAAAGTACCATTATAAATCAAAATTTTAAACTCAAACTCTTTGATGAAATTTAAGTCTTGTTCTAACGATCCATATGTATAAAAGTCGATGATAGATCCGAAAATAGTAATTTGATAAACAAATTATAGTCATAAAACAATCAACATTTTCGATCCCTTCCCGCGTAAAAAAAGTTGAGATCACAAAAAGATCGCTTTAAGATATGTCTCGATTATGGCCGTTTTTGTTACTTTTTAAGATGATAAATCTCAACGAATAATCAAGATGATTTTAATATTTTTTTAATCATCGCTACATTCGGCCTTTTAAAGCAATTTTAAGATGGTTTCCAGACATACGAAATTCATTATTTAATATCATTTTAAGATAAATTTGAGATGCTTTTGAAATGAATTTGAGACGAATTCGAGACGAGATTAATTTGAGACAAACTTTTATGACAACTTTAAGATGTCTGAAAAATAAATTGATTCCAAAATTAAAAAAAAAAATTTTTGTAATCACTGCTTTAAACCCGATTAAGGGGTTTATACCAAAAGCAAGGCAAGCCTTGAAGTTTAGACTCTTGTTAAAGAGTGATTTAAAGACTGAATCTCTCGGACTTATATACTCTCGGCGTTTCAATGTGTTTAGGGGTGCCCCGATCGATGCGCCGCATAGCGTCTAACGACGGTAAGAACCGATCGGAAGTAACCGAACTCCTGATTGTCGTTTGCCGCCGCTACGCGGCGCATCAATCGGGGCACCCCTAAACGCATTGAAACGCCGAGAGTATATAAGTCCGAGAGATTCAGCCTTTAAATCACTCTTTAACAAGAGTCTAAACCCCTGAATCGGGTTTAAAGAACCGATTAAAAAAATTTTTTAATAAATTTATAATTATCGAATCAATTCATTTATCAGACATCTTAAAGTTGTCATAAAAGTTTGTCTCAAGTTAATCTTATCATTATCTTAAAAAATCTAAAAATCATCTTAAATTCAGTGCGAAAGCTCGTCTCGAATACTCGAATTCGTCTCAAATTCATTTCAAAAGCATCTCAAATTTATCTTAAAATGATATTAAATAATGAATTTCGTATGTCTGAAAATCGTCTTAAAAATATTTCAAAGGCGATGATTAATAAGATATTAAAATCATCTAGATTATTCGTTGAGATTTGTCATCTTAAAAAGTAACAAAAACGGCCATAATCGAGACGTATCTTTAAGCGATCTTTTAATCATCTCAATTTTTTTTACGCGGGTTTGAAATTTAACTATACTCAAATAACCGGTACCACTACAACTTCACGCAACACACTCAAAATACACCTATTGTTCTCAAAAAATTTCTCTCAATGCCAACCTTCTACACACCATCGTATTAAAAACATATCCAGCCCACATTTACATTCCCTAAGAACAAAAAAAAAAAAAAAAAAACCGCTGCCAATTCATTGACTCGTGGCTTCCTCAAACTTAATTTGCTGATTCCCTTAATGAATTTTTAATAACAAAATTTACAATTTTTGCAATTATTACATAATTATAATTAAATTCATTTATGAAGATTAAAAAGTATTAATTTTTAAATTATGTATAAAATATGAATAAAATAATAGGTATGATTTGTTTTTTAAATTATGTGTGAAAAATAAATAAAATAATTGATTGTAATATTATCGTCAAAACCTTTTAAAATTCCTAAATAACCTTTACTTCAAATTATATTTTCTTTGTGAAATTTCACACATAGGGTACTTGTCCCTAGTAGTGTGCCTGTCCGTATTTGTGGGCTCTTTTTGGAATTTCCGATGTAAGAAAAAGGTTCCAACCTTAAAAATAATAAATGGCTATTACAAGAAACAGTAAAAAAACGATTTATCCCATAAATTACTCGGTTGAATGTATTATTTGTTAATAATTGTTAGTTAAAAAACGTCACTATACAGACTGTCGTCTGCTTTAAGAGCACACTAATACGGTCAATTACCCTACATTGCCTATACCACCCACAAAATTCTCTATAAATTTCATGTTTATATATAAAGCCGTTCCCGAAAAATTATGATTTGAAAAGAGGTCTAAAACAGTTTTAATGTCAAATATCTCTGAAATACATAAACGAATTCTTTTACCATAAGAACTCGTATAATAAATAATATACAAACTCTACATCTGTACAAAATTTCAAAGAAATTAAAACAATTTTACTCTAGTTATTGTGCGACAAAGAAAGTCATTTTCAGAAATACCATAATTTTAAATATCAAATATTTCAAAAAGTAACCATATAACCTTGATCAAATTTTACACAGATATTGCCTATATCGCAAACAAAATAGTCTATAAATATCGCATACAGAATAGTTTATAAATTTCAAGCTGATACATGAAATGTGATTTTTCAAAATCACGATTTTGAAAAAAACCGTAAAAAATTTTAACCTTAAATAGACGATTCTTTTACCGAAAGGATTTGTACGATAAATATATAAACTCTACATTTCCACAAAATTACAACATGATTAAACCGATTTTTTTTCATTAGTTAGCATGCGACAAAGAAATTGGCTTTGTAAAATACGAAAATTTTCAATATCAAATATCTCAAAAAGTAATCGTTCGATCTTGATGAACACACATATTATCTATATCACATACTAAATTGTCTATAAATTTAGAGCTGATACATAGAGCCGTTCTCGAGAAATTACGATTTGAAAAAAAAGGTTAAAAAAATTTTAACCTCAAATATTTCTGAAATTTATGGACCAATCATTTTGCTCAAAGAAATCGACCGAGAATTATCCAAAATCTACTTCTACGATGAATTTTGAAGCGATTAAGACAATTTAGCTCCCGTAATCGTTGGACATACAACTCATTTTTTTCATTTTTCAATTTTTTATTAAAAACTAACCAATAGAATGAATTAAAATTTTTACAGATTATAGCTATTTGTATTCTGCATTATCATGATTTTTCTCAAAAAAATTGACCGTTTAGTTTGGGAGTTATAAGTTTAAAAAAAAGAAACTTTTTTTTTTAATATAGGTGTTTTAATTCTCTTTCGAATGCTACCCATCCGATTAAAATATCTCAATCCTATCATTAAAAAAAGCAAAAATAAATTTTGGGAAAATCGAAAATACGAAATAGAACAAAAACGCATCAGCTCAATCAAAAAACGGATTTTTGACCCGCAATCACACAAAAAAAAACAAAAAAATGAGACCTATCCGGTTAAAATCGACCGAGTAGAAGCTGAGATCCAGGCGTACACACACACACGCATGCAAGCATGCACACACACACACACACACACACACACACACACACACACACACACACACACACACACACACACACACACACACACACACACACACACACACACACACACATTTTTCAAAAACCATGAATTTTGATTCCTAACACCTCGAAAAACAATTATAACATGTTTTTACAACAACTCAAAAAATTACTATCACAAAGCTTCCTCTAGGATGAAGCAAAAGAAAAACCAACCCATCTATCTGAAACACCAGCGTTCTTCCACAGTCCAGCCTCTAAATCTCCTCCGCCCCCTCAACACCGCGTAAAAATTTCAATCTCGAAGAAAGAAAAAGCGCGCGCCGCTGCGCTCGCGTACACTAAGTATACCGCAACATTAATACTCTCTACCCTCGCCTTGCTACACACACACACACACACACACACACACACACACACACACCTACATCTATAACTGCTACAACCCACCGCGGCCAAACGAATTCTCCTCGAGAATCGAGTGCTGCCGCCGCTTTATATACCACCACGTCGCTCTCTCTCCCTCTTACAGCGAGCAGGTGAACGCGGCGCGACCCCGCATTGCGGCATCCGCGAACGATCTTCGCTCTCTCTCTCTCTCTCCCCGCTAATTCCTGGAAAAAGAGAGAGAGAGGGGGGGCGAGAGACAGCGTCGGGTCAAAAGCCCCGCTCGCACCCGCGAAACAATTCGTGGTAGGTGGAGGGGGAGGGGGGGTCAAAACTGCATCAGCGCGAGCGCGAGAATTCGCGCTAATTGTCGCGGGGCTCGGCGTGTGTGTACACACGCGCGCCTCGCGCACAATGGACCGGTGATTAGCGAATTCGCGCGCTAGAGAATGTGTGTGCGTGCGTATAGGAGGGAAATATGTGCGCGCGGGCTGGCTTGCTTTTGTTTGCTAGAGAGCGGAAGGGGGGGAGGGAGGTTTCCTTCTTTGCCGCGGCTTTTTGTTGTCGGATGTATGTGGGGAGGTGGGATGGATGAATGGGCAGGCGCGACGACTATGATTTGTTTTCGCCGCGGTGACACGGCGCGGCTGATGCTGGTTGTATACGATATGGTGTATAAACCGCTTTGTGTGTCTTTGTGGAGAGATAAAGACTTTTTAATGCGGATATAATCAGCTGGCGCGGTGACATATTGAATCGACGTGAGGGGGTTATTAAATTATAGGTGTTTCGAGTTTTTTTGAGAAGTGTCAAAGGGGGTGCCTTAAATTTTGGCCGGCGCGGTGGGTCAATGTCACACGGTGCGCGAAATGAATTATAAATCTTCCTATGCGTGCTGATTGTTTGGATTAATTTTTAGAAAGTTTACTAGAAAACTGTGTAATGAGAAGACTTATTTTAAATTTCTGATAAATGTTAACTGTGAGAGTTTTAATGTTTAGGGGATGTTTTGTTTTGCTACGTAAAGTAACCATTGACATTGATAGAAAACTCTTGAAACTTACATGAACATGAAGAATTCATACAAATTTCAGTTTCCATACAACCTTGCGTCTAAAAAATAGATTCATTCGAAGTGATTCTATTCAATTTTTAAAATAACTGAATACCGCATGAAATACTGACTTTTCAACTAACACTTTTTACCCTTATTTTCCCATTCTCCCTCCGTCAGCTCTCGCCCAACAACCTCTCTTTTCAAATTTCCCATTTCGACAAGTAATAAACAATACTATCGCTTTCGTTCCCTTTTCTCCTCTCCTTCCCCAACCTTTGTCCCAGCACGCACCGCACCAGCCGAACGAAAAAAGTTCGCCGAAGGGGCTTCGATTGGCCGGCCGGTTAATTAACCCTCTCTCTCTCTCTCTCTCGTGAACGAGGCGAGCGCACGCACGCACCTGGCGCTCTGCAATCCTCGCGCGAAACTCAAGGAGGAAGTAGCTCGCGTGTCAGCGGCTCGTAGCCGGGGCGCAGAAAGAGAAAAAAGGAAAATATCGGCGTGCGCGCGCGCGCCGGAGACATGCACACACGTACACATACTCACACAGGTAATAGCGCACGCGGACGGCTATTTCTTTTCCTAAAAGTAGCAACGTTTTACGGGAGCGATAATTGCCTGTGCCCCGCGCCCTCTCTCGCTCGATATGTTTATTCATAAAGAGGCGGGGGGGCATTGAGTTCAGCTTTCTTAGCCGCCTCCGAGCTCTTATACATGTGGGTTAGGTATTATAGGATTCGAAAAGTTGAGAAAATATTTCACGATTCTGGCGCGGATTTGAATACAGTAGTAACAGCGGCCGCTGAACGCGGTCAAAAATTACTTTGGCAAAAAAAGAGTCGTCGTTCTCGCGAGGCTGCGAGAAATAACTCGCATCCGGCCTCCTTTTTTTTCTCTCTTTCCTTCCTCCGCACTCGAGAAATTTCACCGCAGCAATTTCACGTACGTATATATATATACACACACGCGCTACTGCTGCAGCGCACTTTGTCATTTCCCGTTACTCCTGTTCCTAGCTCGGTAGTTTTTCTTCTCGCTCTTTTCTAGCGCGGCGCGATGCACTTTTAATTCGGCCGCCTGGGCGAAAGTGATTCCGCGAATCTTATCGGCGAGAGGCGCGAGCAGATCTTCGCGCGCGCGCGTGCTTCGTCATCCACGAGAAAGGAAAACTTGGACTCTGCCTCTCTCTCCCTTCCCCATTCAAGGCGAATTTCGCGTGCCACGCCCGGGGAAAAATTTGCATAAAGCGATAAAGAAAAATGTCCTGCGCCCCGGTGATTTATGACCCCTGGTGTAGCTCGAGCTCGACGTTGTCGTCGTCGTTGTGCAAGCGGCTTTGTTTAGCCGAGTAGTTCACTATCACACCTCCTCGTGAACGCGAGGTAAAAGGTGTGTAGGAAGCGAAGTAGACGTTTTTTATTTTGGGAAGGGAAAGGTGGGGGTTCGATTGTCGGTTGGTTGTTAGCGTATGAGAGGGTGTAAGTGTGTGATACGGAAGGGAAGAATAATTTTGGCACGGTGTGGAGATTGTATCGGAGGGCTGAGAAAAGATTTCATTGAAATTGACCTGCTTTAGTGATGCTATCAAATGAATATAACTATAAAAAACACTAAAAGTTATTTTCTAAAGGAGTTACGCGATCCTCCATTTCCTCAATGTCACGTAGAATAAAGCTAAAATTGGCAATTGAAAAATGCCATGCGGTTATCTAAAAGCGCTCACTTAGCCATTAATGCTTCTGCCATTCCTTGGGCCCAAAATTATACGAATTTCCCTTCACCCCCCAGATCAAGCGATTACCACTTCCCCGCCATTTTTCAACCCTTCAGCTCCAATTCTACAACCACTCAAGCCCCGTCCATCCAGCCTCTTGGACGACACGTCGCTCACGAATCCCTCCCCAGGTTCAGCAGAAATCCTGGAAACTCACGCGAGACGAGACAGTCGTAAGACGGCGATGTAAGCCTCCTTCCCTCTCCTCCTATTCCGAGAAGTTCGGCCAGGGCTTACCGCGCGATTAATATCAATTATCCCTAATCACCATCCGCGTGGGTTATGGCACCTCTCAACTCCCGGGGATGCGCGGATTTTATGGCCGAGAGAGAGAGAAGGAGGCTTGTCCCCGAGGCTGATGCGGCTTTGGGGATGGGGTTAAGATGGACGCGCGCGTTATGTATTATACGTAATTTCGGGAGGTGGGGAATTGTTGGCAAAGTGTTGTCGAGGTGAAAAAGAGGCGGGTATAGTCGGGTAGATTGGTGAGATGAATGTAGAATGTGGTGGTGTGGGTTCAGTATATGTGAAAGGTTTTGGACTGAATTCCGAGCCGAATTTGTGGAACGATATAGCTTACTTGAAATGTTAATGCAAAAACTATAACTAGTGCGTAAATGATAGAATCTATAGAAAATTGAACTGTAATTTACTTATTAACAGGTTGTTATTTTCAATTTGTATTACTGAATGTCCGGCCTAATTTCGTGATCGATTATAAGGTTCCTCACTTTAATTTTTTTTTCAATTTTGTATTATATAGTTTCTGAAAGTTTTCATACGTCTCCCTATTTATTAGACATCCGTGGACAGTCCCTTTCATAACTCCGAGATTTATCATAACTAGTCATTTTTCTACAAACAATTATTTAGTTAATCTAATAAATGATCACGACGAGCCATAAATTTGTGTAAACTTCTTTATTAGTAGTCGACGTTTCAGCTCTCGATGAGAAGCCCTTCTCAAGAAATATAAAGAAATATAAAAACTTCGATTAAAAGTACGCCAAGAATTCTGTCTTATAAACTAGTAAAATAATAAAAAATATCGTATTAAGTCGAGATATTATCATTGTCAAAGGATTGACGAGTTCGAGAGCCGAAACGTCGACTACTAATAAAGAAGTTTACACAAATTTATGGCTCGTCGTGATCATTTATTAGGTTAACCAATTAATTACCAGCGAGCATTTCCTACACATGAAACAATTATTTACCTTCTTTTAAATCTCAAATCAAAATACTCGAAATCATACAAAAGTTATACAAGGAACGAATACCGATGGCTTTCCTTTAATCAATTCGACATTTATTTATCATACCCCCACGTCAATCACTAATCCACTTACCAAACATTTTCCACTCCCGCTTAAAAATCAAAACCCCCGACAACAACCCCACCGCGAAAATTCAAAATTAAATTCCGATAGCCACGCGCGCAGGCACGAGGCACGCACGAAGCCCATCATAAAAACCCGGCCATAAAAAAAAGCGCCGCACGCGCGCGCGTTCCTCAGCCGTCAGATCGTAATTCAGTCCGCAGCCGCTCTTCGCCGGCTAAATAATTCAGCGTCGAAGTGCGCGCGTAGGGCGGCAGTGTACTGCACTCGCACGTGAAACATTGATGCCGGATTAGCGCGCGACTTTGTGCAACCCGCCCTTCTTTAATGAGATTACGACGCTTTTCTCCGCCGTGTAGAATTGTACGAAGCAACGTGACGAAATATCTCGTTATGTCAGTGTATACGTATACACGTCAGACGCGGTATTGTGGGGCACTCTCTGACATTGACGCGGCGACAAACGAATTATTATTGTATCTCATTCTCACGCGCGCGTTCGGAGAAAAGTCCTTGCGTAACGGCTTCTCTCGAAAATATTATACCGACGGCCCGGTGCAATGGCCCTTTCTCTTCTCGACGCCGTGGAGCACTCGACGCGAGAAAGTTTCTTCAGTGTAGACGGCGGGGAGAAAGAGAGAGACTTTATGGTAATGACTCGCGCCGTTTGATTTAAGGTCAGTGAGTTACGGGCGAGGCTTTTTTAACGGCGCGCGGTTAGTCGATTATCGGTTTATCGGGCGGCCCGCTGCGGTCGCACGCCGAGAGAGTGTACGACTGGGAATGATTAGATTGGGAGAAAAAGTGCCGCCGCTGCTGCTGCTGCTGCTGCTACTTGGTTAATTAGGTGTGTATACTGTTGTGGGGAGTCTGGTTTGGCGGTGATTCGTTTGAATTTATCGATTGGAGCGAAACTTTTTTAGTACAGTAGTGAGAAATAATCATTAGGTTAGTGTGGGAAAAGTTGTAAAGGAAAGTTTATTATTGTTATTATGAGGATTCTTAGAGCAGGAAAGAAAGGATCTTCAATAAACTTTTTATTTTGTACGATTGTAAAAAGAAGTATCTCACATTTCTCATTATTCATAGCGGTGTTTTTCACATGGTGTGACAGTAAAGGCATATACCCTTAATACTAATAGTGACATTTGAATTTCCTTAAGTGCATTTACGTATAATTGGCGATTAGCTTCCGTCCTGTAATCCGATTAACCCTCCACGAGAGAGAGAGAGAGAGAGAGAGAGAGAGAGAGAGAGAGAGAGAGAGAGAGAGAGAGAGAGAGAGAGAACGCTAGTATTACAAATCCACTGATTAATTAATTTTCGCGTTTTCGACCTATTTTTGAAATCGCTGTATTATTAAACGAGCCGATAAACCCCCGTTAGCCGGGCTATATGAGCTTGAAAATGTAATTAATTAATAGAAAATTAATTAAACGGTTATAATTAATTGTCAGTTTGCGAAGTAATATTATATTGCCTTCGGGGGAGATGCGAGAGTCACTTTCCGATGGACGTTGGATTTTCAATATTGTACATATTTCTCGCCAAAATTACTCGTGGAATAATAAGAACGTAATTAATTGTTCGATGTTTAAAGATGCGCGTTGTAGCTGGCTATTATTATTATTATTTAATTAGGGTTCTTATAGATCTGGGTTATTGGTTCCGTATAAATAATTCTGTTCTGAAGAGAAGAATGCCCAATGCGCTTCGTACAATAAAGTTATTATTGAAGATAGATATAAAATTGATGTGAATGTAAAGAATCCATGGAAGCTTATACATTAAACAAAAAACTATTATTAATTTAAACGAACATATGCTTAGACGTCAACGGTAAAACCATAGTAAAAAAGTGATTTTAAACTTATTTAATTTACAGAATGTAGGATGAAACCATATGGTTTTTCTATTTATCTCAAAAAACTCTTTCCTCTGCTCACTCAGATTATCCTTCTAAAACTACAATTGTTTCACAGCAAAATTCACACGAGTAGCCAAGACTTGATTGGAAACTATGTTCGAAATGTAACGTTCAACTTCCAAAAACCCAATCCCTTGGTACTGACCGCTACACACCACCTCCGCAGTCTCGACGACGGTAGGCCTGTGCCTACTCTTCGAGAGGCTCTTCACCACCTCCGTCGCGCCGAACAATCCCCATTTATTTGCCTTTATATGCATAATGCAGACCTTTCAGACCGCGCGAGCCTCCCGGAATTTCTCTCCCTTTCTCATCCCGCTCGGGACTTCGTTAGCTCGGCCGGCGGACATTAATGACCCGCGAGAATACGCCGCAGTCTCTCTCTCTCTCTCTCTCTCTTATTCACGCTCGTTTTTCTCTCTTTTTGTCGTCGACGCGGTCGCTTTGGCTGCCGCGTGTATTCTTTGAGGATTATTTTGATATGTGAGGGTGCGGTTTTGAGGGCCGCAGACACTTTTGTGTGCAGGCGTCGCGACTTTCGCTTTTGGGGGAGTGTTTCAAGGTTTCGCGGTGTGTCTGCGTGTGTGATATGTGTGGCGGATGAGGGAAAGGATTATTATGAGGTATTTGATAGCTAAGTGTAGCTCTTGAGAAATAGTTATATACTGATAGAAGTATTCATTTACAGTAAGGCCCCCCGCGTAAAAATCGAAAATGTGGGCAAGACATGGGAAACATATTGGGAAAAGCTATGGGACATATATTGGGGATTCATTTACCAATATCTTGCGACCATGTCTGCAAATGCGCTCAACCCAAGCTTTCCTCCAGATATTGCCAATTTTTTTACAAATACTTGCGAGAATAAGACAAATTTTTTTTTAATATTTTAATCTTATAAAAAATGTTTATTTAAGTATTATTTAGACTGAAATGTGAAATTTTCTTTCCAATATAGTGCCGCCTTTTCAATAAGTTATTTTTATATTTCACAAATCAAAATTATTTTGCAGAAATTTTTGAGTATTGAGTCCCTGTTGTACAAGGGATAACAAAAACAAGGCAAGCCTTGTAATTCGGACTCTTCGAAAAGAATCGTTCGAACGGATGAATTACACGGCTTATATCACTCTCGGTCTTCCAATGCGTTTAAAGAAGTCACTACCGGCGCGTCGCATAGCGGTAGCAAACGGGAACTTTTGATGGGTGGCGCTCGATAAGCAAGTTTCCGCTACTTAGCGCTATGCGGCGCGCCGGTAGTGACTTCTTTAAACGCATTGGAAGACCGAGAGTATATAAGCCATGTAATTCATCCGTTCGAACGCCTAACATAAGATAAATGGGTTTTTACTCCTAGCGTGGTTTTTCCCCATTCTACACTCTACTTAGTAGTTCAGCCATACAACCGTTTTTGCTCTATAACTTCTGATAGTGTGGAAATGCCCTTACAGGGTAACGCACAACTTCCTCTATTATGATTTCCTTCTTCAAGGAGAGATAACTGGAATCGCCCAGGCTCCTCCTACGTGATTTATTTCTATGTAAGTGGCTCCTGGACGGTGATCCGGGTAGGCTGTACCTCACTGATAGGGGGCGACAGAGGGGGCCCCCACCATCCCTTCTTTCTTTCTTTCGTTCAAACGATTCTTTTCGAAGAATCCGAATTGTTTTTGTTATCTCTTGTACAATGTACAACAGGGACTCAATACTCAAAAATTTCCGCAATATTCGCGCAAAATAATTTTGATTTGTAAAATATAAAAATAACTTATTGAAAAGGCGGCACTATATTGGAGAGAACATTTCGCATTTCAATCTAAACAATACTTAAATAAACATTTTTTATAAGAATAAAATATTTAAAAAAAATTTGTCTTACTTTCACAAGTATTTGTAAAAAACTTGGCAATATCTGGGAGAAAGCTTGGGTTGAGCGCATTTGCAGACATGGCCGCAAGATATTGGTAAATGAATCCCCAATATATGTCCCATAGCTTTTTCCAATATGTTTCCCATGTCTTGCCCACATTTTCGATTTTTACGCGGGCCGTGACTCAACTGTTAAGCCACGGGGCTTTGAAATAACGACAAATGAATATTCCTTTACTATTATACTAATCCATATGGATTAATAATTAATAATAATTGGGTGTATAAATAGTTAATATTGTTAACAAACTATTATTTGTTAGGTCATTGTGATTAAAAACCATATATTTCGATTTTAAATGAATATGTTCATTTGCTGCCAATGAATACTTCTATTAGTGTAGTACTTAGGGAAGGAAAGAGGTTTATGAGATTACGAAATTATAGCTCAAATAATTTGTAATGATTATTTGGAATACGCGTTTATTTCTGAAATCCCATGTCGTATTAAGAAGCATGCAGATTAACATAATCTGAGGATGAATGAAATATGATGTTTCCGTAATACTGTTGCGATTGATTTTGCAATTCACGGAGTGAATGATAACAGTTATTCAACATTATTAAAAGATTACAAGCATCAGAATATTCCCAAAGCTCAAATGGCTCCTTTACAAGAGAAACGCTGAAATGTTTACACAAATCTGACTAATTATGACGTAAAATATTGAAACGAAGTTTGTCTTCAAATGCCAAAATCCTTAGTAGTTTGCAACTATCTTTCCGCGGAGTTATTGTTTTAAATATTCACGACAAGCCAAAACTTGCCAGGCGAACTTCAAAACTGGATTAATCCAAGTATCCAAAACCTAAATAATACTTAACATCCATACTCGGAAAATCGCCGAATCTCTGGAATATCATTAAAACTCCCTTTTAAAAGAACCACGGCTTTCGCCCGAACTAAAGAACTAAAGAATCCGAGCTATTCCGTCGCGCCGCGCGAGTCGGGGAGTAAATATCGAGGCCCGAAAATTCCTTTCCACGCGCGGACAATAAAATCTTTGGCAATTACCGGGACGAGTTATTGTAATGGGCTGGGAAAATGGGGGCAAAAACTTTTCCGACGAGTACAATGCAGTCGCGGGTAGGTATATAAAAGAAGGACACGGCGAAAAAGGAGAAGAAAAAGGATGATGAAGCGCGCGCGCGCGCCCGGAGTCAAATGAAATTCAAAGCAATGGTTCCCGTTGGATTAGATGTACATGTACGTTCGCGGTATTTCGTTGACCCGGTGTGCAAAGGAAACTTTTTCGATCACATAAAGGTATGTCAATCGTGATGCGGATAAAGCATCGATTTAGTTGTCGTTTTGTAAAATAATTTTTTTGCTAGATGAAATTTTATTAAATTCCTTTGTTGCTGCTGCTAACCGGCCCTTTGATTGGTTTTCGTTACATTTCTGACTACGCGCACACTATTTTTCCGCGGTATATAACGATAAAAGTCGCTTTTATTAAAGTGATTGATTTGCTCGGGTTACGACGGCAACATTTTTTTTTTCACCGCGAGCCTTTTGTTTTGTTGCTAACGAGAAGCGGCTGGGGAAAATTTTTTTTTTTTAATCAATCAAAAAATCGTTTCATTAATACACTAAAACAATTCCTCGTGAACTCGTAAAATAACTAAATATCCTTCCGCTCTCTCATCCACCCCCCGGCGTGTGTGTGTGTGTGTGTGTGTGTATATATATATATATCTGCTTTACGGCGACTAGACAGAATTTCGAATCCATACGCTCTTGATCAATAAAAATTCATTCATTCATTCATTCACTCTCCCTCCGCCCACGACCTTCCGTCTCGCTCGCACACAAAGGGAAAGTGCAATCGAAGGCGCGCCACAATCAGACTCGACGCGCGCGTCGCATTCGAAATATTCAAAAGCAGCGGACTATGCAGCGCCGGTAGGGCAGATCAAAGGGCCGGTGCGCGCGACGGCAAATACGAAAATTACGGAAACAGAGCCGAGAGCGCGTCGGGCATTCGGCAAATAAATGCGAGCGCACGCGAATTTCCCGAATTCCTAATGCGCGACTCTTGTCGGGACGAGGAATTTTTTTTTTTTTGTACGCTCGCAGAGGGGAGAATTTGATTTTGCGGATACGCCAGGCTTCGGAGAATAACAATTCGAATGTTTTTCGCGTGCCGATCCGCTGCGCGAGAGCCTTTGACGTTTATTGACGGAAATCAACTGTCTGGGCGCCCGCGCGCCGGCTCACTTTTTTGCGAGATATTGAAGTTATTTTTGCGTTAGGGCTGCAGCGGCTACGGGACGCTAGCCGACGTTGTTATTCCATTCGCGAGAGATGAGCGACGTACTTTTTTGGGTTTGGTTTGTTTTTTTCAATTGTAATACACTGTTATGACGAGTTGTGCGCTCATAATTAATCGATCTAACGGCGCGTCTTATAATCAGACGCTTTCATTTGTACTTGCCCTCTCTCTCCTCTCGCTTTCCTCCTTCTCCGGCGCGCGACGCCTCTCTCTGCTTAATCCGATACCCATTGTCCTTTTTTCCTCCCTCATTATTCCGCTTCTATTTTTTTCCCTTCTTTTTCGCCATTATTTTCCTTTTACCCCTCGCCTCCCGACGAGTTTCCTTTATTTCACTCGCCGAGAGTCGGGACGATTCTACTCATTCCAGAGCCGATATACGGCGCTCGCGCGGGAGAGCGCACAATTGGAGATAAAAAAAAAATTCAATTTTGTTTGCCGATGGGAAAATAATTAGAGGTACTTATTCTCCCTCTCTCTTCGTGTATACTTTTTTTTCGCAGACAGTGAAATAAGGTTCCATTCAGTGCCCCTCCGCGGAGGATATTTTCAAGTGAATTTCTAAGCGGAAACGAGTGATTAAACGATCGAAAATAGTTATATTTTATAGGGGAGGAATGTTTATTCATGGAACAAAATGGAAAAATATAAGGTAATCGCGGGGCTTTTTCCTCCAATTAGTCGAGATTTTTAATTTCATTACCGACGAAGTGAACTGCCGCTCTTAATTGAAGGGAAGTGCTTCAATTTGGGTCAGCCGTAGAATGTGGTTACAAAGTGTGTTTCGTCGAAAGTGCGAGCGCCTCCACTCGTGAAATTGCTGACCGATCATGATATCCCAGTAGACTGCCAGAGAGAGAGAGAGAGAGAGAGAGAGAGAGAGAGAGAGAGAGAGAGCGCTCCTCTCCTGAAATAGTAAACAGTATATATCGGCACACACTCGCACGCTTTAAAAGTAAAACGCGCGTTATTATTCCAAGCAAATATCCTCTATCGAGAGGCTACAATGCCTATTACAAAAAAAAGTAGAAAATAAACCTTGATATTTTTTTTCCTTTGCAGATAAGTCGCTTCATTAACTCTAGTATAAAGCTTTTTGCAATCGAACGAATTACTATGGCAGGTGCTCACCAAAATTTCCAATCGTAGTCAAAAGGCATTTCGCGGTGCAGACGTTAAGCTCGCGCGGGCGCGTCAAGATTTTCCGCTGCTCACTTCCGTGTGTACACATATAGGTGCGCGCGCGCGCATATTGTATTTGCGGCGAGAGAGAACGACGGGGCGCGGTGAGCTCGCGAATTTTTCTCGGTCAGCGGATTTGCGAGAAACAAAGAGAGCGAGCTGTGCGGCAAAAAATGAAAGCTAGAGAGAGAGAGATTGGAGAGAGCAACAAAGAAGAAAAAAAAACGGCAAAACAGGGTGAGGGAGAGAGAGAGAGAGATAGAGTAGAAAACAATCGACGCACAGCCGAGCGATTTCGGGAAGCGCGCAAAGTCGCTGGTGCGTCTTTTTGTACACCGGGTGCGTTGTTGTTGTTGTTGCCGTTGCTGCTGTTTTTTTTTTTTGTTGCGAAGCGCAAAACTGCCGCGCGGTAAAGAGAATGAAGCAAAAGGCGGATGCGCGTGCGCGGACAGGCGGAAGAAGTTGAATTTTTGGGGTTTTAAATGCCGATGTTCATTGGCTCTCGCGGGGGGGAACAATTTTTTCGTACTTTGTAAGCCCGCGTGCGTGAACGGTAGTAGCGAGCTTTGATTTCAGATTTTCCCGAAAGGGATTGCGATTCGCTGAAGCTGCGATGGATTTTTATTCGAGTTTCTTTCGTAATCGCGCTTTTTCAATGATAATTTTGTTATTTTTGTATTTTCGTCGATGAGGTTGTGCGTTTATATGTGTAGTAAATTTATTCCTGGTTAAGGAAATGTCAAGCTTTACCTTTTTTTATAGGATTTTTCAAATGAGTGGAATTACCTATTTTTGGTGCTTTATATTTGATTAAAATTAGAATAACGATGAAAGGTAATTATGTTAATTTAAAAAATTGAATAAATAATGTGTAAAAAATGTACTTTTACATTCCGTTAAATAAATTATGGAGAGATAAAGAGCTTTACACATTTATAAAAACAAATTTAATTTTGCATAAGTACATTACAGTGAGTTTTATATTGAAATTATGGTAGCAATATTCTTTTGGCTTATATGATTATGCGTTTATGAATTTAGCATTGCGATAAAACCAAAAGTATAGTTACTCGAGTGCTACTCATACTTTTGTTCAGTAAATATTCACTAACGCAACATTTTCGTAACAATATGTTATAAAATAATTATATTTGTAAAACGTTAATCAAGGTGATTAACCATAACATGAATAAAACGCATGAAAATATTACGAATGATTCGATAAACTATCCGATAAAACAAGAAATTATTCAATCATTCATTTTGTTGAAAAACATTTGTTTTACCCAAAAGATTTTAATTCAAATCAACAAGGTAATATCCATTCCGAGCAAACTACAAAACCGCCATTATTTCCTCGAATTTTTCGAAAAAATTCTTATCTCTGCGCATACCGTATCCTAATTTTTTTCCGAATAACCCAACGCAGCGTATTGTTTCTAACCGAAATCCAGCGCGGCCAATATTTTCATACGCGAATATCCCCTTCGCCTGCGGAGAAACGAAGTGCGCTATACATATACCTACCTCACGGACTTACCGCTCGCGCACGGGGATATCCGGATCGCGCGAATTTTGCGCTTCCTTAAAGATATCCACGTGGCCGCGGTCCCGGAAAATTGGCGAGCTTGCGAGGGGATTTCGCGTTCTCGAATTGTTTCTCTCTCTCCCTCGCGCTCGCGACTTTTCTGCGAGCGAAGCTTCTCTATCCCCGCCTAAAATCTTTATATCTCCGCGCAAGTTGGGCAGAGAGAGAGAGAAGAGCGAAAGTCACTTTCCGCCCTTACGGCTCCGCCTTCCGCGGTATTTTATTCGTCTTTGTGTGGGAGGTAGAGGGAGAGTTCGGTTCTTTTGCTTACGCGAGTGGAGGAGGTGAATTTGCGTTCGGTTGGATTGTTTAAGCATTGTTTTAGAAGTTGCGATTTTGGGGTTTGTTAGAGAGTAGTTTATTAGACTACTGTGGCATGAAAAAGCGATTCAAATAGAGCTTACGAGGGTGTAAGGAGCACACGTGGTATTTGCGTAATAGTGAAAGGCGTACAATTAAGTACGTGTATATTGATGTTGTTGGAAAATCCGCTGATAAAGTATTCACTAAATCTAGAATGATAAGACCTTCGTCATTAATAACCATGACTAGTCGCAACTAAAGCTTCGATTTTTACTTGTTTAAATCAACCAAAAATCAGTTCAATAGTCCTTTTGTCACATCAAAACTTGATCCGGATTTAAAAAAAAATTTCTGTCTAATTAACCGAAACGCAGTAGCTACTAGTTAACAGAAACCATATAAAAACAACAAACTGTTTCTTCTTAACTAAACCTATAATCCTCACCCAATCCCAAAAAAACCTCCACACCAAGACAGCCCAGACAGAACGCGGCATCAAAAACGCCAAGATCTATATATATGCGTATATACATCAGCAGCTCTGAAAAGATAATGAAGGGGAAGCGCGCGCGCTATGATCCCGGCCGGGCAAACGAGGCGAATTTCGCGAAAGAACAAAGCTAAAAGAATCAAAGCCGCTTTACCCCCCTTCGTTCAAAGATTAGACGCAAAAACGAGCGGCAGCAGCAGCAACAGCAACAAACACCACCTCTGTTGCTGCTGGCCTTGCGCGAGTTAATCTCGAGAAAGCAGCGCGAGAAAATAATGGACGGGCTGTTTGTTCTCTGCGAGCGAGAGAGATTTGCGGAGCAGTATATACTGCGAGATTCGTCAAAGGTACACACACATCCACAGACTGTGTCATCCGGTGCGCCGGAATTTTTTTTCTCTCTCTCTGCCCTCACTATACTCGCTGTCGAAAGGGGTCAAGTGCCATAAGCGCGTGTATGCACTCGCAGATACACGTGTGTACGTGTGCGTTAAGCCGCCCCGACGACGACGAGCTGTAAGAGCGAGCGAGCGCTTTTTCACCCTCCTTAAAGTTTCGAATGCCTGTGCCCCCGCGCGCATTTAAGTTTGCGTAATTGCGTGTGCTCGCGAGGAGCTGGAGAGGGAGAAGTTTTCGAATTTTCATTGATTCGCGGTGGGGTCGGAAAACATTTTTTTTTTCATTTCGTGGCTGGAATGAGGTGAAACGGGTGCGGATTGGAGAGATGGCATTAAGGGTCGGCGGAGTTCTTAATGGTTCTTGTTATGGGTGTACCGAGGGGTTAAGGGAGGTTTATCGAATTTAGGGGAGGGGGGTAGTGTGCTTGTAGAACAGTGGCAACAAGTGCACTGAGAGAAATGTTGTAGTAAAATTTATTATAAACATAAGAAAAATTACTATATTTTGTAGGAACGGAGGGACAAATCGAAATTATAACAATTTTTGCTATGCAACATAGTAATTTTTATGAATGACCTTAAATTTCAAAAAATTAAATTTTTTCTCGTTCTTCCTGTTTTCAGAACTATTTTCAGACTCTAATCATACAATACTTAATGTGAAAATAAATTAAAATGAGAAATAAAAATATTTTTTTTACGAGCGTTGGGATCGAACCTGCAACCTTCACCGCGGCAATCGGACGCGCTAACCACTTACCCAAATAGGATTCTTGAGTGTAAAATTTTGGAACTTGTATATGTCAAACCATCGATTTCAAGAAAATTTCAGATTATATTAAATAATGACAATAAATAACTTTGATAACACAAAGAAACTTATCATTAATGTGCATAATATAAAAATAAAATAATTGAAGTAAGGTTTTGAATGTTTTGTAAACTTAAAAGCAAGACAAAGTGAAATTTCCGTAGAAACATAACCTCAATCAGACACGTGAGCGCCTTGATCTGCGCAGAAAGTACTAATGTTGTAGCAATTTTTACTATGTTGGATAGCAAACTTTCTTATGGCCTGTAGCAATTTTTGAATGTGGCACTTTTTACTATGTTTATAGTAATTTTTAATACGCTACAAAATAAAATTTATACGCTACAAAATAAAATTTAAACGCTACAAAATAAAATTTATATTCTATTCTAATAAAAATTAAAAGCATATATTTTAAATTTTATTATATCACAGTTTTTGCTATGTGTATAGCAATTTTTCTTTTATTTCGTAATACTTTCTAATCAACAACTGTCATAAAAATTACAAGAAATTTTGTAATTATTCATACAATTATAATAAAAATGCAGCATAAAGTGTATTTGTCTCACCCTTCCTATACTTTATAGTAATTTTTATTACAGTTATAATAAAATTTACTACAACATTTTTCTCAGTGTGTGAAATGTCAGGTTTAATAATGGAATGTCATTGAAACATTCCAGAATAACCTTAAGGTGGCGCCGTCGCGCTGGCCCGTATCTATGAGGGGTCCCGGGGGGCACTAATATATTTTTTGTCAAATAACCAGTATATTTTTATTTGTTGTAGTACAATATCATTTACTATATATATGGATCTATTATATGTTATGATACATAAAAATAACTACAATGCATGAGATATATATGCGTGTAAAAAGCATGATTTTCGGTTTTTATGAAATTAAATTTAAATTTTGCTGGTGACTTGATATTTTCTTTACAGAAAAAGATTTTCTAACTCGAATGCTATACTCTCTAGGTGGTTTTATGAAAAAATTATCGATTTTCATTAATTGACGAGGAAAAATGCTTTTCTCTCCATAAGAGCCTACGTTAAAAATTTAATTTTCACAAATTTTCTTCTCAATAGTTCACCTGGTGACCTACTTGAGAAAAATACCAAAAAAAAAATTAAAATACGTAATTTCAGTAGGTATTTTTTTTTTCTTATTTATCGACTTCGCTAATTCGACGGAGCCACATTAATGAAGTACATTTTACTGTCTGACAAATCTCAGAGCTATGAATAAAATGGAGTTATACCTGAAATACCGATGATATTGGAATTTGAACGACTACTTTACATCCTCTTACGATAGACTCATGGTAAATTCATTGGCATTTTCGGCTATCCTTATTCGAATTTACAGTATTTATTAGATATCACAGTTATATCACCTACCATAACAATTCAAAAGCTGTATACAGCCAAGCCAATAGACATAAACGAAAAAGAAACACCGAACCTCAAACCCTAATACCAAAAAAATCACCGACCTCAGCTCCTCTCTCCCCCTTATAACCAAAACAAATTCAACCCCCGGCACCGCGCGCGGATAAACACGCAATTACGTGACACGACTCTCACTCGATCCACCATAGATATAAGATACAAGCGCCGACGGGAGACCCGTTCCACTTGCCGCGTGCGAGCGAGAATCGAATTAATTCGACGTCCCCGGCCGGCCATCTTCGGGGAGTTCTCTCTCTCTCTCTCTCTCTCTCTAGCAGCGTATAAGCGATCGTTTAGCCCCGGCGCGTGCGTATATATAGTCCGAGATTACGCGTACGACGTTGTGCCACTGTCTAGCTCCTCGCGTCCCATCCTTGAAGGCACTCCGGGGAAGTGTTGACTTTTTCGCGACCTGGGGGAGGAGATAGGGAGGAGAGCTGGGAACAAGAGTTATCGAGTGGCCGCGACGGGTCGAACCCCGTCGTGTTTTGATAATGGAAAGGTGGGGTGATGGTAGAACTGGGAAAGGGTGATAGTACGGATGAGGAGATTAGTTTTTAGGAGTTGGGTGTGTACTGTGGAAATCGACAGTATGAATTGGACAAATGGTTGTATGTTGTAGAATTTTATAGGTTATAGGGACGGTTATATTTTCAAAATTAGCGTTGCTATTTGAAACTTAAACGAAATTCTCACAAAAATTTATGAGCAAAGCAGATTACAGTTCTCCAGAGCTAAATATTTTGTTTTCCAGCGCATGGCAACTAGTATTGAAGCGTTAACAACCTACAATTCAAATAACCATAAGATCTCGCGCAATCCTCCGACCATCGACATACCAACCACCCCGTAACTCTTCTCGCCCCATCCTATCAAAAGTCCCAGTCGAAAAGCTCGTGTCATACTCCACTGCTGGGATAAGACTCTCTCTCTCTCCCTCCATCTCTCCTCGTCCCACGTGAATAATGTCCCTAGCTAAACACGACAAAAAATCTCCGTCGTCGCTCGCTCGCGCTCCCCCGGCGCGGCCAGTAAATTTTCGCTAGCGGCGCGCGAAATTGCCACGCAAGAAGCTGCTCTCGTGTTTAGCGAAGTTCGTTCGGCGCGGGCGGCCCGTTTAACGATAATATACGCGCCGGAGGACGCGTTTAATATAACGGCTCCACTCTGCGTCCCCCTCTAGCCTCTCAGTAAACAATGGGGCGAAGATGATTTAGGGGGGCAAGAAGGCCCGACGCCCGTCGTCCGGAATTCCTCGACGAGGTGTCCTTATTATTAACCACTTAGCGCGCAAGAGAGAGAGAGAGAGCATCCCCCCTCCTCTCGACTCGATACACGAGGGGATGGGAGATGGGGAGGAGAAGGATTTTTCGAGAGGGGTTGAAAAGTTGCCGGTGATTAATTGATTCGCCGGTGGTGATTTGAGGGCTTGAGCGCGGGGGGCTTATTGAAAAACATGTTTTTTTAAGGAGATGGGGGAAGAGGTTTTGGGGTGGAGTGTCGAGGGTTCCGGGAAAATATATCGTAGCGTTTAATTTTTATGATGTTGGTTTTTTAAGGTGTGATGGGTCTTGTAATACCTTAATTTTATAAGTTTGTCGTGTTTTGGAATTCATGGTCGCAATATAATTCGATTATAATTTTTGTTTGATAATTGTAATGAATGAAGTACAGTAGTTTCTATATTTATCTAGTATTTTATAGATCTTATTTGTAAATGTCACGGGGAGATTCTATATAATAATTTAAAGTGACATTAATTTAAAGGAATATTCATTCGCGTAAGGCAGAATAATTACTACAAGCAGTCTGTGTTATAAGAATCTTTTTTTAAAATAATTGACACATTATTTTAGAAGTGCTTGACACTGATACGACTGGTGTACATTTATAGTGAGTTTAAAATATCACAATCAAGATAAACAAGAAAGTATTTTTACTAGATTTCTATTTTAATCAGATCGTTATAAGAACATATATAGAATATAAATTAAATTATAATCAAGTGATTAAATTAAGCACTCAATTTGGAGTCTTAATCGTTTCTATTATAATTTAACTAAGAAGTATTACTAGAACTTTTGTACTAAAATACAAGGCAATAATTATTCATGCTTTTGATGTGGGTCGATAAATTTATCATCCCACTTTTATTCAACTACGACAAACGTTTTAATTAATATTATCTCTGTTGTCGCGAAACTAGAAATTTTACATGCATCATCTTTGCTTTTTTCTACAAATACATTAAAGCATTAATTTTTGAAAAATATCACTCTCATATATCACGATAACCTATTATGGCGTATAGAAATAGATCAGCCATTAGTATCACTAAAACTTCCTTCAAATAAACCCAAATGACTAAGTACACACAGTGCGCTGGAAAACAAAGCCGCACTGTTACTGTTTATTTTCCAAACTTCATGAAACCTGCAGCCTCATCGGCAAATAACCTCCCTCTCTCACTCTCTTTCGTCGAGGCACTTAGCCGCTGCTCCCTTGTTCCCCCTGGCCCCGCGTCCGTCCGCTCGCAGCACGTCTCGCCCGGGGAGTAAATTTTGAAACATCGCGCGAACATCTCCTACGCGAGCAGGAGAGGGAAAAAAACTCGCCGAGAGCAAAGTACAGAGAGAATAGGTTAGCCTGAATAAAAGACGAGGCACAGAGGCAGCAGTAGAGAGTAGCAGCAGCGGTGGCGTAGCACGTGAGAAATTTCGCCTGGGAGAGAGAGAGAGAGAGAAACAGCGTAAGTAGATACAGCAGCGGCGGTAGCATCCGACAACGGCAATTCCGCGAGCTTTACGACGTTTACCGGAAGAGAGAGAGAGAGAGAGAGTCGATCGCTCGCTCTAAACGGATTTCGGATTGCCGGGATGACGACACGAGATATATACCCGAATTCAGCGAGAGAGGGAGCGCTTCTCCATTATTCTCCTTATCTGCCGCGCGGCTTGCTCTCACGTGCGGCGACGGGCTTTGCGTCCTTGGAATTGATGCTCCGATGCGGCGCATTTTGTCGATTTTCGACCTCCTACCAACCCAGCGGGCCGCGCGTGTGTGTTTCTCGCTCTCTCTCTAGCGATCGATCGATCGTTTTACAGGGAAATTTCGAGGATTCCGGGGGAGTAAGTGGTTCCGGGCGATAAAAATAAGGCGGGCGTATAGCAGGATTTGAGGGCGAAAGAGTAAGTTGATATAAAATTGACAATAAGTTGTGGGGCTGGGGCCGAATGCAGATGCGTGAGTTGTGAGGTAAAAGGTTGAAAGTTCAAGTGCCGCGGTGTGTTTACCTCGAGTCTACTGTTAATATGGGTTCAGAAGTTGGCCGAAAGTTTGTTAAAGGCCACTTTGCTCTCGCGGGAAGGAGGTAAAAGGAAAAAATCTCCCGCCAACAAAGTGGAGTCTAATTTTTGAGTTGTTTTTCGTAGCATACTTAGGTTTAGGATGAAGAATCTTAAAAAGTGTTTCTAATATCATAAAATTAGCTCGAACCCAAATTACGACCAGATTATCTCTACACTCCTATTTTTTTTTCTCTTCATCCCCAATCGAAGAGCGACTGAACTTTCTTTCTCCATTATTTACATCCGACCTCGTAATATACAGCTGCGCGTGCGAAACTTTTCGAAACTTCGCTCGCGGAATAAAGAGAAAATTTGCGATAGTCTCGATTCGCGCGCGCGCGTTCTAAAATTAGCATGCTCAAATTAGAATTGGGTCTGTTCCAAGTAATCATTTCGAGTTAGGGGGTGAGATTAAAGTGTTAGGAGTAGGGCGCATGCACGAATAAACGTTTCGCGTAGAGAGGGAGGCTCTTGTAAAAGTTAAATGCCCGGGCACTTAAGATTTTACGCGCGGGGCTGCGCGAGTCATTTTTACCGACACATCGGGTGATAAAACTTTCGGTGTGCCTTATACGGTTATGCGGTGCCAGTCGATGACGGGACGCGGTTTTCGTGCGCGAAGGGGCCGGGAGATTACGTTCTGGCAAGGTAACCGCGGAGTTGGAATTTAAGGAGTAGATATACGAACGGGGATAGAGGAAATAACGAAAAGCAAGTTTGAGGCTACGTATCGTGTGTTATAATATGAAATAATTTCATTTTATAACTGATAGTAACTCGATAAAAAATATAGGTTACTGAAACAGAAAAAAAAATGTTATTAAACGTTACTCGCAGTGATCCTTACATAAACGTAAAAGAAATGGACAATCTTATTATTGGCTATTTTATATATCGTTAACTCGGTGTAATGCCTCGATTCTAAAATAATCACAACCCCATAAAAAGTATAGCGAATAAACCGTCACATTACCCCATTTATTCCCCTACATCCGGAATTCCCCCTTTATTACAAAATACTTTCAGTGCAATCATCAACCCCCGCAACCGGCGACCCATTAATTTTAATAACTCAGACATCAACACCTACCTTCCCCTCCGAAAAACCAAAGTCGTCGTCGTCGTCGGATCGATATAGCACCGCGGGTGGCTAAGTGCCCGACTTTTACACCGACCCCCGCCGCTGCTGGTAATTTATTAGACGCTCGTCAATCGGCTACCTCTTCCCCCCTCGCGATTATTAGCCTCGTCGGCGGCGTCGTTACTCGATGTTTAAAGGCGAGAGGAGAGGTGTATCGGTTATCGGCAATCCGGGGGATTGGCCGTGTCGGAGGTAGAGCGGGTGTGTTGGATTGTTTCTTTATTTAAACGCCTGTTCGGGAGTAGTATCGTTTTATAAAGGTTTCGCTTTTATCGTCGTGGAATGGAAACTTTTGAAGAAAGATTTTTGAAAATACTTGGATAATTCTCGAAAAAGTTCTTGGAAAAGTGGTCGGATGTAATTGCCGCGGAAAAGTAGCAATTTTCAATAAAAGTAACGACGCGATCTTTTCGTAGGAGAGTTCTTTTTGTGAATAGAAATTTTTCTTTTCACTTTACATGTTTCTTTCTCTGTGTGCGATGAAGCAACTAATAGTGCATGCACAATTCGCATAACGAGACATCATTCTATTTTCATAAGAATAACAACAACCACGTAGGATCGAAATAGTTCACGAGCGCTCCCCTCCCTGCGCAACTCCACCAGAAACTCTCACAGAAACGAAAATTTCGAAGGACTTGGAGGTATCCTCTCGACATCTCATACACCTTTTGTCGAACCTTTGAACCTTTGCCCCTTCGACCCTCGACCTTCGCGTCCTTCTTCACTCTCTCTCTCTCTCTCTCCCACTTCCCAGACGTGCTATCGATCACGGTTGCGATCTATTTTTATTATAAAACATTTTTCGCCCTCCACCCTCCTCCTCCAGACGGAGAAAAGCCACAAGAATAAGAGGAAGAAATAGCCGGGCGAAAGAGAGAGGCTGCGCCGCTGCGCTGCCGCTGCTGCTACTGCCAGGGGTTCGGGAGAGGGGGAGCGGAAACGTACGTAGCGGCGTGTACTGCAATGCAGTGGCTGCCGCCGGGCACTCAGGCATTCAGCCGCGCTCGCGCAGCCAGCCAGCCAGCCTTCGACCTCCACTCACGCTGCACGTCGAAAAGATGGACTCGCACGCGAGTCGACGACCGGTCGTATATGCGCCGTTTTCTTCTTCACCCCCCCACGTCGTGTCTGTGTCTCTCTCTGTGTGTGAGTAGGAGAGAGTTGAGAAGGGGAGTTTTTTTTTGTGAAAGGGGCTTTTTGGAATGATAATTTTCGAAAAGATGGAAACGAGGGGGATTGCTGCTTTTTTTTTTAAAGGGTTTGTGATTTATTTTGGGGAGGCGAGGGTGGGCAAAGACTTATGCTGGCCGTTAAGAGGATAAAAATGCATGAAATTTACATGAAATTTGACTGGCTAACTAGGCGGGAACGTTATTATGAGGTGGAATTAAAATTCAACGTAATATTGAGTGGTGTGGAAGTGGTGGGAGCCGAGTTTAGTCAGCCGCTAATATTGAATCGATATCTGCCTAACTTACAGGCATGTTTAAAGGCGACTTTTAAGACTCCTTTTATACCTTCCAAAATACACGAAAAAGTTTTTACAAAATTTCGTTTTCTTTTTTTATAATTTTTGGTATAAAGTGTCACTGAATCAGAAAAGCGTCTCTCTAAGGGCACGCGCGCGCACAAAGACGACCGTTTACCCTAGTAACCCGGTTAACCTGTTCTGAAATTTTTACGCCAAAATGATAGCCAAGTCTCGCGTAGCTCGTAAATTCGAAAAATCCTCAAATTTACACACCGCGTCAGAGAGTTACCCCTACCCTCTTAACTCTACTTCGCAACTACCGTTCCCGAACATCCAAACTTTCGGCAAAACTCAAACCATTCGGTCCTCGAAAACTATTTCCTCTAATTAACCCCCACGCACGCATCCTGCGGAACAGAACAAACTCATAGCGCGTGCATTTCAATACAGACGCATACAGTGCGCACACGCGTGGCCACCTTAACACTCGCTATACGTAATTGAAATCCCTTTAAAAGCGTCGGGCCAATGCAGCCTACGCCGTTATTTTTTTCTCCTCCTCCTTCTTCTTTTCCCTTCTCGTCTTTTCACGTCGCACCCAGCCGTGCTCGCGCGCTGTCCTCTTGGCCCCGTTCTCGCGTTCCGTCTGGGGCTCGTTTGTTTTCCTCTCTCTCTCTCTCCACCCAAGTCGCGAGCAAAGGGCAGCGGGTTTCGCGCAGGAGGTCAAATGCGCGCGTGTAGTTTCTTTTTTTCTTCTTCTTTTCCTTTTTTTGTCGTCGGCACTGCGAAACGTTCCGACGCGGACTTTTGTCTTCCGAGAGACGACGACGACGTCGCGCTGCTGCCGCTGCCGCATCTATTAATATTTCAAATTTTGTCTTTGGGCGGTGGTGTGGGGATTGTTTCCCGGGGCGAGCGGCGCGTAATACCGAGTGGTAGCTTGGTTTTGGGGGGATTTAGTCGCCGCGGAAAATGCGACGGAACGTCGGGGTGTATTAAATTAGGAAAATTCGTAGTTCTTTATTATGATGAAAGGAGGGTTGGCTGCGTAATTCTACGTTATGTATTTAATTTAAACGACGCTAACGAAGAAAATTACGGAGCTACGTGACTTTGAATATTTTCGGCAAAAGGCATTACGAAACAACGCGCGGCATTCTCCCGAGTTCAAAAACAACGTCGCAAGGCCGTTCCCGCCGCACTCGATATCGATCCCCGCAAAAAGAACGCCGCGGATCCCAGAGAGATAGAGAGACGGAAGCAGCAGTAGCAGACTTTGCAGGCTCATCTGACGTCGGCCGCGCGGGTTAATACCCGTAATGGCCTGCCTCCCCTTCGACACTCTGTCAATTTTTCCTATTTTCCTCATCTCTCTTTCTCCCGCGCGTGAAATTCGCTTTTCAATCAACTGCGGCCCCGCTATGCTTGATATTATCAAAACCGCGGTAACACACACGAAATTCGCGTGTGTGGTGGCCCTTTTCATTTTCACCAGCCGCTGCTGCTGCAGCGCCGCGGTGGTCTCGTAAATTCACCGAGCGTCGCCTTAATGCTCTCTTCGTTTACTCCGCGGTCGCGTTCTTTCTAATGCCCGGGAAATAATGCTAATGCGGGGCAATTCTCGTAGCAGGCGTCCCCTCTCTCTCTCTTTCTTCCCCTTTTTGCTGCGTTTCGTCGAGCGCGCGCGCGAATTTCGCCGGTTAATTAAACGCGCGCGTGCTTTTGGCGAGATGCTGCTGCTGCTGGTGGTGGCGGCTCGTGTTTGTTGTCGGTGCACTTTTTAAATGAGTTTGGATGCTTTAGAGGGTTTCTATGCTGCTTTTCGCGGGGGGTAAATTGGTCGGGTGATCGGGAGTGATGAGAGAATCGAAGCTATTTTGTTCCTTGATTGAGAAACTTTTATGAACCGCGGTTTCTTATATTTATTCCCTGGTAGAAATTCTAATCGACGGTTGGCGAACCGACCGTCAATTTTTAAATTAAAAACGTCACATCATGATTATGTTGCTATTGTCGACAAAGAATAGCTATTTATACATGTGGAAATATTATATTGTAGATGCTTTAAAATATAGTGCTACCCTGGTAGAAATTCATTTATATGAAATTCTACCAGGGTAGCACTGTATTTTAGCTATAGCTATTTTCTAACTTCTTGGCAATTTCATATAGATGAATTTCTACCAGGGTAGCACTATATTTTAAAGCATCTACAATATAATAGTAAAACTGGCTAATTAATGGCTATGATGAAACGATTTTTCGAGTATTATTTGCCTATTTCTTAGACTGACGTCACAACAAAATATTCGTATTTGATTTTCTTATTAATTCTATCGTGTACGAAAGAGCATTAAAGTGAATTGGATGGCTTACCAAAATATAAATAAAACATTAACTAAAAAATCATTTGTTGTACTCCTTCTATGAATAATTCAGCAAAATTTTTATTTATCCATCTGATTCTGTCTCTCTTAGTCCTTGTCATAACAGAAAGCCTTCTACTACCCATTTCCGGACTAAAAAAACTGATCAGTTTTAATACCTTTAAAATACTCAAGAACAAGGTTGCGCTTGTCTTCGAAAAATTCATTCTATTTATCAATCTATTAAATGCACATAATAGGGAAAAAAGCGTTTCACCGGGAGCTAGAAACTGGACAAGATAAATTCCCATTTTATAGCAAGTTTCTAAAATAAATAGTGAGTTATTAGTTATAAAATGTTCTGGATTTCCACCAGGGTAGTTTTAAATGGTTTTAATTAAATTTCGATGTTAATCTTAAGTAGAAATTCTTCCATTTGATTAACGTGTTAACCAACGATTTTTCGTCTATTTTCTACCAGGGTTTGTTGAGGTGTATTTATAAAAATATTCGACTTATAAATTGATTTCTATGCAGTAAATTTTTACCCAGAAAACGTGTTTCAATATTATTTTGTTATCTGCCAGAGATTTTAAGCGACCGTTTCATTTCTAGGCCAACAATGTTCGAAATCCCCGGTAGCCGCATTTCCGAAATCAGCAATTTCCCGAATAAAACTACATTCGATTCCTCATCAGTAATCAATGATAGTATACCAACCTCGCGTTGCCCCTCATACAAAAATAAAACTAACTGCATACCTCGCCATCTCCCTCCCCATTTTTAACAATCAAATCGAATTTCCGCTCTATTTTTATTCTAAACATCGATTTCGGTTTGACCAATCAAACGCCCTTCCTCCGACCTCTTTTACGCCAACAAAAGCCTCGCCCGGCAATTCTCAACTTCGGACTGGATAATCAAACTGAAAGGGCGCCGCCACCGCCGCCGCGCTTAAAACAAACAAGCCGCTCTGCTGCTGCTCTCCCGCGATCGCGCGGGGCATTTCGGCGATGGGCGCTTTTGATCGGCGGTGAGTTCCTTTTTCCGGAGATGAGATCGTTTGCGGTGACGATAGCAATGGGGTATAGCGGATCTTTCGAGAGGGGGTGAGGGTTTTCGTTTGTATATGTCTGTATACGGGTATTTTTGGAGATTGGGTTGTCGATGTGCGGTGATTGGTTGGGTTCGATTTCAGGGTGTAATGGTCAGACATAAGTTGGATGGGGTTTATTTGCAGAAATGAGTATGAATGTTAATAGATTGTATTTTATTGTGATTTGTACATAATTTATGCATTGATCTTTTATTGGATTTTTTCTTTTATGAAACGTATACATGTAGATTTTTTTAGGTATGTATTTTCAAACTCTGTTTCAGAGATTTGGTTGTGATATATTTCAGTGGAAATTTATATTGGTTTATTGAACATCTTTTTAAAATTTCAAATTTTATTTCTATTGCGTTTTGTGTGGCGCTTAAACCGATATGCGAAATAATTGAAAACAAAACACGTTTTATATACAATTGAATTAGTTTAAAATTCGATAAAAACGAAGCATATATCTGACGCTATTCAAAGGTCTTTATTTATAGTTTAGAATGAATTACTTATAAATTATAGGTTCTTTATTCTATATTTGAGTTCCGCATAATTTACATACTATCTATAATAGGCTTCTGATAAAAGATAGCGCAAAAGTCATCATTAAATTCTGAGCATTTACAGCCGAAAATCGTAATAAATACAAGGTCGAGATAGAATAACGTATAATTACAACCTCGCTCCGAATAATTAATACAACGTTGGTGGTATAACACAGCGAGAGAGTATATATACATACCCACGCACACACCTTACATTGAAAATTAGATTAAAATTACTTAGAGCCGAGCGTTAAAATAAGCTCAACCGTGTTTTTAGGTCATTTTCATTCGCGCGTTTCGACTCGCGCAGAGTCGCGCTTATATATCTCAATACGAGCGCCGGGGCGGTAGAGCATTGAGTTGATGAAAAGTTTTAATTATGAAACTACTTTCCGTATCGCGCGGCAGTCGCGCGATATCCGCATTCAATTGTAACGCCCCGGCGCAATTTAGTTTGACACGGGAATTCATAATCACCTTCCCGTAATGGTATAAGCGCCTCGGCGCGTATTCTCACAATTTCCCTCGCTATTGAATTTTTAACGCCGCCGTTTTGGAACTTGGATTTTTGTTCATTTCCGGGTACACCATTTATAAGGCGGAAGAGAAGTGAGTAATTGTCACATTTTTTTTACAGGACGAGTTAATAGTAGATCGTTGTTTAGTATTATACATTTTCCTTTATTTTATACATCTGTTCAAACTGTTGCATTAATTATTGGATGGATCGATGTTTTCTTTTTTCAAGTTTAATCCAGTTGAAGAATAGAATTGGATGAATTTTAAAAATAACTTCTACTTGATTTAAATAAAATTAAAGCTGCGATAAATGAGGTCTCACATCTCGACTTACTACTTTTTTTTTCTGAATTCCACTCCCCTCGGAAATCTCAAATCACTTTGTACCCTCAACTCCACAATCTCCAAACGCCAACATTTTCACACCCCCACTCAGCAATTCAAAAACCATATCATCCCCAATTCCACGTCCAACCCCAAAAGAACCAACAACCTCCACCGCGTCTTTTTTATCTATACACGCATTTCCCATGCATCCCCCTAAACGCAGCGCAGAATCGCGAGCGCGGAACGGCCGCGAAACCGCGACTGCCTGCCGGACAATGCCCAGCTTTTGCCCTCGTGCATAAATAATCCCCCGCCAGGTCTGCACCCTAATCGTGGGAGCTAGGCCGAAATTCAGCCGGCACTATTGCTGCTGCTTGCTCTCGCTTTGATTAAAAGGACCCCTTTTATCGCGCGTGGGCGGGAGTGTATCGATTCCCCATCGGCCCTCGCCGTACCGCCGGGGTTATCAAGCTTATTGCCATCTCTCCATTTTTTTTTCATTGATGCGCAAAGGAGTTGATATGCGAAGTTTTGAATTTTTTGATGGGATTTTTGAAGTTTTTAGGGGTCTTTTTTCGTAGAAACGACTATTAGCGAGTTAACAGGGAGTGGGAGGAAAATATACGCGAGATGCGAGTTTTTTTTTTCACCGTAGGTTTGGATTATGCAATTAAGCGTTTGCACGTATTTTTCAATCAGTATAACGCGCGGATTATTTCTCCCTTTACATGAATTTACACCCCCTATGTGTGTGTACAAACGCGCGCGCGAATTTTAATACTCGATAATATAACGAGGTTGCATATTTATGTTTTTCAATCAATATTGATGCGTCGCCAGCGCGCGCGCCCGCCGCATTGATTATGCAGAGTAAACTTCGTATCGAATATAAATTCCTTTTGCCCCCCACCCCCTAAAAAAAACGTAAATAAATTTGCCCGCGAAATTGTCGTAAAGGGAATATAACATTACGGCGAATCCCTTTTGCCTTGTGTATTAGTAGCTCGAACAAGATACGTGAACTCGGAATAACTTTCCAATCGGATTAGATCTCCGCGTGTCAGATGTGTAATATTATAAAGCTACATTTTTATATACGTTATGGTACAGCGCGATAGATATATATTTCTATGCACGTCCTCGTCATCGCTCCGAAAATATTTTCCACGCAAAAACAACACGCGTTCCGCTATGCGGAAACACCGTCGGGAGCGGACGAACGAGAGAAAGAGAGATGGCCGCGACCGCGTTTACGCACTAGATAAATGTGACCGGGCTGGGCGAGCTTTAATTTCGGTTGCAACAGCAGCGTGTTTACGCACGGCTCGCGGGAAAAAATTCGATTTGCGTAATTATTATTTTTATTTCGCGAAATTCGACCCCAGCCGTAATTAATTCGGCGCGGTCGGGCTTAATGCGCCCTTAATGTCTGTTTGTTTTTAAATTCGATGGCTTTTTCGACGCGTCGTACCGTGTTTACGACAATTATTTATTTGATGAAGAATGATTGCGTAATGATGGCAACATCTGCCGGCGTGAATTTCGGGACGCGCGTGCGAGAGATGAGGATGACGGTTGGATGGGTTTTGTTGAATTTTCGAGCTGGAGTTTATTAAAACATTACGCTGTGATTGCGAGGCGAAATGCGAAATGGGTGTTTTACCGGCCAGATGAAAGTCAATTTATTAAAAAAAAAAAAAATGAAGGATGCGCGAAAATAAGCTATCGGTATAATGGCTAGCGTTTTCGTATGCAAATATAACGTGATACCTTTCTTATTTATCTTTACTATTGTAGATAAATTATGCTGATCTGGAGTATCTAGAGTTTCTTGTTTTAAAGTTTCATAGTGGTTTAATAACTTAAAGAGGCGACTTAATACAATATTAACCGTGTCCTAGTGATCTTGCATTTTAAAGCATGTTTCTACAAACTTAAGGTGGCTCCAGCGCACTGTATAGTATGTGTCGGTTTCAGTATCCCCTCCACTCGCGGGGTTTAATCTTTTTTTTACTTTTGGTTAAAATATTTTAGTTAAATGTAACTTAAAACACTCTATTTGACTCTTACATACGAAAAAGCGGAGAGATTTTTTTATTTATTTTATTAAGAATAAACGAGAGTTACCCCTTGGTTAATACAATAATAATACAATAATAATATTCAGTAGAAATTTGTGTATATATAAACATGTATAATATGTATAAACGGTGACGCAGTGAACATAATATGTAAATTAAACTATGGTGTAGATTTGATTAGTAATATTTCAGTATGTGTGGTTTTATAAATTGTTTGAAGGCATACAGTGTTTGGTAATCGGATAAATTAATGTGCGCTGACCAACATAGATGATTTCAATCTCTTCTAAGCCTAAAAGTACAGCAATTATATGTAGAGGTTGAAGTACAACTATGTTCAATGATGTTACGAACATCTCTGATAGGATAGGTATATGATTTAAATTAGAATAGATTAGCAACGGATGCATTATTGGGATTAGATGTGAGCAAATTGAAGGTGAAAGTGGCATCGTAAAGGTTATGAACCGATTTGATTGTATATATATTAAAATATTTGGAAACCGAGCTGAAGTCATGGTCAAATCGGTTCATGGGCACATGGAATCTGTAGGCTAGATGACGGAGAAGTTTGTGTTGGGTCGCTTCCAGCTTTTTTATGGATTCTTTGATGTACGGTGTCCAGATAATGGAGGCATATGTTAAAACTGGTAATACCAAGCTTTTGTACGAAATGATTAAAGAGGATGAATTAGAGAAAGACTTAGTATTACGAAGTATGAATCCTAAAAGGCTAAGAGCTTTGGAGCTTATCATATCTATGCGAGAATCAAATGATAGTTTAGTGTTAAATACTACACCTAAATCCTTCATAGAACTTATAGAATCAAGAACCTTGTTATTCATACTGAAGTCGCAGTTAATATGACGGCTTCCTCTATAGAAAGATAATTTTTTACACTTTTTAATATTTAAAATAAGACCGTTTTCTTCGGACCACTCAGCTAACAAATCTAAGGCTGTTTGCAGGCTAGTAATATCCTCTTCTGACTTAATCGTTCTACAAAGCTTGGCATTATCAGCGTAAAGCAGGATGTTACAGTTGGCAATATTTAGAGAGATATCGTTGATAAACGCTACAAATAATAAAGGGCCTAGGTGGGACCCCTGAGGGACATCGGATGGCACCGAGAACGGAGACGATACTATGCCTTTAATGTTAACGTAATTAACTCTACCCACAAGGTAAGAGGAGATCCAAGATAACGCTACGCCTCTTATGCCTAGATTGTATAATTTACTAATTAGTCTATTGTGACAACCAGATTTAGTCAAAAAGTATGAAAAATACGATAATTTTTTGAATCAGCTGTTTTCTGTGCATGCGCAGTGGCCTATTTGCAATCAATCAACAATATCTTTTTTGTTTCATTATTGATCCATAATCCTAGTAACACCATTAACTTTAATTTTATATTTTGTTTAACCAAATCTCATTTTTTAGAATTAAGTATGAGACGATACAATGTTTACTCTCATAAGCTTACGTGTTATTTTGCGTTGTTTGAACTTAGTTTTCTCGCTAATTTGCATGTTGACCCCACTTTTTCTTTACGGCAATCGAAAGTTGAAGGTTTCAACTATATTTTCTGTAAGTTTCATCTTGATCTATAATCATAAGCAAAGTCGTTGGAGCTACCTTAAACAGACTTAACAGACTTAACAGACTCGTTGTCATAATGAATAGTTTCTCAGTACAACAAGTTCAAAAATTACTAAAAATTACGCACATTAAAAAACCCCTCTCACTTGTAACCATTTCCAAACAAACTACTCGTTCTACATTTCAAAACCCGGACTGAAACAGCACCCTGAAAAAATGATCAAATCCGACCAGGCCTCAACGGTACGACCCGTCAGAGCTAATCGGCTAATCGGTAAAACAGCTCTCACATACACACACACGCGCGTGGTGGTAATTAGCGCGAGCGCGGATCATCGGTGCTGCAACGCGAGCCTCTCCGCGTATACATACACACACACACACGCATTACGCATACATCGGCGTAATAGCGCAATCGGTGCGCGGTTTCTGCGGCCGGCGCCGACGCGCGGAATTAGCGCCGGAGCGAGTAGCCCCCGAATCGAGGATGTTTAGTCGGAGGCTCGCGAAAAAACAAACGAATATGTAGTTTGCGTGTAAATATAACGGAGATGTGAAGAGAAAAATGCGTACGTTGTTGTATGTGTTTTGCGTTTCGTTTGCTTTGGCAAATATTTGTATACGAGAGTAGGTGGGGGTTCCGGAGCGCTGCGCGCGTCATTTTGGATATTCGATCCGCCGTCGCTCATTTATGAGAAGAAAAATGTGTGTATATATCATTTTTCGAGTGTTTCCTGATAAACCGATAATTCCGAATATATTCACGTGAATTATTATTGTATCCTCTCTCACTCTCCCGAACATATATTATTTAGTTTCGCGCCAATTAAATTCCTGCCGCGTAGCTCGCCCGCTCGAAAGTAACTTCTTGAAAACTATACACGTATATATACCTACACGACACGGCGCGAAACGCGTTTACCAACTCTCCCTCTCTTTCTCTTTCTCGCCTCGACGTTGTAGTTGGCACAAAGCGACAGGAAATACTTTAACCCTCACTCTCTCTCCTCTCTCTCTCTCTTTCCTTCGCGTACAAAACGATGAGCGACGCGGAGGCGCGCGTTTCTTTTCTCCAGGCTTTCTTTTCTTTTCTCTCCACTCTCGCCGTCAGCTGCCTTTTTTTTACACCCGTGTCGCCGTGTCACCTTCTCGCGTGGTAATCTTTTATTTGTACCCCTGCATGTATATGTGTGCCTCCGAGGCGCACGCGCGAGCGTTACTTTCGGGGCTAAAAAAATTATCGCGCGCGCATCTGGGAAAATTATTTTTTTAAAGAAAAGTTCCCAGGGCGGTTTTTTTAAAGAGATGCAGAAGTACAGCGGTTTGTATTCTAAAGGAGAATTCTTAGATTTTAATATTACTAGAAAAATAGCGGGAGCGTGGGCTGTCTCTCTCTCTCTCTCTCGCTGCTTTTTGGAAAAGCGAAGAATTTTCGAGTAAATATAGTCTGTACGGGAGAAGTAAAAAGCAATAACGTCGTTTAATATCTAAAATACGGTGTCGTGCAAGTTTGGTGTGACTTGTACGTCGAGGAAAATTTTAGTAAAGTTACTATATATTTGGTATTATTTCCATACAAAAATCTTTAGTTAGAATATGATGTTGTGTAGCAGCAAAATGTTACAGTAAAAATTGCTATATTTGATTGTAAATGATTTGATACTATTTTCATACTAAAATTTTAGTTAGAATATGGCGTTATATCAGAAATATTTTATAGTAAAAATTACTGTATTCGATTGTAAATGAGGGCCAGATTCATATTTTTATAAAAATTACTACAATATGTACAGTAAAAATTGCTATTATTTTAGTAATTTTTGCTATTCAATACTAATTTTAGCTACAAATTGTAGTAATCTTTATGTTGATGTTGGTCTCTCCTCATTTACCATCAAATATAATAATTTTACTACTACAAAATTTCTCTTCGTGCACTAAAAAGTATACAAGTCACAATTTCGACAACAAATTAATTCAGCAATCACCGTTACATAAATTTTTTCAGCCCACACTGAACATGTTATCCTCGTTACAAGACTCCATCTCTTTTTCATCCTCAAAAGCATACGAAATAAACATATACTTAACGAATCTTCAGTCTCCGATTCGATATTACGTACACCGCAACGAACGCCTCATCTTTTATAGATACCCTGCAGCAAAAGGAGGCATAAAAACCTTTCGCTCAGACACAGTCGAAATCGAATTCCGTCCGAAAGCTAATGAAACGGGAAAACGAGGCGACTTTGGCAACCGCATCTCCGATACATACACCCACACACACAGAATCCTCTCTTCCTCCGCCTCAAATTTGTCACTTTATACATCGGTAGTCGAACTCGCTCGCTCGCTCGATGCATTATGCATACAATGCTAGATGCATTTTTTAGACTACGCGAGTCGAATCTGCGTAGCTGATGTAGGCGAGGAACGCGCCGCGCGTCTCGATACGCGCGCAGATTGCCCCTTCAATTTTCTACCTCGAGCGCGGGCGCTTCTTTGTGCTATTGCACGAATACACGTGACGCAATAATAACGCTGGGAGCGTCTTAATTCTGGTTAATTTAAACAGCAGAGACGCTTAACTTTTCTCAAAAGTATGTATGGACTATACATAGAAGAAAGAGCCACTCTGCTGTACATACTGCAGCAGCCGCCCGCTCTCATCTTAAATGTATCGACGGGCCGACAGATGCCGTCTCTCCGGTTCACGGACAAAGCGAAATAAACAGTGCAAATCGGCCTAAAATAGTGATGAACGAGTGCTCGGCTGCTGCTGCCTCTCCTCTCCTGGCTCATGAAAAATTGATAAAATCGCGAGTTCGAGAAACTTCCGGGCTGCTGGCTTCGATTTATTCAGGACGCGCGCGCGCGCCTGCAGCGCCCTGCGCGATCGGCCGTGAGAGAAGTCAAAGAAGCTGCTGGTGGTAGTAGTTCTCCGGACGAATGAACGTCCGAGAGGGCATATATGAGGCGGTGGTGGTATATGTATGGGTGCTTTATGCGCGCGGCCGGGAGCTGAAAAAATTATGGGCCGCGAGTGCGATATTGCGCGGACGCGGGAGAGTATTCGTGAGCGGGGGAGTAGGTTTATAATATTTGGGGAGGAAGGTGAACTGTTGTTCGATTGGGTGAGGATGCTGATTTTTTAATGGTAGGTTGATAAAGTTGGAGTGTAATCAATGTGTCTGTACATGTGAAAGTCGCAAGCTTTTTTTAACCCCTGAAACTGGGAAAATTTAAGTTTTACTTTGCGGTTTTCCTGGGCAATGAAAAACGTGAAACAATATGACCAACCGTTTCATATGTTTTTGGGGTCGCTCTACAAGATTCCGGTGTCAGATTTTCGATCCGACTTGAAGAAAAAAAAAATATGGCAGGTTTTTTGAAAAAAAGTACTAAAATTCTTATGTTTTTTTTTAAAGTTAATATTTCATATCGAAAGGGGACTTGAGATACCAAATAAATTGGCACAAAGTGGCACAAACTTTTCAAACTTTCAAAATATGCATTTAGATCTTTTTTATTTTCAATATGGAGGCTCCAATAAAGGCAATAAAAATAACCTAAACCGATAGCATATTATCTAATACATCTGTCTTTATGTAGCAGATTTATGAATTGTCTAATATGGTTGTTCAAAATGGCGGCTATATTATGAATTTTTTGGCAGAAACAACCGAGATACTCAAGAAAAGCATAAAAATACTTTTGATCTGAAATTTTACGCAAAAGATAAAGGTATTTTTTATTTTTGAAAAATTTAAAATTTTTAAATTTCATCCACCATATTGAATTTAAAAAATTGAATCTTGAATTAAATTGATCATAAAACTCGATTATTGAAAATAATATTCAAAAAATATCCTAAGTTTTCCAAGAAAAATACGAATTTTCAAGGTTTTTGTAGTATAGCCGCCATTTTGAACAACCATATTAGACAATTCATAAATCTGCTACATAAGACAGATGTATTAGATAATATTCTATCGGTTTAGGTTATTTTGATTGCCTTTGAAGCCCTTTTCTTCAGAATATTTTTAAGTTTTTTTCACTTTTGCCGCCATATTGGAGCCGTCATATTGAAAATAAAAAAGATCCAAATGCATATTTTGAAAGTTTGAAAAGTTGGTGCCACTTTGTGCCAGTTTATTTGGTATCTCAAGTCCCCTTTCGATATGAAATATTAACTTTAAAAAAAAAGCATAAGAATTTTAGTACTTTTTTTCAAAAAACCCGCCATATTTTTTTTCTTCAAGTCGGATCGAAAATCTGACACCGGAATCTTGTAGAGCAACCCCAAAAACATGTGAAACGGTTGATCATATTAATTGTTTCATGTTTTTCACTGCTCAGGAAAACCGCAAAGTAAAACTTAAATTTTCCCAATTTCAGACTTTAATGGGTTAAACTGAGCATACAACTATGGTTTTGTCAGTTTATTTTTAATTTGGTTTTAATTTTTAATTTTTTGATCTGTAGATATTTAAATTTTTATTTAAATATTTTTTACGGGTGGGTATCCGTACGAATTTGCAGGATAAAAAGTCCATCACTTTTTATTACAAAAATTTACGATGACTCACTCGTGGAAATTCATTATATTTTGTCATATTTCAATGATTTCAGCTATTAAATTTTCGAAGATAATTTATTTAAACAGAGAAAAAAGTAATTATTAATCAATTTTCTCCTCGGTTTATATGCGTGTAAATAATTAATGTTAAATTTACGATATCCGCCAACTTTATTCACACGGATAAATATTTAACCAGCTGAGTGAACTTTTATGCTCTAAAATCAAAGGAAAATGCAAAAATGAATTTTCCTCCCACAAACTCGACTCTTTAGATTTTATTAATCATCGCCAGACTTCATATTTCCCCCAAATTCCCCGAAAAAAAATATCCAAATATACCAGCGTCATACAACTTTGAGACCTAGCTCGCTCGCTGGCTGCATCCTCCTAATATATTCGCGCTCGAGCCTCTCTTTCGGACCGAACGCTCGCTCGCTGGCTCGACTTTGGATTTATTTGCTCCGGGAAAAAGTCGGTCCTCGCGCTCTCTCTCTCTCCCTGCTCGCTATTTCTCTTTCCGCGCGCCACTTATGTTTGTCCTGAAAATTCCCCCGAGAAATCCAGTTAGCCGAGAGAGAAAGAGAGACGACGACGACGACCCCAAATGCACTTTGCGGGCGAAAGTTATGAGAAAAGTTGCGCGCGCGGAAGGGTTACACAGAGAAGTCGGTGCGTCTCGATATTCGGCGCTGCGCACGCTTCTCTAAGGAGCTTTGCGAGGGATAAATTTATTTAAGAGCCACGAGAGTAGCGAGCGTCTTTCCGCCGCTCGCGTCCTCTAGTCCAGTGATTTGCGTGCGCCCGATGTTTTTATGGGGTCGTTCATGCTCTTGGATTTTTTTATTTGTGGTTTTTAGATATAGGTTTGATGTAATGCTCGTTAGAATTAATAAGTTTTGTTGAAACACAAATGATCACCACGAGTCAGACGTTTTTTTTTTCCCAAAAACTTTATTTGTCGACGTTTCGGCTTTCGCAGAGAAGCCCGTCTCAAAAGTTATAAAAATCTTCGGTTGGTACAAATTCGCAATTACATGAGTTGTCTAAAAAAGACAACAAACTATTTCGCATTGACCAAGTAAAAAAATTACAATTCTTTGTACTGTGTAAAGTTGTTATAACAGAATTAAATACTCAAAAAGATTGACTCGTCACTGAAAGACGGAGTGATGAGTCAATCTTTTTGACTATTTAATTCTGTTATAACAATTTGACACAGTACGAAGAATTGTAATTTTTTTACAATATATTTTTTATAATTTTATATCTCTTGAGAAGGGCTTCTCTGCGAGAGCCGAAACGTCGACAAATAAAGTTTTTGGGAAAAAAAACGTCTGGCTCGTGCTGATCATTTGTGTTTCAACAAAATTTTTGGTTTTTACCGTTTATATGGAAATTTTCATAAAAACAATGGCCAGATGTTGTGAAGCATTTATTAAAGATTGATTTTGATTGGTCTGTAATGAATAGGCACGACAATTCGCTATTTCCGCTACATTAGAATTTTTGAAATGGATTTTTTTCTTTTCTATTTGAAACTAAATAATTAATTTAAATTAGAATAAAAAGATTAATTTTTTCATGCTTTGAAAAATTATCTGATTATCCTATCATTTAAATTAATTAAAATGAAATCATAATGAAAAGTTATATATTCATAACGTCAAAAACAAAATGAACGTTTTAATATTGCTAGTTAATTCCAAGTTTAGAATGACATAGAATTTATCTATAATTACTCTAAATATTGTATATTATTCCAGATAGATTATGGATCAACTATTTATATTAAGCATCAATATTATTAACCCATTGCCCATTTCAAATAGATTCAAGGTTGCTTATCGTTCAACGTATATTTGCAATATAAATCGTCCCAGTAAAACCATCACCACAACGAAAGCACACCGAACACTTCGACTCCCCCTGGCGATGAAGAATTTAACGCGCGCAGCGGCGTTCAAAGCGCGTCGCGCCGGGGCCAACCGAACGCGCGCAGTATAAACACAGCGACGGTATAGGAGAGACAGCGCGAGGGGAGAGAGAGAGAAGAGCGAACGAGACGGGTGACAGACTCCGAATTGGCATTAGCCCACTGAAAGATTCAGCCGGCGCATATACACTTGCCCGGAAGATGCGGTAGAGGGAAGGAATGATATATTTTTTTTTTTATTTAAACGAGTTTGAAATGTAATTGTAATTTTGTGCGTTTGTGTGTTTAAATGGGAAATTACGGAAGGTATATAATTGGTAATGATCGTTTCCGGAGTAATCGAGTGATTTTTGCAATTTGCATTGGCAATTGTTATTTGCAGTGAACGAATTTACAGTCGATCGGTCGTCTATCAAAAAATTTTTATTGGGTTACATAACGCGCGCCCGCGTTTACCATAGACAAATATTCATTTAAACGAAAACATGTGTAACAACGTTGATGGGCTAATAAAAAACGAAGTGCGGCAGATATTTGCTAACACACGGCTATTAGACGACTTTTTTCATCTAACAATGCCCAGACGACATTAAGAGTTATTAGGGTCGCCGGACGCGTGATGCAAATGTAAATTAATTAACGAATGAATTATGAATTAATTAATTAATCAATCGCTCGTTATGTACCCTCCGCCATCGCCGGCACTGCGTACACACCCACACATACATACACAGAGACACAGAATTAAACTCTTGAGGACGTTGCTTTTTTTTCGTTGCGTAAGAGAATCGCAATTACTCGGATAACGAATTAACGCGGATGAATAATAATTGCGTTTATATCTCTCGACGCGCGTTAAATAATAATTTGATTACATAAAATAACATAATAATTTATTTAATCATATATCCCCGACCTCGCGCCTGCGAATTTCGTCATTATTTCGCGATCCATACTTCCAGAGAGACAGACACCGCACCGCGATATTTCGTCCGTCGCGTTCACGCTCGCGCGTTTCGATTCACGGCACAATTAACTAAGTACACTTACAATTAACCTAATTAACAATTTCATCAGGACACGCGCGCGCGAATCCGCCGACGGGCAAACAAAGCTTCAGCCCGGCGAAATACCGCCGCGTATGTGTCTGTCTGTTTGAACGTACAAATGCGCATCGCGCGAATGTCTTTCTCACGGGGGAGCGAACGAGAACAAAAAAAAGCGCAGACCGCGCGTGCATTTCGCTCGCGTGCGATTGACGCGAGTCAGTTTTTGCGGTCGGTTATAATAAATTGATCTCTCTAGCTACTTTTCGGCCGCGCTGCGCTGAAAAGTAATTAGTTCCAGCTTGATGCGTGCGTTTTGCTTCTAAATACTTATATAGACGCGCGCGCGGTTGGACATGCGTGACGTAAATTATATGAAATCGCAAATGGGTATTAACGCTCGATGCGATTGCGTTTTACAAATAATTGTATGTACAATTTTAATACGCTGACGCGCGTAATTATAACGTTATCGTAATTACTATCCGTATTTCTGTTCCAGGTGAGTTCCAGCCGACACATTTCACCACGAATTCATATCCCGCATCGCTCGTAAGTCGCGTGCTCTATTTAATCCTACTGCACTATTCGAAAAAGCATTTTTTTGAAAAACTTGCCCGCAATAAGACGCGGGAAATTCAAACTGGTGAGGGTGTGTGCCAGTCAGCGCAGACGGAGAGAAAACGCAATTCCGGCGGGCCGCAGCCGGGGCTATCCTGAATATTACATAATGCAATTTCCACCTGGTCCCGGCTACCACCACCACCGCCGGCGTGCGCTCGCCGATGAAAATAAAAATCTTCATAACTCTCTCTCTCTCTCTCGCCCGCTGTGTGTACGTGTGCATTTCGCGTCAACGGTGGAAAGTCCGAGATGGCTCGGGACAAATTTTTACCGGCTCCCCGGCTGTAAAATCGGAATTTCACTTTTTTTCTTTCGGGACGAGGGTGATCGGCGTTTTTGGAATTTACTTTAGTCGAGCGTAAAAGTTTATCTTTCTTTTTTTGATCGTGAAAAAATAATTTCTCAGCCAAAGTGTATGTAAGTATATATGTACAAACAAGTGCGCGTCCTCTAGAGTCGGGAAAAATTTCTTTCTAGGTCCCCCGCCGCGCGGCAAACTCGATTTGCGGATTGTGTCCTTGCCGCTGCTCTGTTTCCCTCCCTCCGATGAAACTTTTTATTCCCTCCCCTTCTTCTTCTTCTCCGTCGTCGTCGTCTTTCCTCGAGCATCAATCGGATGAAAGTCTATTGTAAGCTACTTTGCGGCGATCGAACGGAATCTGATTTTCGTGTGCGGAAAAACACATCTCTCCGCTGCGACGAAAAGAAAGAAAGAAAGATGGAGAGGGAGATGATTTTTCGGATCGGGAGATGAGAGACAGAAGACGATTGGCCGGCCCGATAAGAATGATTTTATTTCGCGGTCGCCGTCGCAGTCGGTTGTATATATATATATATATATCCCGTTACCTAATGTCGGGGATTCTTATCGGCCGTAGCGCGGCCGCCGGGAGTTGATACGATGTTGCGCGACGCGCAGAATTGGAAATTGACGTATGTCTTCTTCTTCTTCTTCTTTAACTCTGTCATACTAGCTCTTTCTCTATATGAATTACGATTGTTCGGTTCTCGTATACATATGGAAATTCGGCTTCTTAAGGATGAAAATTTTATTCCATCCAATAAAGATATAAATTCGCCTCATTAAAATACCAAGAGCTACTACTACAGCTCGCATAAATATTCGACATTTCCAGAGTTCTTCCCATCAAATTACTTACTTTAAGATATTACAGAGAATTCGAAAATCGTCGGCCGACCGAAAATACAAGCCACTCGATAACCTGAATTCGCGTCTAAAAACAGTTCAATTCGCCATTATACTCTCCTCTCCTGCGCTCCAAAAGAGACGCCGCAGTGCAGTGCTTTTATTTTTTCCAATTATACGCGTGCTGCCCTCGGCTCAAACTTTTCTTCCACGATCAATAGAGAGAGAATGAAAAGTTGACTTTAATTCGCGGAATCGCAAGATGGACAGAGACAACAGGGGTCGCAGCTGCATTAGTCATAATTACCGGGCGCTCCTCTGTGTATATATATAAGACGATCATCATCTGGAATCGTCCGATTCTTCCCACTCTTTGTTCGCCGCTGCTTTCTTCATGCCCGATTCGCCTTTGTCCACCGCGCGCTGCTTTTTTCTTCCCTTATCCCTCGCAGCTTTTCGTTAGTTTTCATTAAACGCTTTTTGTCAGAGAGAGAGAGAGTGAGAGAGATTGATCGAAACAATAGCGGAGCGGGAATAGAAAGGGTTTAATTTACCGCGCGTGACTCTTCTTTCATTTCGAGCGAAATTGCAGTAATGCTCATTATCGGGGAAGCGTTTATCACTTTTCCGCGACGAGATCGGTTCTGAATGGTCGCGGAGATAGCCGAACTAACGAAAGTTATTCGCCGGCTGCTGCCGGTATTTATTAGCGGGGCTTGGGAGTAAGTGGGTCACTCAGGAACGCGCTCTTTTCTCATGCTAAAAGGGAGGAAATTTTAATAATTCTAATGCAAAACACACAGAGCGAGTGCGGGAAATCCTCGCGGGACGCGCGCGTATACGCGATAAATAACCGCGGCGGTGGCGGCGGCAATCATCGAAGGAGAGACGGCGGCGAGAACCGCAGGACAATGGAACTTCGATCTTTCGCCGTGCGGAGCGACGGGGAATAAATCAAATTCCGAGTGCATCTGACGCGCAGATTGCCAAGTCTCTCGCGCTCCCTTGCGAAATTGACTGGAAGAGACTATCGATCAGCGGGTGGGTCAAGGGATTCACCCTATATATGTATGTGTATGTGTTTTGAACGCCAAGCGTGTAATATTTGAAGGAAGAGGAGAGTGTATCTTTTCAGGGTCCGTGTATATCGGCCAGAGGGGATGGATTTTTGTAGAGGCGGAATTTCATTAAGCGAAGGCTGAGGTTGCGGAAAAAAATTTGTGTGTGTATGTATCGCCGGCGCGTGGGAAAATTGAAAATTCTGGTGCGGGCAGGCTTTTGGAAATACCGGGAATTGCGGGTGTGGGCGAGCGCGCGCGTGGCAAAATCGGGTCGTAGTTTTATAATTTTCTCTTTTTTTTTTATTTTGAAGATGAGTAGGTTTTTGTGAAAAGGCTTGATTAAAGTTGACGTTTTTGGAAATAGAGTGACGTTGCGACGTGAGTGACATAAATTGGATGAATTTGAAATTCAAGATTATGCCGTTTTTGGATTATATAAAATAGTATAATGGAGATTCGTGGTCCTAGCGTTCGGAATTTTATGAATTAAATGCGGTAGAATGCAGAGTTCCAATTTCTAACGTACATTTGATATCGTGCACACTTTTCGTATAATCAGTGTGTTTGGTGTACGGAAAATCATAAAATCTGCAGAAATGATGCTTTTCTCGATCCGGCGGGGGTAATGTACGAAATAAAACACTTTTATTTCTTACGTTTTTTGAGCGACGTTTCGTTGACTGATCTGTCAACTCCTTCAGGCTAAAATTTTTTGTCAGAAAAAAGTTATAAAATATATTACACAAGACAATGATTCTAATTTGTATACGGAATGAAACGCAACATTACCTCTTAAAAAGTTGTATATGTTAACACATGTTAACAAATCAGAACGGCCGACATTATTTTGCCGAATTTGTGTTATTTCGGAAATGCGACGAAACAGATATACGAATTCACACTTATATACACAGCAGAGACGAGCATAGATGCGGAACAAAACAATAACACCCGTTCGTTAACATTTGAGTTTCCTTAGTACCGGAAAATATGATTTATTAAGAGTAAATGTGTCTTCTTTCTTATTTATGCAATTGTTGTGGCATTTGATATGCATCATTTCGGACGTTAATCTTTTTTTATAATTACTCTTATTATCTAAAATTTCAGCTTCCTCCCAATCAAATTGATGGTTAAGAGAGTTTTGGTGTATGACGACTACCGAATCTTCTTTTTTTTCTGACAATAAAAATTTTAGCCTGAAGAGGTTGGCAGATCAGTCAACGAAACGTCGCTCAAAAAACGTAAGAAATAAAAGTGTTTTATTTCGTACATTACCCCCGCCGGATCGAGAAAAGCATCATTTCTACAATAGAATTATGGAGGGTGAAAAAATCTTCAATTCAATAAAATCTGCAAACTAACTTTGCATTAAAAAATCAGTGTGTTACTACATACACTGCACATTCCGCATTATCCGAAACCCACACCTTTAAACTCTAAACATCCCCCACTACACGAAAATCACCGCGCTTCTTAAAATAATGCTGCTCTTTCCCACTCGCTCACTCAACCCCTATCACACATGGAAGACCGCGACGTCGCGCTTTCGCGAAACGAATCGCGATGATTTACGGGCCACGCAGCTGCGCCTCTCTCTCTCTCTTGGTCCGCCAGCGCAGCATTTTTCGGAAACCGAAACGAAATACACACCGCACACGCGTGGTGAGAGCTCATTTTTTCCCCGCGGCAGCGGCGGCGGCTTCATAAATATTTATCAAAATTTTTCGCGCGGATTCGCCACAATGAATGCCGCGAGGGCTTTATTTATGACGCAAGCGGGGTACGTATATATATATATATACGTATATATATATAGAGAAGGAGTAGAATCGGAGAATTCGGCAGATTTGTCTCGGAGACGGATCGCGGAGCGCGGCGTTAAGCATGCATTGGTTCGAGATGCGCCGCACGTGAGCTGAAACGGGGATATACATCCCAGCCGTGCGTGTGTGAGAGTAGCATGAGGCTGTTCATCCTTTGTGGAGGAAGTGGTCGCATGAATCTTTGAGGCGATCGACACGCGAATAGTGCGCACGCGTGCATTGTCACCATAAATGGACTCGCAAATGTAATCGATAGGGTTTTCTGGTGGTAATTCCCACGTACAAAAAAATCGCGTAATTGGGATAAGTTTTGGTTAGTTTAAGGTAATGTGAAATACCGACATAATTTTGTGGAATGGCTATACATCTTTTGCAAATATTAATAGAATCACTAAAAAAAAACATTTGAGTATAGTATTTACATATATGGAGCGCCTGACGTTGTTGTTTTTTCAAGAACCTACTCAGAACTTATTTAATTAAATAAAAATCTCAATGCCGGTAAGTAGGAATCTTTATTGTTAGAATTTGGATCTAGTTTTGAAACGGGCGTATCTCATGAAAATGCTGATAGAATCATGCGAAAAAATTTCTGAGCATAGTATTTACATATACGAAGCGCCTGACGTTGTTCTTTTTCCAAATAAACGTTCAAATCTTAATTTATTAAATAATGAAATTGAGTTGATTTTGAACTTCACATCGCCGCAATGCCAAACTTCCCAATTCATGAAAAGTTTGACGAACTTTTCTCAAACTTTTCATTAATTCATTTTTTAAGTGATGAAGTTTAAGAAATATTTTCCGAAACGTTGGCCAAACTTTGTAAAAGTTAAGAACAACTTTGGAAAAGTTGAGAAAAACTTTAGAAAGTTAAGAAAACATTTTTTTAACCCCCACCCATCTTTAACCGCGTACTGTGACTTATAGCCCGGACCGGACATTCTTTAAATCATTTTTATTCCTGAAAATTTTGCGAAAAGTTATCCAAACTTTTCAATAACGTTCTATCATTAATAGGGAAGTTTAGCATTGTCTCATTGCATATGTTTTCCAAAACTTCTTCCAGGCGTAATTTTTTATTGCCTGGGCAAATAATATACTGTAACAACTCTGACTCTCAAGATATAAGTACACTCTCCTAATTTTAACATTCACAGATAGGTGATTACCACGGCAGGCACGTGACCCCGGCGTGCTCATCAGCGATCAGTGCGGCCAATCGAGGCGAGATGAAAACCGAGATACCACCACCACCACCGGCTAATAACTGCGTGCGTCCGGTTCAAAAGAAGAGTGTGCGTTCGATATCCTCGAGCGGACGTTTGCGCGATAAATAATCCAGCGGCTTTAATTTAGCTTCGCCTCTAATTATGAACGATCGCGATGATGTTTGGGCACGTTACGTAACCGTAATGTGTGCAACGATACATCATTAATCCCTGAAAATATTGCATAACTGCAGTCATTATTATCATGAACTTTGCTGCAAATCGAGCGCACCCGCGTCTAAAAATATACACCTCCACACGATCATCCTCTCGTTAAAGCTCTCGCAGCCCTGGGACTTTCGCCTCCTTCTAATTAAGATAACCTCGCTCCTCGCGAATTGGCCTCGACACCTTCTCCCGCCGCCGTCGTCGTCGTCATCGATGACGTCGTTCCAGCCGTCGGCGGCCCATATCGATCGCCTCGCTCTCCTCAGGTAAAGAGGGCACGTAAGTACGTACGTTTCCGTACGCTCTCGCGTATACGTACCTACGAAACTCTCGCGAGCGCGCGCAGGGGGTCGGGCTTGGCTTAACCTACTTTTTCCAGTTGGTAAACTTTTCGACTCTCTCTCTCTCTCTCTCTCCTAATGGGCGGCAGATCGATATCTCTCTCTCTCTCTCTCTCTCTCTCGCGCGCGCTCGCGAGTAAGTACCAGCATCGCAGCCTCTCGTTCCCTTTATCCTTGCGGCGGCGGCGGCGTCTTTTTCCGCGGGATATGGCACGTGTCGTAGTCTGAGCAGCGAGCCCGCGCTGAAATCCTTTCCAGGGTGGTCCACGTGTGGAATTGGGCTATTGAGCGCGTGCGATAAGGATATGTGTTTGTGGCTAATATGGAGAGGGAGAGAGGTTGAATGAATTGGAGGGAGAAACAAGATTGTCGGTGGGTAGTGCGAGTTGGGAGGATGAAAAATGTTGGGGATAAAGGGAACGCTGGTGGGAGTATCATCACGGATGCTTTGCTTTTTGATTAAAGTGTTTACACAATTGGGGCGATTGAAATGGCAAAAAAGGAGTTATTTATATTTGGCTGAAATTCGAATAAATAGGATGAAGGGGTTATGGTTCATTTTTTCGACGAAGTACAGAGAAGCGTGAAAATTGAAGTTTAACATTTTTTTATTTTTTCATGTGCCATCAAAAAGCCTATATTTAATCATTGAAAAGCTTTTTACAAAGACATGCGGCGCAAGCGTTTGTTTTCTCTATTAAGGACGTTCTTTGGCTCAACTTCATCAATATCGCAAAAATTGTGATCTAAAATATTATTTATGATGGAAACCCCTCATGAGTATACAATACTCTATACAATACTCTAAAAATAATAAAAAATGACGGTGTAGGAAAAAATGTGCCAATACGATATTTGAAATAAATACCACTTACACGGTGTGACTATATATCTATTAATAAAAAAGTGATGGAGGAAATCTGTCATCACAATAAGACTGTTTTGATTGGTTGTTGCTGGCTCATTTGATTGGTCTACATAGAATAAGCGCCAAAATCGAGTATGTTTGAATTTTGAAGATTGGATTCTTGACTTTGAATATTTAAAACTGAATAGTATAAGAAAAATTTCATGATTTTATTTATGAGACTTACATTATTATCGTATAATTTAAACTATTTGAAACAAACTTTTAAAATGAAACTTGATCATGTTCATAACCTCAAAAACAAAAAAACAAAGAGATAAATGATACGCGCGAAGCGCGCTAAAAGTAGCTAGTAGATATAAAAATAACATGGTAGTTCTTCTTTATATCGCTATGTCTCTGAAATTAATACCGCTTGCCATATTGAAAATTATACCATATTATTCCTCTCGATTTCTAGTTTTATATCCCACGGTTGAAAAAAAATCACAAAGAAAACTTATTTTACAGTAAATTAAAATGTATTTTTCCAACGAGCTTAGATAGGGATCCCATGTTAACGCTGAAATTTTGAAATCAAATATTTTTATTTTGAATACCGCTTTGGACGTGGGGCTTTGAAGCATGTACTAAGGACTAAAAATCAAACATTTTCTGCAAGTTTCACGAAAATCACAAGAAAATCGTTTTCTCGGAGAACATTCTTAACGTACACCGTTAGTTATAAAGGGAGCATTGGGCCAATCATATATGTGGAAAATGAAAAATAGAAAAAGGAAAAAAACGTTCCAAAAGTCGAAAAATTCACAAAATTCAAACTACTACTAACGAAAAAAAAAAGAAAATAGACTGACAAAGAACAAGAATCCACATGTCTGAATTTACTCGATATTTTCATGCTGCATCCGCGCCATTGAAAAATAATCATCACTATAGGTTTTTAAAAAAACATTCATCAACCACATGTAACCGAATTTAGTTGATATAATTTTATTAGATCTTGATAATTATAGTTCTAGTTTATATTATGATTTAGTTTATATTATGATTGAAAGTAACTGTAGTGTTATGTTATATTATTTTCGCCAACAAAATCGTTTGACGTTGTTATTACATGAATTATTCCAAACTATTTGTTATTGTTTACATGTTTTATCTTCAATTTCGAAGTAATATTACCATAACAAATTGTATAGTAAATTTAATATTACAATAATAGCGTAACAGTTTTGAATTTATGAGTTTGCAATAAATTGAAACACGGTTATTACAGTGCACAAAATAATCATTTTTTCAAAATATTTTATTTGATTTGCTTTAATAATTATTATAATAGTTGATGGTGCGGTATCTCAAAAGTCGTCTTTCGTCGTTTCAGCTCTTATTCCCTCCCTCTTTAGCCCTCGAGACATTGGTTGCATCGTTTCTAATTCTTTAGTTCTAATACCTCTCACCTTTCAAACAATGCTTGAGCGGGGGTTGACTGTACCTGAACTTTGCAGTTGTCCGTGTCCAGACTCCTATTTTGCATTTTTCATTGCCTTGACGTAACCGCATTCTGCTTGCAAGCTTTCCTGATGTTTCAAGTACTGATTTGCAACTTTATCCATGTGAGACCAAACTCGTTCCGTGGAAAGTCTTTTCGTAACAGTCATTTTCTCTGATTTTATTTGCGTATTTCAAACTTTACATACGACACTTCGTGACTGAATAATTCACGTTTGAAATTACGTCCATTTTTAAACATTTTTGAAGGATAAGGATTATGATAAAAAAAATTCTGTCACAAAAGTATTTTTGATGTTCACCATTTTTCTGGTATACATTATTAATGTGTAAAGAACGAGAAAAATTAGACGCGAAATGGTTGTCTGAAAAAAATTCTGACTACTTTCAGGGTACCGACATGTTATAGATATTCTGGGATTTCGTCATTTATTCAAGTAATATTAGTAATTGCAAACCTTCATTAATGCGGTATATTCATACGCTAGCTTAAACTTCCTGATCATCCCTAAGGAAAACTCGATTAGACTCCCATCATAAAAAAGTTCCTAACCGCCGCATCAAACCACTTTCTCTTCATTAGTCTCCGCGAGTCGCGCGTATTCTGCACTCCGGACTCAGCCCCCACAAAACCCGGGTAAAACTGGCCGGACCCGGGCAGATGTAAATCTCCCTCGGCGCAGGCTGTTGCTCCGTCCGTCCTTCCCCAACAGTAATACCCTCATCCGCATTTCCGCCCTTCCGAGTCGCATTTCTCGCGGCGGACGGGCGGCGGCTAAAAATTTCGAGACCACCAGCAACGTGCAATCTTGACACTGACGGTCGCAGGAGCGCTCGAGGCTAACCGCGCGACGATAAAAAACAAAAAAAGACAGGGGAAACTGCGCATCCGTCGTAAAGCGGAAAGTGAAACTGCGGCGGCGCGTATAATAAAAACGGAAGCGGGTGCTGCGTTGTTGTCTTTTTTTTTTTCCTTTTTTTCATCGCCCCGGTGAGTTATAAACCGGTAGGTCGATTAATAGTAGCCGGACCCGCGGAAAGTGGAGCAGGTCGCGCGCGCGACCCGCTGAAAAGGTTACGTAAGAACGCGTCCCGCGGGAAAGCTACCTCCGTCCACACTCGCCCGTTAGTAGTTTTCGTGAATGGTGATTGTAACTCAAGGCTACATACGCGCCAGTCGCTCCACTTTCGCGCTAATCAATCCACCGATGTAGGTATTTTTCAGTCCCGAACGCGCGCGCGCGCGGTCAGCCGCGACGCTGAATTTACAATATCGCGCTCGAGCCGAGGCGATATTGAATTTAACAGCTGCCCTCGGCTGCGCTTTATATGAAATATATCAGAAAAGGAGCGCGCTCGCCTCATTCCTTACAGCGCAGTCCAGTCTCTCTCTTTCTCTGCAGCAGTGTCTGGATTTTTCGAATTCCACAAAGCTAATTTGCGCATTCTTCGGAGAAGGAAGGATAGCGGCCGGTATTTTTGAAATATTCGCGCTGCATTTTCGGCTCCTAGCTACGGTGCGCCCTGTGTATATATATAAATATATATCTTACGGTGTGTACACGCGGATCCGCGGGTCCGTCGAAGGGAATATTATCGTATCGTCGCGTGGAGGTGATTTGAATAATGTAAAAGAGGGAGAGAGAGAGAGAGAGGGGGGGGGAAGAAATATGTATATGTGTGTTGTATTTTGTGATTTGCAAGCTGGAAGAGTCGCCCGGGGCTAATGAGTCGATAATTCGCGCATGGATTCAGATCGGGGGAAGGCTCTCTTCTTATCTGAAGAGTATATCTGGGTAATGGCCGTTTTTATAGGAGGTGATGGTTGAGTTATTGGTAAATAGGGTGGAAGGGCTTGAAAGAGGATTAATCGGCTACAAAATGTTGTGTCTATTGATCTCCAGGAGAATATTAACTGATCTGTTATGATAGGATTTAAAGTTTCAAAATATTTATTCTTTGACTTATGTTGGAATCTTTGTAATATACAGCTTTTATAAAAAAAGAGTAATTTTTGGCGATTCGATAAAATGAAAGCGTACATCATACTTAAACAGATTTACATATATTTTGGAATTGATCTTTCTTCAGCTACAAATAAATGTGGGAAAAGTCACAGGCTCTTTGAGTTACATTATAATAACGCTAAAGATCTTCAACAGTTCAACTGATGCAGTTATAAAAATGTTGTATCTTGTTATTTTTAAAAATGCCGCAAAGAAGAATGCAACGTTCGAAGTGCCGAAAAAATAAACCTACAAAAGCTATACTACCATTCGTATCTCTTTCAGACGTATATTTAAAAAAGAAGTCGTTCTTCTCACAACAGCGAAAAAATACACTACGAAATTCGCTACAGATCAATTAAACTTTTCTTCTCCACATCATCTTTAAGCGAACATCAGTCAATGGTATTAGTTTCATACTCACAAAGGGCCTCCCTCATTGTCATTCTCCTTTGCCGGCAGCCCTGTACCTTTCCATCACCCACCCTCAAAACATCAACAAATCATTGCCCTTCAGTCCCCCTCCACTTCAAATAATTCAGCACTGCACTAATGCACTTTCCGCTGCACTAACACACACACACGCTGCGTCCCCATCGATCTCGTCCCTCTCCCTCTCACCCTTCCTCCTCTGCATTTTCATATTTCATTCGCCGAGAAAGAGCGAGCGAGAGAAAGAGCGAGGCGGCGGTAGCGACGGCGGCCCGAGAGGGTTATTTACTCGTTAATGACCGCTCGTAGTCGTAATCTTGATATACGAGCTCTAACCCGCAGGAATTCACGGTTCAAGATTACGCTCGGCGAGTGGAGAGATAGAGAGTAGGAGGAGAGAGTTTTATGTTTTATTGCTATATTAATCAGTCGGTGGAATCGAACGGCTCTTTTTCGAGCGTCATAATGGGCCCCACGCGTTATTTTATTAGGCAGCAGGGGAGTGCGGGAGGATTGTTGATGAATGATTAATTTATCGGTGCTTTGGAGATTTAATGGGAGGGTGAGAGATGACAAATATATTCGCGGTTTTAATAACGAATATTGCGATATTATGGGAGAAAAATAAAGGAACGAGAAAAATATATATATCTATTGAATTAAATAGCAGCGTTTATAACGCAAACATTTATGAATTCGATGCTTTTGCATTGCAAAAATTGCTTCTCCCGCATATAAACTCCACCCGTTCCTTTTTTTTTTTAATAATCAATGAAAATCTCGTGCGAATGAACCCCTCATTTTTCGATTACACCCAAGAGAGAGAGCAAAAAAAAAAACGTCGAAAATCGACGCTCATTATATTTTCGCCGCCGCGGAACCTAATTACCCGCGGGTCGATTCCGCCGATTCATCGGCCATCATCGTTACGCCGCGTAATCCGCGCTTTATTATTATATAAAACGCGAGCGAGCGATAGGATGAAAAATTTTCCAGCCCCGCCGCTGCGGTAGAGCGACTCGTGATTGCGCAGGTGTCCCGTGCGCGACGAATTTTCCGCTAGGTATAATGAACGAAAAACGCATTCGCGGTGCTCTTTTTTTCCCTCGCTCTGGGTGTAGAGGCGTGCGGGGAAATGGGTTTACTGCTTCGACGCGTTTTTTTTTTCTACGCGGGGGTCTATTCGATCGCAGAAAGGGTAGCCAATTATGGGGTAAGGTTACTCTTTTTTTGTTGTATGTGAGAAGATTTAGGGTTTGTTATTGTAAGTATCTAGTATGGTATTGATTGTTTTAGTGGCTGAAATATTATTTGGGAATTTATATAAAATTTATGGAAACGTAAATAATTCATATAAGGATAGCAGAGAATTACTTGTGTATAAAGAAAGAGATATATTGCAGTTTTTTTTTTTTTATTTTTCTTAAATGGATGTTCTATAATAACATATCGACTTTTCTACTTATTTTACAGTTATAAAAATCAAAACAATAGTACTTTAATACATTATCTCACATACATGTACTCGTGACCTTTATAGTAATAGTAATAGTAATAGTCATTTATTGCAAATATAATTAATTTATAAATGCTATAACAGAAACATTAGTGTATAAATAATCGTGTATCTAGTACAAAAATGGTGAGAATAAAAATACAATTCAAATATAACTACAATATTCATTTCAAATATAAATACAATACAGCCAATTTGCGCTTCTAAGTCTATTTCTTCATTAAAGCTAATTTATGATATCACAGTCTTATTCTTAAAAACTAATAATACTAAAAGGTAAGTCAAAACAAGAATTAGTGATATCACAGATAAAAACTAGAAGTTTAGTTGACTATATAGAATACACGAGAAAATGACTATTTCTTCCGTAACTTAAGAATATCGTTGACTTAGCCAGTGAGTCATACAAAAGTAAACTTAAAACTAAAAGTTAAAATACTAATCTTACACTCAGAGACTCACGACTCGCGTTAATAAAACATTTAAATAAATGCGGTGTAAATGTCGAGATCAAGAAAATGCCCTCTCAGAGCAAGAGAGTTTTGTTCTTCGATAACATCTATAACGTTTCAAATTCAATACCATAGCCCGCTCACCAAAAGAAAACCCAAAAATCCATTTTATCCATGCTACAAAAATCAAAGCAAGAATGTTCTCTTCGGAGAATTTTCATCAGTTTCCAACAAACGGTTCTATCCACACACGCAGACACACGCGTCGCGCTATCAACTACGCAGAAAAATCGTGCACGCGCTATACGCGGGACGTTTTCTACTGGGCGGAAACCATTCGTTAATGTTCAGCGAGTTGCGCGCCCGCTTGCGACAATGGTAGCCCTTTCTCTTTCGCTCTGTCCCATCCGCGATAAATAAATATTTGAACGGCTGGCAACCTAAACAAGATAAATCAATTCTACATTTCCTTTTGCGCTTGTACGCAGGTATACACACACGCGCGCGCGGAAAAAAGCAGGCGACCAGTACCGCCTCTTTAATTTGGCTGAAAAAATATTCAGTGCGTATTGCCTTTGCGCGGCGAAATAAAATACGCGAATGAATAATGTATACGGCAGGACGCCGCGCGCCGACACGTAAAAACAAATTAAAACTGTCGATTTATTTATTTGCCGCCGCCGCTGCTGCTGTTCTGTTTGTGCGGTCTTTTTCTTTCATTAGCGAGTGCATGTGGAACGCGCAGTCACTTTGCTCGAAGTGCCGAATAACGTGCGCGCGCGTGTTTATCGATAGGCAGCATGATAAAAGGGAAAAATTTAACTTTACTCTGCTCTCCCCGCAATGAATATAATCGTGTACATACATACTTTTTGCTACGGGCCGATTCAATCACGCAAATCCGAAAGCCGAAGAAATTGAAAGCACAATGCCGCGACGTAATCTATAAAAATGCAAATCGAGCGCATCGCCGTGCTGACGATAATAATCATCATCGCGACTCGACCGACATAGTTGCAGAGAAAAAAATGCGTCGAACTCTGCGTGCGCGCGTTAATTCATCGCGTCGGCATTTTTACCGAAATTTTTGCCACATTGAATCGTTTCCTTGCATCGTTCATTGTTGATTGCTCGCATCCGGAAAAAAACATTTCGAATTTCCAGACGGAATTTCGGCGCGTACAGCGTGCGCAAGAATTTCTGGCGTACCCTGATGGCATTATGACGTGACATCGATTCGAAATGCTTTTGTTGGTGATTTTTTAGTTTTTAAATTGAATTTTCGCGCTTTTAGCGGAGATGGAAAAAAGATTTGGGGATGGTAAACAGTGAGGGAGAGAAAGAGGTTGCGATAAAAATTTGTTTTAAATCGTAATAATCTATTTTCGGAATTGAATGGAAACAGCGGCGAGTGGAATTTTATCAAAACAAGATGAAGTTACGTAAATTGAATGTTTTGTGATTTCACGCTGCGGCGGATGAATGCGCAAATAATTCAACAGCGCGGTGCAAAGTTTTACGATAAGTTATGTATCTAACTTTAGATCATCCATGCGTAGTCAACTTATGACAATAAATAATTCTCTCTATTTCTAGCGTTTGCTCCCGATTAGGAAACCTGACCACAAATACCCGGTATTGTTGCAATTTCAAAATGCGGTGATATATCATAGCACATTAAGAAATAATAATGCAGAAGAGAACTGATTTTAGATCTTCATGAAATTTTATTCATAATTCATAGGAGTTTTGATATTTTAATTATAACTTAGGAACTTGTGACTAAAATTTATAAATAAATCCATTCGCTGCGCGCGTACTATTTTGTTTCTGCGGTTATGAATATATAATTATTCATTATGATTTCATTTTAGTTAGTTTAAATGATAGGATAATGAGATTATGTATTAAAGCATGAAAAAAATTAATCTTTTCTCTATTCCTCGGGCGAAAGTACGCGTTTTCGCCGTTTGTTTATACTAGAAGAAGAAGCACTTTTGCCCACTGCGTGCGTCACTTGTTTCACGCGCGACCGAAAGCTCTGTGAGCAATGTTTTGAATAGCCTAACCCCATATACGATACAGCTGATTGTGACTTTGCCGCGCGGATGTCGCGAAAGTGTGCGACTTCGGTGCGGAACTGTCTCACATCGGGAGTGTGGTGCTCTCAAGAAGGATGGTCTACTATGAATTCATGTTTATTTATTTGGAAATATTCTCTCTCTCTCCCTATCTCTATTTATCTCTCTCTATTTTAGCCTATTGGCGGAACATTATGATATTCGTATAAGTATTTTTATACATATCTTATTTACCACATGTTCTCTTATTTATTACTTCAAAGATTATCTTTTTAGTTTTCTTTTGCATTGTTATGTTTTTGATAAATCTTTTATATCTCTTATGTATTTTACGAAATAATGAACTAAATTGTTATTGTATTCTATTGTAATTGACTGAAATTTATAATTTTATACCTTTTAATGTATTTTCTAATTTTTGCCGAAAAGACAGAATAAAGATTTATCTATTTATCTATCTATCTCTCTATCCCTCTTTCTCTTGACTCACATGAGTATGTAACAATCTGCTTGTTCATGTATTTTCGATGCCCGCCCCAACCAGCAGCACTCGCTATGCTCGTGCTGCAAATGTTGGGGGGGCATCGAACACACCTAAACGCGCGCAACGGGAAAAACCAATTGTGATACGTAAAATAAAATTGAAAAATATAACCTGCAAACTACAAGAACGACGTGAAGTCGCTAACGCTATCAAAGCATAGGGCGAAAGTAAAAACATGGCTGCGCAGTGTTGATGTCACTAGGAAAGACGATGATTTTCGACTTTTCTAGACTGATTAATTACCGTCCTTTCGCCCGGGAATAGAGAAAAATACTATTTCTTACACGGGGGTTAAATGGAACTTCTGCATGCACGTGATATGACGGCCTCGGCTTCGCCTCGGTCGTCATATCACGTGCCTGCGAAAGTTCCATTTTCCCCCCTTGTAAGAAAATCTACTATTTTATTCTAATTTCATTTAATTATTTAGTTTTAAATAGTTAAGAATAAAAATTCCATTTAAAAAATTCAAATGTAGCGGAAATAGCGAATTTTCGTGCCTATTCCTTACAGACCAATCAAAATCAATCTTTAAATGCTTCACAACATCCCGCCGTCATTTTTTTTAAAGTAGACAAAAATTCAATAAAAATTACAGATTTTAATAAATTAGTCTATAGAAACGGAAGAAAAAATTCTGGTCACCGGATTAGATAAATATTCTCATTTTCCTCTTCACCCGATTCCCCGAAACCAACAACCCGCCGAAAAATTAAAAGTCCTCGCACGCTCCCGCCAACTTATCACACCTCCAGCATCCAAAACCGCCGAGACAACAGCATGATCGAACGTAAAAAAGCCGGGGGCGAGCCAGCTGCAGCGGTTTCGCATACGACGACGACGACGAGCAGGCCGTGCGCGAGAACACATAAAACCAATGTCGTGTCCTCTCTCTTTCTCTCTCGCGATAAACCGGAGGCTCGACGAAATTGGCTCCACGCGAGACGACGACGGAGCCGAAAAAAAAAGTAAATTGGGGCGGCTGGAGATTGCCGCTGAGAGGAGCGAGAGAGAGAGAGAGAGATTGATGTTTATTGCGGAGTAGTAGGACTCGGATTGATTTGATTTTTTTGCCGGTGAAACTGCGGGGGGCTTTTTATGAGCGGAGAGCGTAATGAACGCGCCAGTAAGTTTCGGTGGATGATCATGGTATATCGTTGCGGCGAAATATTAATTTATGGTGTCGTAATTTCTATTGTAAAGATTAGCATCGATCCTTTGTGATATGAATTTGTTTTAATATTATCGAGATTTAATTTCATTGCTATCTGGATCGGACTGGCATTTCGTTCCAGTGGTATATGGATACAGAAATGTTCTAGATTCCTATCCGCAATTGAAGTTTTAAGGTTTTGAAAGAAACCAAATGTTTATACACTCTATATCCATAATTGTTATCAAACCGACTCTCACGTATTTATATCATTCACCGATTCATAAATCGAGAGCTTTTCATTTTTCCTATTCCCCCAAAAATTTCTGCACTGGAATGTAATAATCACATTGTCTATTTACCCCCCTCGACATCTCTCTCTAATCCGTTCGCACTATCGCGCATACCCCGACGATCACGCGCTCGCTCAAGCATCTAATAATCTCCCTTATACTCGAAAAAAAAAATCAATTGCTCAATCAGCCGGCTGTTGCTCTCTCCTTCCCCCATACCATAAACTCTCTCGCTCTGCGCGAAACGAGCGGATTTCTCCTCGCGCCTTTTACGCGCCGGCGTCGATAATGGATATTGAGCCGGGCGCGTGGCGCGTGAGCGTTTATTGATAAAACATCTTCCTCTCTCGCTCTAGCTCACGGCCGGAGGGGAGAATAAATTTTACGAGAGTCGCGCCCTTGTGCAAGCCGTTATGCATTTTCGCCGCCGAGAGTGAGAGAGAAATACCTCGGGGATGAAGAGAAAGAGGGAGAGAGAGAGATGAGATGCTGCGGCGCGAGTTTTTCTTTTTTTTTGGGGGGGAGGGACAAAGAGGGAAGGGGAGAATTCCGAGAGCGAGCAATGCCGTCGGGATTTCTAAATCGTCGGGTTTCGAGAATTTAATTTGAATAATGGGGACGGGCGAGGTTGTTTTTTTCCCTTTCTTTCTCTCTCTTTCTGATACGGTTCCTTTGAAAATTCATGTATAATGCCCGGCTTTTTGCGCGCCTGCAAGCCAGTTTGGAATTCCCCTCTGGATCAAATATTTATGCGGCTCTGCGATATTTTATACAGCCGTGATATGTATGTGTGTGTATGTATATCCCGAACGAGCTCTATTGGAAATTGACTAATCGTGTCGGCCGGGTTTATGTTGCTTTAATGACGCGGACTGACGTTAAAAACATTTTTCGCGCGCGCTAGCGCGCTTCTATAATGTACTTTGTTTGTCGATGTTCCTTTTAATTGTAAAAGCAACAATTTGATGATCGATGATCGTTAATTGGGTCGGCGATATAGCCGCCGTGATGCGACGTGCGACGTTAAATTGATCAATTTGCTTCGGTTGGTTATAAAATTAGGATGTTTATATTAGAATGACATTAACAGCGTCGTAAAAAGTTACACCGATAGCACGGAGAGCATTTGGTTTGTCGAATCGAAATCTATAACCGCGATATTGGTTTAAACATGATACTTAACATTCGCTTTTATTTTTACAATCAAGCAAAAGCACTCTGATGAAAGGAAAAAAAAAGCAATACAGTTGAAAATATTTTCCGCGGCAAAGTTTCTTTCGCTCTTCCTCTATGCCCCTTCATGAAAGTCACGAGTAATGCACCTATCGACACCTACGGCCGAGCCATTACTATGCCAATACTGGTTAGCTATCTAAAATACTGATAATATCCTTAGCTCGAGTAGGTTATAGTGCTGTTAACATATATCGAATAGTGCGGAAATTTCTGGCTCTATTTTCGCGCTAGCATATAAACATCCAAAGTCTCTTTTTCTCACTCACAAGTTCTTTAATATGAAACGTTGAGAATTCGTAATCTATGTTTTTATTTCTACTTTATTATAATTGAAATATTTGTGTTCTTGACTGTATTGTACAAAAACACGATAACTATTTAAAGTAAAAGTTCTATAACTAAAGAAAATGTTACATTCTACAGAAACAATCACAACCCACAAACTATTATTTCCATATAGACAGTGAAATGCTTTAAAAGCATTTTATCATCCGACTTACATTCCACCCCATCCTACATCTTTAACCTCTCTGTCTCTCTCTCTTCTTACACACATCCAGCATCGCGACTCATCTCCTGCAACCCCCCTCATCATTCACAACCTCATCAACCACGCTCCTTCCTCCTCGTTCTTCCCTCAAAAATCCAAACCCGCCTACTTCTCCTCCACCTCCTCCTCGACAGCTTCTCTTCCTCGCTCGCTCGCTCGCGCACGCTTAATTAGTCCCGGGACGGCATCGGCACGTCGCGCACACTTTCGGCGAGGGTAGCCCGGCACATCGCGCCGCGCGTCGCCCCGGTAATCGCGGTAATAAAGCGCCTCTGCGCCCGACGCCTACGCGAAATCGACTTGGCGGAGGCGGCCCGGCGTTGTAATTGCGTTCGGTGAAATTCCGCGTGTGCAGCCCCGGGCGTGATTGGTGCGCGACGTGAAACTCCGAGGAGAGAGAGGCTGCTACAGAGAACGGTGTTGTAGTGTATAGGGGAAACCCGTGATGGCACACGAGCGAGGCGATGGGACTTTATTGAACGGCGTTTTTGCGATGGGAATGAAAGATTTTTGTTTGTTTGTGGGAGAAGGGGTAGGTTGCAAAATTGTCACGGTAGTGGGATATGTGCCGGATAAATATTGTAGTTTACGTCAGATAAATGCCGCTGAATTCAAGTTTCAATTGAAAGCAAACACGGCGACGATGACGCAGATGACGCGCTGCCGACGTGTCTGACAAAACGGGGGCTTGTACTACTTCTACCGCGTAATCAACGAATTCAACTGAGGTAATAATAAAATTGGATCAAATTTTCCTGAAAATTGAATGACATTCTACATTTCCAATGACCGTGCTCATCGCGAATTCATTACGAGGAATTACGAGAATACACAAATCATTACGCACACCGCCTCCGTCTCGCCCGATCCGCGTCAATTATTCACGCCAACTTCCCCTTTTGCAATTCTTCACCGTCGTCCAAATAAACCCTTCGAGCCGAAAAATTCTTCCTAGACGGCGAAGAAGAAAAAAAAGAGCGAGAGAGGATCGGCAAGCCTTCCGCTCGTTATTCTCTCTCTCACTCTCGAAATTACCTCTATCTCGAACTATCCATCAAGGCCTCTCTCTCTTGCGTTTCCGCGGGCGGTGCGCAGGGCCTATCCATCCCCGTATATGATTACAGCGCTCGCTCGCGCGTATATGTAAATCCCCGGCGCTCGCGGGGACTGCGCCCGCGTTCTCTCTCACTGCGGCCCCTTATGAAATTCAGATGTTTGCAAAATGAAAAGCTGCCGCGCACCTCTTCCCTGCTTTTTTTCTTCTTCCAGCGTTCTTGAGGCCGTGAAATATCGTCGCGAGGATTAGGAGGGAGGGAGGAAGAGTAATCGAATTGTCCTAGCGTATTTTTGAAAATTGTCGTAGGTGGTGGCATAGGGTTGCGAGGCGCATGGTAAGATTGAAGGCGAGAGTTGAAGTGAGGTTCTGAATGGAAGATATTTTTAGCCGGAAGAGGTGGTATCAGGTGTGAATAGGGTTGGTACTGATATAAGATAGTTTTTACATAAAATGAATGAAATGAGAGAAAAAGTGATGAATGTTTTTAAAAATATAAGAAGGTATATTTTTAAATAGGGTCAAATCTTTATATCTAGATTTAAATGGAAAAAAAAATTCGGTAGTATTACTTTTTCAAACAAGTAGAGGTTTGATCAAATTCAAGCTCTAAACAATTCGCTATTAATCTGAAATCAACATAGTGATGAATCGAGAATGGAAACATACATAATTGCAATAATCGTTTCACCTACAAGCTATTTATTTTCTCAAAATTATTCCGTTGCCATCAAGGTAATAGTGTTATTGATTTCAAAAACCATTAATAACATGTATTGCGAAATAAGTACGTCATTTCACGATATTCCCGCTACAACACTCCAAAGAGTATAGAACGAGGAATTAGTTTAGCATCGCGTATTCATAATACATTCGTACAATAATTATTCGAAATCAACCTTTAAAATTACTAATACGGGTCATTAGAACTGCAGTTATGTCGTTCAGCATTACGAAACGTAATTAAACTGCCATATTCTGACCGTATCGATACGTCAGTTGATTCTAGTTTTACACAGCGACTCGCCGGCGTGCAACACAATCAAAGTTTACAATCAAATCCCGGCGAAGTTTCACCCTCTCTCTCTTTCTCTCTCGCAGGCATTCACTCGCAGAAACACACACACAACGAGTTCCCACGATGAACTCCTCAGCCGCGCGGACCCATAACACAAAAGAACGCCGCGCCATCTATCGCTCGCGCGATAAATAAACAAAGCTTGAAAAATAACGAGCCCCTCTCCATCCCACCCATCCGCACACACACATAAGGGGGCGAGTGCGCGCGCTTTATCTCGTCGCATTTGTCACGAAAGGAGACCGGGATTTCATGACGTTATATGAACGCTGTTGATTTTCCGCGGGCGGGCGTTACGTGCTTGCTTTACGTAAAGCCGGCGCGGAGATGGCTTATCGCTCACCTGCATTGTTGGCTCATTTGGGTCGGCCTTTTTGCCCTCATCCCTCCCTCTCCTCCCGTTGCAGCAGCAGCGACGTCGTCGTTTAATTATGAAAATGTTTATTTTCGAAATAACGAATACACGCCGGGGCGCGCAACCCAGATACGTCGCGGCTCGTGTATTCTTCGAGGATCCACGTGAGAGAGAAATACGTGAACGAGATGAAGTCCGGGGTGCGGCATGAATAATTGCTGCGTGACGTGGCAGCCGATTTAGATTTTTGAGGGGTAGTTGGAAATTCATTCGGTCAGCGTACGGGTTTAGGAAGGAGATTGAATTATAAAGGGAAAGTCTCGCGTGGAATTTTTGAACTATTTTGGTGATACAGCGACGACGAGGATGTTGATGAAAATAGTTTCGACAATTGAATATTCTGACTTTCTAAAAAAAAAGTAAAATTCAGGAGCGAGAGAAAGTTTTCGTTAAATTCCAGGCCAATCGAGGTTGCGTATCAACAAAAATACGCAAACATTTGATTAAAAATGAAATTCCCCGACGACTTTTGGGGTACACCACGTATATTTTTCTGCAGATACATCGGACTTTCAACTCGAGCAACGCAACATGTCGCAGCCACACTCCCAAGCTTTCCTTATCCGCGTAACCGACACCCGAAACTTTCTCTCTCTCTCACTTCCACACTTCTCACAACCTTTTCCATCAACCCCGAGACCCGAAAGGGGCGCGCGAGAGAATCGATCCCCACGCTACACGACGCGGCAAAAATGGATATCCACGTACACAGACACACGCGTACTACACTATACACCTCTCCCACGAGGGAATCACTATATCTCGGGGGATAATAATCACACGCGCCGCGCACTCAACGTTTTTCCCTCTCTCCGTCCGCTTCGCGCGAACTTGTAAGACGGGGCAAAGTTTGCTGTTTGCGATCGCGCGGATATCTCAAGGTCCTTCTCTACCTCTGTTTTCCGACCTCTCCCTCTTTCTCTCATTCTAGGTTTCTATAATCCTGGTGAAATTGCGACAATAGTGCGTCAATGGCTAATTGATCTCTCGATAGATCGAAGGCCATTCATGCAGAGAAGGACAATGAGCTCGCGGTGTAAGAGGAGATTAATTGGCCCGAGATAATGCGTTTTTCGGCGAACGCCTGCTCTGATTAGGTATAAGTCAGTGATATACACAGCAACTTTTTTTCTTCTCTCAGCTGTCGTTTAATCGATCTTTCGGGACTGATTCGGCGACGATGATGCGCTCGCTTTCGCGCGCGTCTGTCGTTAATTTCGATTGCCGATGGAATAATTCATTTTCGATGGACACAGCGGCGTGGGCGGCGATAACTCAGAAATAACGCCGAATTTACATCGATCTTCGTTTATTCCCACAGGCGCCTGGCTATTCATTTCGCGGGTGCCCGTATTTTCGAGGCTCTGTGTATACACAATCGGTATGTGTGCATACGCGTATAAGGTAATAGAAAACGACGAAGAGTTCGGTGATGTAGGATCGACGCGGGCGGGTATAAACAATTTTATGATGGTTTATGTACTGGATTTATTGTTATGTATTGTTATGCATTAATGGTTTGAATTGTTATCGAGCGGAAGGGTAAAACAGTAAGATGAAAATCTGGTGTAGGGCAGGGTTTTCTCGATTTACAAATAGGAAAACAAAATATTTCATCTGTAAAACTTTCTTTTTTGGTAAAATGGCATCACGGTTGATTTCAAATCAATAAATAAAATATTACTAGAGAGGTTGTATAAAACAGAAGGAGGCATAAGTAATTCTGAGAGACTTGTGCATTCAAACTTGTGTAAAAAAGGGGGAAAAAAGTTAAGGGAGATTTTTCTTTTATTTTTACCTGAATGCCGTCGGATGGAATATTGACTTTTCTACTTATTCTATCACATTTCACCCCCTCAACTTTCTACTCTACTTACCTTCCTCAACTTTTCCATCACTTTTATTCAAATATCATATTTATAAATAATAGTAACCTTAGCTTTCCACATTTCCCCAGACCCTACCCATGGAAATTTCGAATTAAATAAGAGTAATTAACCCTTTTTCCCAACTCTTCTCGAAACCCACCCACCCTGTCAACTGCCAATCAACCCCCGCCGAGAAACACTTCGAGCGGCCCATTCAGCATCCGCAGCGAAAGAAGCGAGACAGCCAGCGCAGTCTCTATTCGGTTATGAACGCGCCGTAAATTCGGCCCGGCCCTACCGCAGCCAGCGGCGCTTGTTTTACGCTCTCTCTCTCTCGCTCACTCCGCTGAGAGGGACTACCTACAGCCCGGATAATTCTGCAATGCGGTTGAAGGCGCGCATACACAGGCGCTTCCGCCTCTGGGCTACTTTCTCTCCCCCTCTCCCTCTCTAATGCACTTCAGCCTGGCGCTGGAGCGCGGCAGCCTTCGTAATTCAGCATCATTAATTCAAACGGACGCCGCTTCGGCGCAGACGTATGTACCTACGCGCGTGTGTATGTGTCCTTCTATCACTCTGTCTCTCTCTTTTGGGGGATAGCAGCGAGGAGCACGTGAGTCATTGCGGATGATCGTCCGTGGAAATTACCCGACGCGGGGGAGAGCAGCGACAGAGGCCTGACTTTGATGTCGGCGCGCGAGATGTAATGGCCCCGCTAATGGCGGAGTAAACGCCGGATATTTGCTGGAATCATTCCAAGCGGCCGTTCCACGGCTTCTTAACTGAACGTATACGCTACGTACGTACGTACGTATATAATACGCGGAGACTTAAGTGGCTATGTGTGTACGAGACGAGATCGTGATTTCGAAGCTTTCTTTATGGAATTTATGCGTCGTCGGTGATCGCTCGTCGATCTCGTGAATTGCAGATTTAACGCCCAGAGGATGTCGGAGATTTTTACGAGTTTTCGCGCGCGCCAATTATTCACGCGCGTCCGCGCGCATCTGTCCGTTGTTTGCGTGAGAGAGAGAGAGAGAGAGAGAGAGAGAGAGAGAGAGAGAGAGAGAGAGGAGAGGGTAGAGAAAAAAGGCGTTGAAAGCGCGTTTTAGTCGCGGGAATTGAGGCGATGAAAATTTCACTAATTTTCCAGAGCGCAAAAGTTTCCGGAGTGGCGTGGAAAAAATAAACGGAGTTTGGAGGGTTTGGGGGACGAAAAATTCGTCGCCGGGAGGATGTTACGTGAATTTTTTTAATTTATTCGTACGAGATTTCGGGTGAAAAGGTGTATCCATGAGAAATTGCGAGAGAAATAGGGGATATAGTCGTGGCAATTTTTGATTCAGTATTCGTTTATTCGGATGGGTTGGACGTTTAATCGTGTAATCACAAAATGTTAATTGTGTTATCTCAGTACTCATCTGCAATACTTTTCTTACTAATCATTATATAAATAACAAAGTCGATCAACGATTTCTGATGGTTCTTGCTCACTTCAAATAAAAAAAAAAAAAACAAAACCACTAGTAATTCATTGGCACTTATATTCCTCGTACTTAATTTAGCATATTCCATTAAATTTATTATTAATCGCAAATACAGACAGAAATTTTAACCTGAAGCTTTTCCCAAGTGATAAAATATTAGAAAACATATGGGATTTTTATGTTGTTTATTTCTCATGATTCCGTGTATATTTACAAAAATATAATTTTCTTTCTAAAGCTCCCTCACGTAACCACTATACATAAAAAGCAATGTACCAACCAACTATTCGTTTCATCACCAAGTAGGTCACACACATACACACACATACACACTCACGCTATTCACTGAACCATTCGTATAACCCAACTATTTTTCTGCCCACTTGATAAACCAGCCACCCTCGGCTATCGAAGAACCGTCGACCCCTTGCTATCTGAGCTTACACCAGTACCAGCGGGGGGCTAAAAAAATCTGTCAACACTCTCGAGCACCCTCTCCACCTCTCTCTCTCTCTTTCGAGCATCAGTAGCAGCAGCAGCAGCCGCTTCAGCTATCGATCTAATCTGTAATTCATATCCCTCCCTCTCGTCGTACTGACCCGCGCACGCATATACCCACCCACGCGGAGAAAAAGCACGCGCCGAAGACTCTCTCTCTCTCGGATAATCGGCCGCTGACCGCGTAAACAGCGCGCATTAAAATTCATAAGACCAGGCGTACACGTCCGCGTATTTATGAGGGGATAGGTAACGCTCGTGCGCGTACTTTCGCGGCCCGTGCCTGTAAATGGGCCACGCGCGGTTCAATCTGCAGAGCGCGGGGGCGGGGGAATTCGCCGCGTGGGCGACACACATAGCGCGGGGTCACGGGGGTTGAGGAATGCCCAGAGCACCGGGTGAGCAAGCACCACCGCTGAGGATTTGATTGCGTCGTGCGGAGGGAGAGGCTGGGGTAATGGTAGGTGCGGGGGAGAGGTGGAAGGTGTTTGGATGGAATTATGAACCTTTGGTGTACGTTATGTTGACGGGGTGATAGGTTGGGGTTTATTATCAAATTTTGGGGCGGTTCGATGTAAATTGAATTTATTAGCTGCGGGGTCGTGAATATGCGTATTTTGATAAGAATCGGGAAGTTTGATTACACTTGAAAATTCTTATTGATATCTTTTTTCAATGTCTAAATTCTTATTTGCTTCTGACAAGTTTTAATGATTATTAACATGTACGAGAAAATTAGTATTTTCTGGTAAACATCAAGCCAAAGTTTCACTTATCCAAAACTTTATCCAAAGTTAAAAATATTCTACGCTTATCTACCCTTAAACGTATCAAAATCGTCCGAAAATCCACACCATAACCGTATATCAATGCACATTAGCAAATATATTACAACGATTACCACGTCGCCACCTGCATTCCACATTTTTGCATTCCGCTTTGTTTACGTATACGCCGCTCCGCACGAGAGAGCCTCTCTCGTATACCTTTCGAGAGCCGGCGCCGCACACCGCGCTCGCGAAATTATGATAATACAATTTTAGATCTGCGCTCTCCCTCACGAAAGAAAGCTTTTTGCGTCGGGCTAACAAAGTTTATTCCTGACACAGTGCGTATCAAACTTCATTATCTCGACTAAAGCGTGTATGTACGCACGCGCACACACGTATACATGCCTGTAACTTTGTAGTTTCGAAATTCACGATAACGCAGTCGAAGGAATATTTTCAAACTCCCCCGAATTTAATCTCACTCTCTCGTCGACTTGAAAAATCTCGCGCTCAAAGAAGAAAGAAAAAAGAAAATCTATACGTAATATTCCGGCGGCGGTGGCGTAGAAATACTCTGCCAGCGTTATTTAGACACTCCGCGCCACCTTCTTCTCTCTCGTCTCCCCCAAACGTGCGCATACCCGAAGAGGCGTCGAGGCACGTACAACGCTGCCTCCGTCCCCTCTCAAGATAAAAAGCCACCATCCACGTATATATACGTGTGTGTGGTGTGTGATTTGCCGGTGTGCACATAGGGCAAAGTGCTTATGCAGCGACGCGAGCGAGGTGCCGGGACAAATTACGCGACTTTGGTCGCGGGGACAGGTAGCAGCTAGCGTCGCGTCGCGCCCTGGCAGTTGTGCTGTTGTTGTTGTTGGTGTTGTTATACCGTTGCGGGCTGCGGTCGCGAGAGTCTAATTCTTGGCCGAGAGTTTCGATTGTCTCCTGCTCCCGCTCTATTCTCTATCTCTCCCGCAGGCGAGGGAGAGAGAGAGTCGATGGCGCGCTGTTTTCCCTGGACGTTAAGCCAGTCGTGCGCGAGAGTGAGAGGAGATCGTTTGCCTTTGTAACCGAGACCGGCTGTTTGCCGAATTGATTTGACGATTTGTAAGTTGTCGAGGCCGCGCGAGCGAGCGCTCTTGTGATTAGTTTGCAACTTCGTTCGTCTTTGAGGCGGCCGGAGCAGGTCGAAGTTCGAAGGGAGAGTTGAGAAACAATGGATCATTTTTGGAACGGTATATAGATGTAACGTTAATTTGTGGACAGTGGGAACACGAGGTTAGAGGCGTGTGATCGGTTCTGATTTGGATTCGAGTTGAGAAGAAGAAGTGGAGCAGATAGTTTAATTAAAAGTTTCAAAATATTTTACAACGGAACCTAAAAATTCTACCCCACAACTTTTTATATCCTTTTACAGGCGCGACCGCGCAAACGACGTCATATCCACGCGGGCTCAAAGCCGAATCGAAAATTACAGCAGACTCTTCGTGTCACCTGGCACACACACACCCACTATACACAAAAAATAGAGAGAGAGAGAGAGGAGAGAGAAAAAACGTGTCGGCGCATACGCGATGTGCGTGTGGGCGCGCGCGCGCACTCGAGACCACTTGCTCACTTCAGACGCGGCTTTTCACAACGCGCCCACCCCGAGTGTATGTGTGTGTGTGTGTGTGTCTGATCCTTTGTTCGTCTGATTCTCGAGGTGTGCATATAGTGTAGCTTTTTTCGTGAATTAAAATGGGGGAGTTAAAGTTTTCCGAGTGGAGAGACGATTGTTTACGAATCGCGTGTGAATAGAAATTAAAAGCCATTTCGGTTTTTAAATGAGGCTGGGGAAATAATGGGTGACGATGTTCTTCGTCGAAATTTTCATTTCGCGGTATTTTACGTTCGGATTGTTCGTATTATTTTAAGTTTTTAATAAGTTATACGTTAAATATAATACGAATAACAGGAATTAATAACGGGAAAGTGTGTGTACGCGGTAATAAAGTATTGAAAATCTTTTCAGCGGTATTGTGCGCCGCTACTTCATTAAATTATTACTATTGCAAATATTTAACGTTATAATAATAAAAAGCGGGATGCTCGGGTCGGCAGATGCATTTTAATTCCTTCCCCTGACTTATGAATTTTGCGGATTCAAATATTTCGCCTTTATATGCAGAGCAATACGCGAATTATTCAATTATACAAAGCTTCTTGCCCTGCTAGAAATCATCCATTTCTCTCCCATTGGTGAAACGATTTTTCGAACATTTTCTAGCTATTTTATGGTAAGTTGACCGAAATAGACATAAAATGGCCTAGAATAAATGTTCGAAAAATCGTTTCACCAATCGGGGAGAAATGGATGACTTCTAGCAGGGTATAAGATAAGTAATAATTTTCATTCCATTCGAAAGAAAAGTTTAAAAAAAGGCACCACTTATACTTTCTTCCCAAACCCAATTGCCCCCCACTCTGACAATGAAAATTCCGCCTTCCATTAAACTTGCCGCGATCGCCGTCCATTAGCCCGACCGATATTCCAACAGCAGCACTACCGTCTCCCACCTCTACGCGCTCGCATATATTAAAAAGCCGCGCACTAATTACCCCGCCGCGCGGCGAATTATACCGCGCGCCCCGAGACCGCGAATAAATCAAAAGTCGCGAGCGCGTATTACACGCGTAGTATACGTATATATAGCACAGTACACGTACGAAAAAGCAGCACAGCGCTATACGCGGCGGTTAACCGAGGCTGAGGGTAATTACGAAGCGGGCGGGGGCGTCAAAGCGCCGGGGTCCGCCGGGACTTTGATCTCGTAATTCAATAAGAGCGCGAAATGTCTCTCTCACGGCGTTCGAGTAGAGTGGAGAGGGCGAATAGCGGAGGGAGTGAGTGGAAAGTAGCGTATACGCGCGGATTATTTGTATGATTTTTCGATCGCCCCTCGCCAGAGGCAGTTGACCTGGTTCCCTTTATGCCCCGCTGCCCTCCGGTGAAATGGATTCTACGCGTTTTAAGATTCTTTATGTAATGTACGCGTGATGGAAGGTGCTAATATCGCGCGGCACTGAACGTACGTGCGGAAATAGTGGTTAAATTTTACGGCGAAGTGGGAATAAGTTGGCGGATAAAGGCGGTAGTTTTTCGGTGAAATGTGTAATCGATTTATTCCATTTAACGGACGCGTCAAACTTTCACAGTATTTTAATCCCCGTATTTAAAACGTCGCATAGAATAAATGCATGAAATAGATTCGAAAGACCAATTAACCCCTGCCCCCCAAACAAACCAATAACAACCCGTCCCTTACCCAAGAATAAAAAAAAAGCACACACGCCTACCACCTTGCAAAAACTACACCCCATGTGCCCTCGTAGGATCGAAACTACGCGATCGCACGCCATATACACACCGAGTTCCCGGAACCGCATTAAACTCGCGACGTATCATTACCGCGCACGCACTTTCGCTCGGAGCGACATTGACTTACGCGCTCGCGTGACTGGGCGCGAAAACTGCGCCCCGGCGCATATTAAATTCGCTCTCACCCACCCGAGGATGCGGCAGGGAAGGTATAGGGTGGGTGGGTATCGGGGGACGCGGAATTAAAATAATTTATTACGCGCCCGAGGAGCGGGAATTTTCAGGAGCTCCTTCGGCTGGTTCCTTCGCGCTGCACCTTTGGTTTTACGAGTAGTCGCGCGAGTGTATATATGTATATAGAGGGAGAGAGAGAGAGAGAATATAAGGTACTGAAAGCGTAATGCGAGAATTTGGAGGTGATTTTCGGTGGAGTCGGGGCCCGCGGGGCGAAATTAGTCCTTTCGTTTTTATGGGGATTCTCGTTGTCGGGGTGGGATTTTTGGCTGTATGAATGGATTAAATTATTAATCGGGCTGTTTTAATCTTGGGTTTGCTAATTAGTTTGAAATATATGTTGGTAGCAGTGAGGTGAATTAGATATAACGTTGTTATTATAACGAGGCTGTAATTACAGTGACAATAGTAATGGTCGTTTGCTTTATCGTTCTGAATGACGTTCATAGTTCAAAGTTGTTTGCTTCAAATATTAGTTAATAATAATTGAAGTTATATTTTATTGATGTCGGTAATAATTGCGCTATTTCTATGATCAAAGAATATGTTATTCTCAAGGGGTAAGACAATTAATTATGTTTAATCAACGTTGCTGACGATCAGTATAAACATCGCTTGCAGACTGATAAACCATTTACCCCACCAGAAGGAAATGTAATCAATAAAACATTTTATCGTAACCAAAACCACCTTAAAAATCCACACCTCATCCTCCCCTTAAAATAATCACGCGTTCAACACACACTTAAACACTTCACTAACGCATCTTTAAAAAAAAAAAAAAAAAAAAAAACATCACCACACGCTCTTTGAATGTCAAAGGCAAAGTACTACTATCCCTCACTCTCTCTCTCCACCTCTCGGAAAATAAAGTTCGATGCGCGCGTCGGCTTTCATAAAAGCGATCACGCGGCTCTGGTATAAACAAAAAAGCTCTCTCGTCTCGCATCGAGGCGCGCGCGCAGTAGTAAACCGGGAATATTACGAACCGCGAGATGAAAAAAAAAAACCGCATGACAGAGCAGCGGTATAAAAGCGCGTGAGCCGTCGCGAAGGAGGTTATGAAAACAATTTCGCGGGAAAAGGGATCGCGAGAAATCTTGAATTTTCGCACTCTGGAAAAAATTGCCCCCCTTTTTGCCACGTTAAATATTGATAGAGAGAGAGAGAGAGAGAGAGTGAATAATGCGCACACGCGGGCCGATTATTCGTTTCAATTCATCCATTGACCTGTGGCGTCACACGCCCGCGCCAATTCACCCTCTCGTGTTTGTCTGTCTGTTTTTCTCCCCCCCTTTCGGTCTCTTTTTTACCATCCGCCGCAGCAGCAGCAGCAGCAGTACCCACCCCCGAACAAACTTCATAAATTCGCAATGGCTCCCGGAGCGCTCGTCCGACTTCCACTCGTCGTTTGCCGATCGCACACACATACACACGCTAACACGTAGGGGGTGCGTGGCTGGGTCGATTCTCTCTCTGTGTGTCGCGTTCGTCGGCCTTTTTCTTCTTAAATTGGAATGAGCCGCTGCGCTGCCTCGTGCATGTTTCATTCGATCATTACCGCATACCTCGCGGCGTGTCGCTGGTTGAATTTTCCAACGGGGAGGAGGGAAATATTATTATATTGCGGTCCTCGGAGGTCAAATATGACGCGGCACGTGGTTGTGTAATTTTAAGAATTTTTTATGCGAGTGGAGGAAACATTGGGTAGATGCTTAGGATTATTTTTAATTGCAATTTTCAGTGATATTTGTTACTGGATATATACTACAACATTGATTAATGTTATTACAACGAGCACGTTACATAGTGCACATCATCATCGAATTGGACAAACATATTGGATGTATTACTAAACGCGCTGGTCAATATTATCGCCCGTGCGATAGAAGCTTTTCGCGTTTACAATAATAATCAATGACAATGAGGCGACCGCACGCGATTGGAAATTCGTTAAGGACCCTAACCGCTCTTGTAAACGTATAATTGCGCATGGATTGCAGTAGAAAATAAGATTTGCAGCGGGAAATCGAGTACCCATTACTGCAATATTAGTTATAACGACACGTCTGACCACACGCGATTGTCACTACTGTGTCGTGCACTTATTCTTCTAATTTTTACGTTCTCTTAACTTTTTTTTCAATCGTATAACTTATAGATTTCTATTCCAACAACTGCACCACCCTTCCCCCATAAAAAATCCTTCCCACTTCCCCGCCTCTCCTGCTCCCCTATCACAAATAAAATCACCTGTTTCTGCGCAGTGGCACCTGCGCGCACGGCAAATAGCCGAGCGCGTAAACACACGCGCGCAGGGCTGTGTTTGCCGAGGCCAGGCGCGATAATCGAACTTCGTTAGCCGTGGCGTACGCGATTATCGCGCTGCGAAATCAATCACCGCGCGGGGGCCGGTTTTGTTTATCGCCCGGTCGTGGGGGGGAGCAGAGTTTTCCTTCTTTCTTCGCGTGGTGGCAGGTGACGACGAGGACGATGATTCGGGATTAGATAGAAGTAAAAGTCGGGACGTTCGGTTTTATGAAAATACCGGAGGGAGCGTGGGAAGTAAATTGTGCCCTCACGCCGACTACATTAGATACAGCGAAGATTCGGTTGTACTCGGGGAGGCTGCCGTTACGGGGAGTTGGAACACGCGCTCGCAGCCATTACGTTGTTAAGCTTAATAGCTAATTAGAGTAAAAACTTCCGACAGACGTTCGTTGCGCGGCTTTTTCTTCTCGCCCGCTCGCGAGGACTGTTTAATGGCCATTTTCAGAACGTGCGTTCCGAGGATGAAATTAGTTTTGAAATTGAAAGCCCGGAGATTCGGGTTTTTTGTTTCTATCTCTCGTGGAAAAAGGCGAGAGAAAGAAGTTCCCGATTTGATTGTAAAATTGATTCCCTCTCTCTCGTTCTCGTGCGCGCGCGCTCTCTCTCTCTCGAGCTGGAGCGAAACTTTTTCAATATTTCTTTTTTAAAATTGCCCTCTTAACTCGCGTTTAAGTCCGGCCGAGACGAGCGTCTTTTTCTCGCTCTCTCTCTCTGTTCTTGTGTCCGTCGCCGGTTCAATTTCTTCCGCATGAGGTGAAATTGAAAATCTTATCTTATTAATGAAAAATCACCGCTGCGATGGCCATTGGAGCGGCACGAGCGCAAGAGAGAGAGGGTGCCGTGGAAAATTTTTAATTCGCTAATTATTACGCTTTTGTAATTTAAAGTCGTGCTTCAACTAGAGTGATTGGGAGGTTAAATGAAATATAGCGATTTTAACGTTCACCTTAGCTGTGAAATTAGTAGAAAAAAATTCTTTGCATATGGGGAAAAAACTTTAGTTATGACTAGAAAAACGTCTGGTGCTCGTTTTTTCATCCATCTAAAATGAAATACTCAAAGCCGAAAAAAAGGTGCGGAAGGTTAGAAACGATTAACCTTTTTTTACTCACTAATCGTTACATTAAAATAGCCAATAGATACATTAAATCCCAGTTACCAAAAAGTTTTGATCTATATTTCAACCGGTTCCAATCTCGCACACACCCCATATCCTTACCATATATACATCATCCACCGAAAAAAACCTCAAAGATCGCACAACCGCATCGAATTAATCTCGGCGTTTTTGTTTTCTGTTCGTCCGACACACAGGGAGGCGTGCCACGAGGCCTGGACACAGCTGCGGCTCTCGCCGATGTTCGGCTGCATCTGCCCGGACAACGGGGTGAAGAAGCGCTGCGAGCGGATTTTCTCCATGGTGAATCACAATCCCTGCGTCGGTGAGTACCGCCACTGCGCCGAGAGTGAGCCAGCCACCCACGACCTCGACGAAAAAAAAAACACCGCGGGCATTTACATTTCCATATACGCAATCTCTACATATATGTATATATATGGGTCTACCTCTATATATGTGTATGTACCTTTTTTATACTCTCGACACGCCTATTATGTGACAGATGTGCGCGAATTACACGTGGTGGCTGCAGAAATCTTTATTATTATCGTAATACATACATTTACTTTATATATATATATATATATATATATATATATATATATATATATATATATATATATATATATATATATATATATATATATATATATATATATATATATATATATATATATATATATATATATATATATATATATATATATATATATATATATATATATATATATATATATATATATATATATATATATATATATATATATATATATATATATATATATATATATATATATATATATATATATATATATATATATATAAATTTTGTTGCCTTTTTTTAATCTCTCATTTTTTATATACTCTCAGTGTCATGTGTAAATTGTGATATATACTGTGCATACAGTGATCATCGTGAGTGACCTTTTTGTTTCTTTCGTAATTTTTTTTTTCATTGATAGTACATATATATTATATAGGGTGACTTCACCAGTGAATGAACAAATAAGGAAATTGTAATTTTTGTTATTCAATTAAGAGTCTTAAAAATGGATTAAAAGTAAAAATGTTTTATAGTACTGTGTGACCTAAACCCGCACTTAAGTCACGCTTACCTGTGACTTAAGCAGCCCATTATTACACAGTGAAATAATGAATTTACTTAAGTCAGAGGCACATAATTAACGCCAATTATCTACCAAAACTATTCTGAAATGTGGTTTTACATATGAGAATAAACAGAAAAAGACGTAAAACTTTGTAAACAGTTGACAAACGACCAAAAATAAATAAAAATGATGATAATAACACCTCTCTATATTATAGGTTAGTTTCATCTGCTATCGGATAGCAAACCGCGCGCTTTTTAAATATTCAATTTTAAACTCTATTAATTTTATTTTGTTATATTTTGTGTTCAATTTGTATGTTTATTAATTAAAATATCTTTTCATAAAATTAACTAGTACTTTTCGACACGGGTGCAAGTAAACCTACTTGTAAGGTACATAACCATGTACCTTACATGACGTTTCACTTTCATAAATTTTAATTTCTTGTTAAAAATTAAAAAAAAAAATTGTAAAGAATATTATTTTATAATTTTTGTACACGTATTAAATATTCTTGACTGAATAATAACAATATTCTATATAAGGAAATTTTCTTATTTAACTGATTTTTTATTAACTTTGTTAAAGGCGGCGGGGCTGCGCCTCGCTACGCTCAAGCGCTAAGTATAAAACTTCATTTACACGTAAGATTTCAGCATAAAAACTTTCGATTTTGAAAAAACTTCAGCATATACCTACAGTGCATCTGCGTCACCCTTATAGCGAATGGCGTATATTTAATTCTCATCACGATATTGCAATATTAATAATTTTTTTCATCCAAGGCAATTCATTTCATAGCATGTACAATATATAAAATGAAAGGAAATTTCGCAAAGATTTCAAAATCATGATTATATTTGATACACAAAATGTACAGATTTTATAATTTTAAATATTATATCAAAATGTTCATTCACTGGTGACTGTTTCAATACTGGTGTAGTCACCCTATATATATATATATATATATTTCTGGCGACTTGGTTTTATTCAACTTTTGTTTCTCAAGTATGCTCTTTGGTAGAATCTCGATTTCGCCAAGACGGTTTTTTTTATAGTACATATTATTATTATATTATTATTATTATTATTATTATTATTATTATTATTATTATTATTATTATTATTATGCGCATATTTATCTGAAAGGCTTATTATTAATGCATTACTGACGCTATAGTAATGTCCTCTTTTTTATGATTGTGCAATATGAACAACAGCGCATCTCTCCTTGAGAAGTCGTTGCGCCCCAACTACTATATATACTGTAAATACGAATTGTGAAATGCCGCTTATTTATTTTATATAATCAGTACTGTTACACGAGTAAGGGGAATGAATACATATTGATTGAAGTTATAAACCTTTTGTTTATCGGTGTTACGTGAAAACGTATACCTTGTACGTTTTCATCGAGCCATTATTATGAACCTAAAATTACGCGCTGTAAAACACACGCGTCACAGCTACATTGAGTCAATGTTAAGGACAACGGCGCTCCCTTCCCAGAAAATCAATTTTCCAAAATTAACCGGGCGAGATCCCAAAATTTTCAATTTCCCTCCCATCCTCCACGATATTTACACGCGTAACATGCACAGCCCGGCTAACCCCTCTATCTCTCTCTCGCGCACTCGCTCCTTAATTAGCGCTAGGCCTATCGCGATGCAGATAGAGCGCGCTCGCTGCGACTTTATCGTCTTGACCTTAATTTCGGTAGCCTCCGTTAATTACCGTTAATTACGGGATTGCAGTTTCTCTCTCGCTCTCTCTCTCTGTCTCTCTCCCTCTCTCTAGCTCGCAATCCGATAATTCATTTCGTTTTCTCCGATTGCCTCTCCCCTTTTTTCGACCTCTTTCGATTGCCCATGCCGCGCGTCTCTCCGGTTTCGTGATTAATGTCTTTATCATCGCGAGGGGTGGGTGGGCGCGAGGTGTACTCGATTATTAGGGGTCACGGCGTAATTAGCCTGAGAGCGAGCATCTGGGACGCGCGCGGGGGAGGCTTATTGTCTCGTGTTCGAGAGTGCGAATGTCGCTCGTCACGAGGGCTTCGGTTGTAGTAGTCGAAGAATGAACGGGCCGAGAGGGAGAGATAGGGTTTTGTGGTTCAAGAGGTTCGAGGTTCGCGATCCGTGCGTATAGGCTGCATGCGCTCGCGCGCCCTTCTCGTGATTATTTTTAGATGCTTCGAGGGTGTTCGATTTAAAGTAGAGCGAAAATTACGTTGAAAGTTAAAATTTTATTGACGCTTCTTACACCGAAATTTTAAAAAACCTTGTTTCGATATACTTTTATTGTGCATTCCGATGTCTCAGCTTTCGAATAAAATAACCAAAACTGCAACTCCACTAAACTCTCTTACGAAAGCGAATAAACCATCGATCGATCCGCGTAATAAACAATTTCGCCGGATAAAAGCGCGCGCGGGAGTCCATCAAACAAACATCTGTAAACTTGATTGGCACACGGGGCGCGCTATATTGTGTCACGGGCAACAACTCCGTCTCCCTCCAGCCTCGTTCCTTCTCTCCATTCTTCATGCGTCAATCCTCCCACCCCACAGACAATCGAATATTCAAACCCGTTACCGTACCAACCTCTCCTACCTCTGAAAAATTCATATCCAGAAGTCGAAAATTCCATCCCTTCGGTTCGCGCTAATCCTTTAATAACCAGAGAACCGAAAGCTCGTATACCTCCTTGCTTTTACTCCATCTTTATCTGGGAGAAAATCAATCGCGTCGAGCACATTCCGCGATACAAAAGCGGCCGCGGCAAAATTGACAGGCTTTTTCTTTGATCGCTTCGGGGAAGAAACATTCGCCGCGAGGCGCCTTTGTCGCGGCTGCTGCTGCTTTCCTCCTGACAAAGGCTTGCGTATATATGTTTGCATCGAGGGGGTGTAGCAACAACGTTGCCGCTTTGAAATACCTTCGGCGGTGGGTTCTGGAAAATTCAGATCTCGCCGCTCGGTGAAAATTAATTTGAGCTTAATTCACCGCCGTTAATCGACACTCCAGACAGTTATTAAAATTTTCGAGAGCGACCGATTACCCTCTTGAACTAATTATCGAAACCACCGATTCGAACGTAATAATGTATATATTCATTAATTTCGGCACACGAGGCGCCACCAGCGGGGTGCAGGTGCTAAGGGTTCATTCTCTCTCTCTCTCGTATATACCAAGCGCCCATATTTGTCCTTAACATTGACCGATCGCTGTTGCATGCTTTGATCTCTCCGCCGTCTATTGGCTCATTATCGTACGTTTTTATGTTCCGACATCGCGGCCGTGGGCTAGTAAAATTCGAACAATTCCACGCGAAAGGACAATCGAACGAGTTTATAAAGGAAACTTTACTCCCTCGCGCGCTATCTCGAATTGATGGCCCGAGCAAAAATCCGGCGCCGCGTCGAGTGTGTGTATACATGCGTACAGTAGTAGTCAGTCTGCGATGCGAGGAAACAGCGCGACAACAAAGTTTGAGTGCGCTTTCAGAGAAGCGGGGAACGACGACTAGTCGTGTGTGAGAGGGAGAGATAATTCAGCGAGATTCTCGCGCGTGTTGAAACGCACAGCTCGAGTGTGTGTGTGTGCATGTATGCGTGTGCGCGCGCGCCCGCGCAAACGGCAGGTGTAGACTTCTTGCCTCGAGTGGCTTAGTCAAAGAAGCGTTACGCTACTGTGTTTTCCCGGTAATTTAGTTATGCTGAAAAAAAGATAATGCTGGCGTATACGCGGGTTTATATTTGAATTAATTATAGATGAGTTTATTAATGTTAAAAGTTAGCTTAACTTGTATTAGCGTCAGGTTTTGTTAGGTACGTTGAGGAGATTCATTTTCATGCCAATTAATTAAAAGTTAACACTTCATAAATTTTATGAACATTGTGTAATGTAAAAAGACTTATTATCTCCTGCCACCTAAGCCCGTGAGCGTCAGACAGAAAACTAAGAATTTGACTAAGCCCTCGACTCGTCACCTTGTAAACACGCGTGTCTACCGCGTTTACGAGTCTGCGCGCACGTCGTTTATCGTCCCCTTATTATCCTCGCGCTAGGAGTGATTATACCCGCGCGTCGCGCGCAAAGTAATTGCGAATTACGGCGCGCCTCAAGCCGGTACGCGTCGTTCTATCTCGCGGCGACTGCGCGGCTTTTCATTGTTCGCCGAGACCGAGTTAGCTTCTGCGCGGGGGCGCTAAAGTTTTTAGTGCCGGAGTTTCGGCGGAGTTTAGTGCGTCGATATTGATTTGATGTAGAATGAAGGGGACGGTGAATGGGTTTTGTTGATATGAGAGTTTGTTATTAAGTGGTTTAATGGGTCGGGATTGTAGCGGGCGGAAAAAGGTGGCAGTAAAATTTACCGGACAGTCGGGCACGTTTTGCCGGATACTTTGATTTGATCGAGTATAGGTGGATCATTCTTGATTTGGAAAGGTTAAACTTAAAGAAGTAATGGAGTAAAGGTCACGAAGTATTGAAAAACTTATATTTTGGATGAAGCATAACACAGACGAATAAAATTTGACTCAACTTCTAAATTAAAAAGCAGACAATGTATCGTTCTATCACTTCAAGTTTTCGTGGTGGCCCGCGTAAAAAAAGTTGAGATCACGAAAAGATCGCTTTAAGATATGTCTCGATTATGGCACTATTTAATACTTTTTAAGATGAAAAGTCTCAACGAATAATCAAGATGATTTTAATATTCTTTTAATCATCGCTACATTCGGCCTTTTAAAGCATTTTTAAGATGGTTTTCAGATATACAAAATTCATTATTTAATATCATTTTAAGATAAATTTGAGATACTTTTGAAATGAATTTGAGACGAATGCGAGACGAGCTTTCGTACTGAATTTAAGATGATTTTGAGATTTTTTAAGATGATAATATTAACTTGAGACAAACTTTTATGACAAGTTTAAGATGTCTGAAAATGAATTGATTCCAAAATTAAAAAAAAAAATTTGTTAATCATTTCAAATTTTTATGACAACTTTAAGATGTCTGATAAATGAATTAATTCAAAAATTTTTAAATTTATTAAAAAATTTTTTTAATCGACTCTTTAAACCCGATTAACGGGTTTATACCAAAAGCAAGGCAAGCCTTGAAGTTTAGACTCTTGTTAAAGAGTGATTTAAAGGCTGAATCTCTCGGACTTATATACTTTCGGCGTTTCAATGTGTTTAGGGGTGCCCCGATCGATGCGCCGCGTAGCGTCTAACGACGCTAACAACCGATCGGAAGTAACCGAACTCATGGTTGTCGCTAGCCGCCGCTACGCGGCGCATCGATCGGTGCACCCCCTAAACACATTCAAACGCCGAGAGTATATAAGTCCGAGAGATTCAGCCTTTAAATTACTCTTTAACAAGAGTCTAAACTTCAAGGCTTGCCTTGCTTTTGGTATAAACCCGTTAATCGGGTTTAAAGAGTCGATTAAAAAAATTTAATAAATTTAAAAATTTTTGAATTAATTCATTTATCAGACATCTTAAAGTTGTCATAAAAATTTGTCTCAAGTTAATCTTATCATCATCTTAAAAAATCTAAAAATCATCTTAAATGCATTACGAAAGCTCGTCTCGAATTCGTCTCAAATTCATTTCAAATTTTCAAATGCATCTCAAATTTATCTTAAAATGATATTAAATAATGAATTTCGTATGTCTTAAAACCATCTTAAAAATGCCGAGTGTAGCGATGATTAAAAAAATATTAAAATCATCTTGATTATTCGTTGAGACTTTTCATCTTAAAAAGTATTAAATAGTGCCATAATCGAGACATATCTTAAAGCGATCTTTTTGTGATCTCAACTTTTTTTACGCAGGGGCCTCTATCAAGTCGAAATTCGTGGTGGCCTTTGGAAGTAGAACTCTTGCCCTTTTAAATTTGTTTTGAATCGTTCAAATATCTTTATTCCTTACATTTTTTTAGGCACGGTAGAAATGTAGTAGGATATGGTGAAGACTCGAATAGAGATGAGAACCATTACAGATACTGAACCGTAAAGCCGGTGAACCTAGAAACCCAGAATCTATAAATCTTGAAACCAATAAACTATGAACCTATAAATTCTGAACCTATAATCCCAGAACCTATAGATCCAAAAACCTATAAACTCAGATGGACTTGTGGGTTTAAGATTTATGGATGTGTCAGTGCTTAAGGTTTTTGTAGGTATCAGGTTATGGGTTCTGGATTTGCGGGTTCTGGTTTATCGGTTCTAAGTTTATGGGTTCTGGATTTTAGTGTTATGGCTTTAAGATTTCTGGATTCTGGGTTAAGTGATTGTGGTTTTATAGGCTTTAGATTTCGGTCTTCACAGGTCTCAGGGTTCATAAGTTTTAGGATTCATTGGTATCAGGATTTGTAACTTGATTGTTTCCTTCATTGAAGCCTTCACTGTATCCTACTGTTTCCTATTGTTAATAACGACGCCAAACCAATCGATTTCTAGAGACGATATCTCAGTAAGGGATAAAGATATTCGAACTATTCAAAATAAATTTGAAATGACAAGAGTTCTACCTTTGTATGCCACTACTATTTGGCTTCTGGTTTAAAATTTTATCAGTCTGTGCAATCATTCAGAAAGGTGAGAACTAAAAGTATCTTTAGGAAAGATTTTAAAGTTCATGACTGAGCAAGAATCGCCAAAATGGTTCGGTAAATTTTGCTCCACGCTAAAATTACCGATCATACACGACAATACAATTATTAGCATTGCAATATTTATTACGCCCTGATAGAGCGACGACGAAACCTCTACCCGAACCGTGTCGAATTCGAAAAAGACACACGGTCTCTCGACCGGTCCGCTAAAGCACAAAGCTACCAGCCGACATATCCGTGTGTACAGTCGCGTGTGTAAATCCGTGATAAAAAGAAAAACCGGGCCGACCGAGGCAGAAGGAGTAGAAGAAGACGAAAGAGACCAGACGACACACGAAGACTCCTTCTCAAGGACGCTCCGATGCACGCTTCGGCACAATATTGCACACGTCGTATGTACCTTGCCTCCCACCCCTCGTTTATGTAGCCGGGGAGTTGGCTTCGAATTTTGTATACGAATTTCGTTCGGCTCTCTAGCTTTTTCAATTTTTTTCTTATTAACATACTAGTACGTACTCTCAGTGTCTCTGCTTCCTAGTATAATATATACATTTTATACATATATATTTATATATTTTATTATATGCGTGGTTATATCTTGATGTGTAAGTATATACATAAATACCGATACCGCATATGATTATGTAGCTTCTGTGTGCTTTACCGTGAAGACAAAAGAAAAAAAAAGATGCTCGGCGCGTGAATTAAGAGGGCGCTAACAGGCTGATCAATCGGGAGCCTCTGGCGAAAGAGAAAGAGAGATCGCATTACTCTCTCTACCTCTTTCTCTCTCTAGCCGCTGCAGTTAGGGGCAAGGTACTACGTGGGAACTTAGCACCGCATGCCATTAAAGAGCCCGATGCGCATCGCACGATTGCACGTGGTGGTAGTAGTACTAGTGGTTCACTTTGTGCACGCGCCTATGCATATATTTATACGTACTATATTCTAGTTTCTTTCTGACTGTTTTTTATCTCTTGGCACTCGTTATCTTTTACTTCTCTATGTGTGTTTCGTATCTTTTGGTAGCATGTCACTCTATCTCAACACTCCACTACCGCCACCACCACCACCACCACCACCGACTTACTCTCTCATTATAAAAAAAAATCACAATATCAAAACCCATCATCATCATCACAACCACCGCCCAGCCACCTCCACCTCCTTGCGTTTTATAATTTTTTTTGTTCGTTTCCTGGCACCCAACGCGCGACGGCAGTCTCCCTCCCAAATCCGAGCAAACATTCCCCAGCGCCTCCGAAATCTTCGATTATCGAATCACGCCCGCGCGTTGTTTATGAAATCACTCGAGTTCTCTCACCCCTGGAGGCGATTCTCTGTCTCTCTACCTCCTCTCGAGTACACGGCGACATCGTCGTCGTGCTCGTCTCTGTCTCTCTTAACAGTCGAACGGCTTCGGAATCGAGGTGAGAAAAGTCTCTCTCTCTCTCTCACCCTCTCTCTATCCTTCTTCCCCGGCGGGTTAAACGAACCGCGCGCTGGATGCAAAATTCACGACGAGCGCTCGTGCGAAACTGCTTTATGCACACGTACGTTCGTACGAACGTACGTACCTTGTCGGCGGCAGCAGCAGCAGCAGCTTCTTACGTCGGCTGTTTGCCACTGTTCGCGCGCGAGCAAACAGCTACTGCTGCCTCGATTCTCTCCCGCGCATTTCGCTGCCAGTACAGCAGCAGCAGCAGCCTTCCAGTCCACAGAGGATGAACTTCGTCTCTCCTGCGTGTGTATATATATATCTATATACGTATGCATGTATATATACGCCGCTCCGAATCTTCTTAAAGGAATTCGCCTTGCTCTTTTTGCCCCGCCCGACGCTACGCTCCTTAGTGTGCTACATTTCGCTCTGATCTCTCTCTAGCGCTCGCGAGCAACTTCTTCCTCCTTTTCGTATTCTTCGTTCCGCGATTCGTCTCTCCCTCTCTCGTTCTCTTTTATTTTCCCTTAATTGTCACATCGAGTTTGAAAAGTTACTTTATGACTTCGGCCTCGCGTTCTCTCTCTCTCTCTCTCTCTCTCTCTCTCTCTCTCTCTCTCTCTCTCTCTCTCCGGATTAATTTCCATCTTCTTTCAGCCCTCGGATCTCAATACGCTCTCTCCTTCTTCCCGCTGCTTAATCTCTTTAGCTCGTCCGGCCCCATTTTCTCTCTCTATCTCTCTATCTATATTTCGATTCGCTTCAACTTTTTTATTTCACGACCCGCCACACAACGACTCTCTACAAAACCAAAACAAAAAAAAAAAAAATGAAAAAATGCCAAAAAAATGAAACGTGAACATAACCCATATAGTACGAGTGGGTGGCGAATGTGTGACCACGGGCCCGTGCGCCGTATCTGCTTGTGTGTTTCAGAGAACCTGCCCCCGTCATCCGCGTCGTACGATCTCTCGGGCACGGACTCGGCCCTGTACCCGTACGAACCCCACGAGGACACGGGCTACCAGGAGCTCTGGTTACCCCCGACAAGCCTGTACCCGTACTTCCTCTACCCACCGGGCGGCACCTCCGGTCCCCGGCTATCCTCGGCCTACTACGAGCTCGACCTCGATCTCGCCGCGAGTCTCGAGGAACAGCAGCAGCAGTACCAGCAGCAGCGCAATAATAACGCCGAGCTGACGGCCGCAGCGGCTTCGGCGGCCGGTGGTAGGCCCAAGATATATCTCTACCCTGACGCGCTGCCCCCGGAGCTGCTCGACTCCGCCGCCGCGATACGTGTCTTCGAGAACGACCGCTGGCAGACCCAGTGGATGCACGTACGCCTAGCCCCGCCGCCTATCACCTCCCATATCACTCCTCCCACGCATGACCGTGACTCCCAGAGCACAAAAACCACCGCCACCTCTAGCGTTATCACCGAGCACAAAAGCCAGCATGACGAGGACGGTCATCGGCACCGCCACCGCCATCACCAGCCCAATCTCCAGCACCACCTCGATCGGGACCTAGCACCACCGCCACCTGCACTTGCACTACCCCGTACCACGACGACGACGATGATGATTGTGCGCCGTAAGTTCGCGCCGAGGCCGACGTACGAGCACGGCGCGGCCTACGAGCGCCCGGACGAGGAGTTTGAGGGCCTCGACGAGTTCCGGGGGGCCGGCGGCGACGCCGGACAGGGCCGCCTGCCCATCGACCGGCTCGCCGACCTCCGCGAAGCCTTCGCCGGCTTCGTCGACTCAGGTTCGTAGCCGGAGCCGCAGCGGGTTAAGAATCGAGTCGGATCGAGTTTTGCCTCTTAATACCCGATGAGCGTGGGTACGTAGGCCAAGGCTTGTAGGGTTATTTGTTTCTTTTCTTTTTTAGTCCAGTGAGAATTGCGGTTGTCCACGCTCATTCGGGATCGGCGATGAGTTGAGTTCTTTTTAGTTGGGAGTTCCGTGTAAAAAGTACGTGGGCAGAGAGTCTGGCATCTTCAATTTTTATTCATTAATAAACTTCAAGTACGAAAAGTCAGACTCTCCCAACACCTCCTTTATACTCGTGAGTTTCCCGCCATAATTTTCATTTCAAAATGCACAATTATGATTTCGTTATCCAACAATGCGCCTAAACCGCTATAAACAACTCACAGCGCCATATAGAGAGCGTTATCTCGCTCATTAAGAAAGAACCTTTACGAGGCAGTTCGACGTTCGCAGGCGATAGATAGATGAAGCCTCGCGAGCGAGAGCGCGTACACGCGTCGGGGACCGAAAGAACCGGCGATATCGCAAGTCGCAGCAGTACGTACACATGTATGTGTATGTATGTACGAATCGCAGCGTGTACGTATGTGTATGCCCGGGTGCGGGCGGCCAGCGGCGCACTGATAATGAAATGTAGGTTGAAGCGGCCGATCCCAATGGCGCCGCTGCGCGCGCTTTCACTGGGATACACTACACTACTATTGCGTCAGCTGCGGTCGGCCGTCCTCCGTCTTCCCCACCTCACCTATCGATTGCAATTCGCGTGATGGAAGAGAGCCTTAAACACACCTCTCGCTCTTTGTGAAAGAAGGGACGACGGCGCATGGCCGCAGCTGATAATACACAATGAGAATGATGATATTATTTTGTTGGACGTTATATTGTACGGTGTATGGCAAGGTGTTGCGTGTACATAATATACTCACATTCGGCTTGTCGTGGACAATGCGCCGCGATCGCCGCTGCTGCTTTCAGTTAACGTGATATCGAACGCGGACAATACGACGACCCGCGAGCTGATCGAGTCTCAGTTGGAGAATCCGCTGATCGACCCAGAGCACCAGGATCTGCACGCGCTCAAGCAGCTGCCCATACCTAACGTCCATCATCATCGGGTGCATCACAAGCAGAAGAACCAGTCGCACGAGGATCACGAAGGTAGGTGTCGTGGGATGTGGGAGATGTTGGGGGTTTAGAGGTAGGAAGGCTGAGGATGTAGGTTGGATGTGAGGATTAATAAGTAAGGATAGTTGATATGGGAGAAAAAAGAAGGATTGTTACCGATTGGTTTTGCAAATGTGAAAACAATCATTGACGTTAGGAAGAATTATATTGTTAAAGTAGTCCTATGTGAAAAGGCAACTTGAATGTGTTCGCCGATCAATTCCTACCAGCAAAACCAATTACTTTTGTCCATTCATGAAGAATTTCACAAAATAATTATGAATAATGTTGTCTGAAACCATTTTCTTGCAAAACGTATACACATAGAAACCATGACTTTCGCATTTTTCAGCCCCGCCTAATCCGCAAACCCAATGAAACTTGAGCGCGCACCACCCCAAAACAGCTTTGAAACTTCCATCATCCGATCAGGCTACCAGCACGGTGGCAAAATTGAAAATTATTCAACACCACGCGACGGGAAAAATGCGACGCAGTACACATACACGCACACATTTATCGCGCGAAAAACAGCCGGGCGCGAAATCGGATCCAAAGTTTGCGTCATATATACCAAGCTCCCCCTCGCGGAGGAAGGAACAGTCTCTCGGATTTGCGAATTAAAGTTTGAAATCCGGTATGCCGGGAAATAATATGCGGATACGAAAGAGAGAGAGAGAGAGAGAGAGAGAGCGAGAGAGCGAGAGCAGCTGCGGACGGTCCGCAGGAAATGAGACGCTTGCGCAGGCGTGCGGGAGTCGAAATTAAATTAAACTTTCGCTTTCTCTCTCTCTCTCTCTCTCTCTCTCTCTCTCTCTCTCTCTCTCTCTCTGGTGGAGTTACCGCGATTAATCTCCCTAAAGCGCAGACGATTTCGACGCGACGAATATCGCGCGACGGAGTTGCCGTGTATGATACTCGCGCGCGCTATCAATTTGAAATATTCAAAGCGCGAATGAGAATTCGGGGATGAAATGTTGGGTCGAGAAGGGGGGAGCGAAGAAGACGAGAGGCTGCTTTGCGCTGATTCGCTTGACTTTCGGATGAACCGTAATTGAGATCGTTGTTTCCTGAGTTGAGGGCTCGGGGTGCCGGAGTGTATTGAGCTATCGTAGTTGTTAAAGTTTACGTTGAATTCGATTTCGGATGGTTTCGTTGAATGCGACCTTTCGAAGTTTACAGTGGGAATGGAAATTTATCTGATGCTAGAAGGCTATTTATTTACGATAGTTTCGGTTTTTCGCTCAGAATATATTTATACAGAATATTCTTGAGAGTTACAGTCACAATGAAACAACCTTTACTTTTCTGGCGCGTAATTTTATATGTTAATGCTTTTACGAAGTTGGGCTATTTTCAGTTGAAATAAATTCGACGTTAATAATACTGGAAATCATTTCAATGGCTGGCGGAAACGTGATAAATGAAACGATATTACGCAGCTTTGCCATAAGTTAAATATAACGTATTGCATTACCTTTAACATTCAATTTTTTGTTAATTAACAGTTATAAACAGCTTTTTTTTTAATAAAAACAATAATTGATTGTTTGAATGTATTTACATGAAATGTTTATGGAAATTCTCGCATTTCGCATTTTTATCCACAATTTTTTATTTTATCATTTAATCAAGCTATTCAATATTCCTCGATTAATAACAAACGATGCAAGTTGCAATCAGCTCTGGTTTCGAAATAATTTTAAAATACAACCAATTCTTTAATTCACAAATTTCACTAATAATAATTCATTTCCTTTCACTGTACATCCAAAGTTTAGCGTCCTAACGTCCAAAATAATGAATCTCCATTCGGAATCTCCTCGCAGCAATGTCTCCTCTCCACCCTCGCAAGCAGTCGGCCAAATGAAAAAGTCGATAACACCTTTCGGCGAAATTGGTACAGACTCTCTCTCTCTCATCTCTCCCTTCCACCCCCCTTCGACACAACCGAACCGCTGAAAAATTCATGAAAAAGCCAAAGCAAATCTCTTTCACTCCGTGACTCGTCAAAAAGAATGACCACGGGCGACTAATTTTCACCAGGTCAATTTCGATTAGCCCCCTATCGGGGCGCTTTAAATAATTCAGCGACCTCGCGCGCGTCAGAAACTTTAGCACCGAATCGAAAATAAAAAAACGCACGAGAGGATGAATAGGCAGATAGAGCGAGCGCGCGAGGGAACAGAAGAGTTCCATTCTCCAAAATCAATCACTCGAGGCATCGGCGGGTAATCGGCGGATTAAAGGATAACCGAGGATAATTACTCGCGCCCGATTCGGATGCAATCAATTCGCACTCTCTCTCTCGCTCGCTTCGCCGACGTATATAGCTCCGCTTCTCTCCGCCCCCCACCGACCGCATTGTAGATCTACTCTCTGTTTCTCTTTACATATCCGCGAACATGCATGCGCGTATATACGCATCACGCGTGTTTAACCATCTTTCCGCCCCCTCCGCGTGTTTACGAGCGCATATAATCGCGTTTCCATCTGGCGAACTATACGCATATGCGAGGAAGAATTGGACAGGGGTCAGTGACCCCCTGTGCCTTTAAAAATTACAACACGCGAGTCTAGTTCGAATTTTCTTTTCACGATACCCCGATGACCTGCCGCTACTTCTTCTCCCTCTCTCTGTCTCGGCGGCCAATAATCTCCTTCTCGCTTTCTCCCTTTATCCGGTGCTTTTAGCCCTTCGCCGAGCTTTTTGTATCGTCCTTTTGCCGGCCACCGCTGCCGCCGCCACCTCTCCGCTCCTAATTATTTCCTTTATCTCTCCCGGCCGCTTTTATTCGCGCGTGCGTCCGACTACGCTTTCATTTACTCCCTTATCGCCTCGCATTATCGTTTTTCTAATTCCATTGTCTCCTCTATTTGCCTCGACTCTCGCCTATTTTTCCCGACGATTTAAATCACTGCGCGCGTGCGCTCGTCGCGTCTCGCCCTCGTACAGCCAGCATAGCGCCGCCGAAATTTACATTTCGGTGCCGGGCGCGCGTGCGCCACTTATTGTCGGCGAATGCATTCCGTTTCCTTTTGCGTGCAGCCGCTGCTGGATGTATGCGCGTGAGGGAAGAGACACGTGCCAAGTAATGAATTATATTTGGCTAGCCGAAAAATGATTTTTTTTTTTAATTTCTTGAAAATGATAAAAGAAAAATGGAATTTTATTGCAATACATTATTTTGTCTAATTATAGATAACTATTGCGGATGGTTAAAAAGGGAAAAAAAAATATCTAATTTGTGTAACGTCATTGTTAATCATAGCGTGTAAACTGCACTTTTTTATGGGCTAGATGACAACGTAGCATCTTGTTAAAATTAGGATTCATTTAACAAAATAAATGACATTATATGTACCAAGAAACAATTCCATCGTTACAACAAGAATACCGTAATCAACGATCGTTCTAACATAATTATCTTCCAACACCCAAGTATTTGCCCTGCTGATTGCGCACAAATGCCCGAACATCTCCGTCGGATAATTTAAACAGCCCAGCCTAGCGTAAAATAAACGAAAAATTAAATAAGACAATTCCCAAATTATACCTCTCTCAGCTTATTTAAATCGAATGAAAACAATTTCTCCGCTTTCTTTCACCTTGATATCACTTAATGAAAGATTAAAGATATTCGAGGCGACACTGATTGCATAAATACAGAGCCAGGGACAAAAAAGCTTAATAATGAAAAAGTCGAGGAAATAATAGAGGAGCCGAGATAGCGCGCGGGCGCACGCGCGCACTAACGCTCGCTCGCTCGGGCGAGAGAGAAACGATAATCTCGAGAGAAAGAATAAACGTCTTGAAATCCCCGGGCCGTATAGAACGGCCAAAAGAACGAGCGGATTCTCTCTCTCTCGCTCTCGCGCGAGTAGGTGCAATTAACGTAATCGCGGGGGCTTAAAGGACACCGCGGGGACCGGGAGAGGTGAAAAACGAGGGGCACGGGGACAGCTAATATTTCCATTATCCTCAAGGGGGAGAGAGAAGGAAAGAGAACGGGTTGCAGCGAGCGGAATCGGCGCTCGTTATCGGTCGCCATGAGAGAGCAGCCGTTCTACCGTTAATGCACGCGAATATCTGTAAGTCGGTTATATTCTGGGTTCTAGGAGGAGGAAGGGGAGCAAACGTATGGCGCGCGTTCTGCCTCCTTGAGTTAGATTTTGCCCTTTCCCCGGGGGCTATACGAGTGTTTTTAAATGGTTCTGGAAATTCGGGGTTATATAATGTGATTTTGGGTTCTTTTAAAAATAGAAGGATTCGTAGAGGATGTTTTTTGGTAATGTGAGTGAGGTGTAAGTGAAGCTTGTCAAAATGTGAGATGCAAGAGAAAACGAATAATTTCGAAGTAGTGGAAAATCTGATTAAATGAGAAGAAATTCAATATTTCATCTGGCATAACATAATAATAGCTAAATTTATTTCTAGTAGGTGAAAAAAAAGGATAGAATTCGTAGTCATCAAACAGTATTAAAATTCGTACATATAAAATCTAATAGAATAAAGTAGAATTAAATAGAGCAACGGTCCATCTTCGAAATCACAGTTATCAGAGTATTAATTCCAAAAATGTATGAAAATTCTTCTTCGTACTCATAATGACTTGTCCAAGTTGGTGATTGACATTTCATACCCCGATATGTATACGTATCCTACTATTACTACGAAAATAGTAATGTCAATTATTATATATTCAAGAATTCAAAGAAACGTCAGAATTAAATCAACTTGCACTGAAATGTTACAATTCAATAATCACCTAATTTGTCATCCATCTGATAAGTTAAAATTATCGCGCGATCGAATGCCCGATCGAAATACACACATCCTATATATCGGCCAGGGGGGTGAAAAAAAAAAGAAATTATTCAGGCCGCGCGAAAAGCTCTACAAGCAGGATATAGGAATGATAAGAGCTGAAAGGATAAATAAAAGCCGGGCAAAAATAAATGGAAAGCCAGGAATGGAAATGGAGCACGCGTTCTATTGCATTTTAAAATCTGCCGCTGTAACGTCACGCGCACCTCTACGTATATACGTACTACGCCAGCCGCCGAAAGTCTCATTAATATTCAAAATACCGAGCGCGCGCGCGCGTCCCGTGCACTGCGGATTATTTAAATGTTTAGCCGTAATTGTTTATTGCTCGTTCGTTAACACCCGATTCGCGGGTTATATTTCTAGGTCTCGCTTTAATTCCCATGGCAGAGGCGAAAAATCGCGGGATATGACAGTGTCACGCATGCGCACCTTGATATTGGCGGTGTTAAACGATGAGCCGCCGTGCTCGAGAGTTTTCAATTATACGCGAGAGCGCGCGCGCGCCAGCTGAATTATACATTTAAAGCCTTACACGCGGCGCGCGCGCGTTCGAGAACGCCTTTTATTATTGACGGGCAAATTGTTTATTGATAAAATTACTTCTCTGTCGGCTGGCTGACTGGGTTTATGTAGTATGCGAAAATTAATTTTCTCCAGAACAATGTTCGCGTTATTAATTTTGCGCGGAATGACTTTGTTGTTGTTGCTGCTGCTGTTGTTGTTGAAATTGGTAATTCACGTGGGTGGAAAAAATTAGGTGATTGGTGTAGTGTCCATTGAGAACAGTCGTAAAGAGAATATGTGAGAATTTCACTAAAAAGAGATAAATTTACAGATATCTTTCTTGGAATGGAATAATTAAATTAATGAGATTTAAATATATAATAGCGGTGGGAGATTTAAATTATTCTTAGAAGAAGATAAATCCTAGTTCCAATCTTTTTGATGAAAATAAAAATTTCGAAAAGCCAAACAGACCAATAATCACCTAAATACGTCCGAGTAGGATCTGTTTCTCCATCACCATCGATTTAGAACAATCCACGAAGCATAGCTTGTGCACTTTAACCTCGTACCACAATGACGATCCCTTACCCATACCAGTTCAATTCTACCTACCCCAAACCCTTCACCCTCGCCGTTCAAAACCAAATTCATCCTCACCAAAAAGAAGGAAAAACTAAACTCCTAAGAAACTCATCTCGACCATCTTAATCCCCTCGTCGGGGCTTTATTAGGTCGAAATAAAAGGCCTCTGCCGCTGCCGTCGTCGTCGTCCCCCGCGGGACGGGCCATTAAGTAGCCTGCGCTGCAACCCGACGACGTCACTCTCTCCCTCTCGGCAACTTTGCTCGTCCGACGACAAAGGGACTCGCGTGATGAGATTTCGGGCGGCGGCAGTTCTGCCGAGGAGTTCTTTAGATTAATACGAGATTGGGCGCGCGCGGGACAGGGACAAAGGTCGTTGGAGGTCGATGATGATTGCGGCCGTGTTTACATGACGATCTCAGGAGGGGGGGCTTATGGCCTGGCTTGATGTGATTGTCGATAAGGGAGGGGGAGAGGATCGGCGTGGCTTATTGTTTGATGATTAGTTGGTTGGCAAGCGCGATATGCCGGCTCGGTGGTGATTGACGGTTAAGGCGTTAGGCGATGGTGTTTGATGGACTGTTGCGCTATGCTGAACGATGGTAGTTTAAAGCAAATGTCGGTGTAGCAGTGAATGCTTCGGTGATTGTGAAATTCTTAGAAAGGGGATTAGCTTCTAATAAGTAATGTACTTGTTAGCTATAGGCACGCACACATTTGCATCGTTATCAGAGCCCGACCCCATTAATACTTACCGCCCACCCTAGTAGAAAATAGACGAACTTCGTTGGTTAACATGTTAATCAAATGGAAGCATTTCTACTTAAGATTAACATCGATTTATTTTTTATTTATTTATTTATTTTAATATTAAATGGGCTATAAAAGCCCTTGATACAGTAATAAGAAGATTATTACAAGTGGATAAATGGTTTAGAACAATTTTACTCGCAATTACACGATACGTCTCACACGCTCGCACGCAAAAATATTAAAACTAGAATCTGGCAACAAATCAGTGCACTGACAATTTAAAAAGATTCAAAGTTTGTATATTAATTAATCTGTCGGGTAAAAGATTCCATGACCTTTTTAAGCGGTTAAGTGTTGAGTAGAAGCCGTAGTTCGAACTTTATTCGCCCTCTTTTAGCAGTCTATGGTTTCGAAGGGAGTAATTAAGACGTCTGATAGTGAATAAGTTATTGATGAAGTTACAGGGTAAGTAATTATTTAAGATTTTGTATGTGAGTATGTAGTCATGGCAGTGATGAAGGGATTTTATTGTTGTAATATTAAATTCAGTTACAGGTATGGTATAATCATGTTCTAATCTGCTAAACGGAGAACAATTATTAATTAAAACTATTTAAAACTATCACTATATTTTAAAGCATCTACAATATAATATTTCCACATGTATAAATAGTTATTCTTCGTCAATTGTAGCAGCATAATCATGGTGTGACGTTTTTAATTTAAAAATTGACGAACGGTTCGCCAATCGTTGGTTAGCATTTCTACCAGGGCAATGAAATTACACTATTATACGACTATTGATACGTTCGAACAAAAGCTACTCAAATTCAGCAGCGCGGCACCATCAATTCAGGCGCGCATAACTCACGCACTCTGACACCATAATTAGTCTTCGGCTGTGTACGGGGTGGCGTACGCGCTCGCGCGAGTCTCAATTTAATTGAGAAATTCACTCTGCGTGCAAGTCATTTAACATCAAACACGCGCCGCGCGTTAATTCATTTCACCTGCGTGTACATCCACGCACGTACATTCACGCGTCTTTCGTCGGAATCCATTAAACGCGCGATATCCCCAATGCGACTGTTGCTTTATCGTCGTGAATTCCGCGGATGAATGAATATACGGCTGTATAGGTAGAGAGTAATAAAAAAAAAAAAAAGAAATGCGGCGCGAACGATTAATCTCGCGAGCTTTGACGCGATCATCGATTACCCCATGCGCGCAACGAGTCACCGCGGAGCTGTTCTCCTTCCGAGCAAATAAATCCGTCGCTGTGGTGGAAGGAAAAAAAAAACACAGGCCGCAGGTAATGAATATAATTCTCGAGCGTCGTAAAAACACTCTCTGGGTATCAAAAACTCGCGAAATAACCCATAGCCGCGCGGAGCGAGAGAAAGACTAATGGATCGGGAGGGGGAGAATGCAGCAGCCGATACTCGTTCGTCTTAATAAAATGCGTCGAATTTCGCGCCCAGGTCATTCTATCGCAGCGGCGCCGAATACGATGTATAGGGTACAGGAGAAATGGAGGAGTTCTACTCGTTGAGAGGGTGAGAGCTTTAAGAGAATGGAGGAAGAGGGAAAGCTCGTTTTTCGCTCGGAAGAATCCGCATCGGCCGGTAGGGTTCGATTTGTGTGTTGTATAAGGCGGTGCGTGAAAGTGAGCTTAGGGTTCTGCGTTCGAGTGAATGGAAATATATAATGGTAAACAATGAAAATAAGATTTTGTTATTTTTGGTGGATTTTCTATTTTTAGGAAGTTTTTGGGCCACATGGTTTTAAGGATAAAAGCAGTATACTGTAATAATTATTTTCGAACTCTTTTGATTGATTACCGGGTGAATAAAATACATCGAAATGTACTCTAAAGATGTAAAAAAATAATTACCCGTGTAAAAAAAATTCGTCTGGCACTGGTCTGGGAGAAGTCTGGCTAAATTAGTCTGGCTGAAGTATGGCTTTAGTCTGCCAGACTATGCCAGACTTATAATATTTGTTCACAAATAAGTCTAGCAAAAGTGCCAGACTTTTGCCAGACTAAGAATTACTTTCCCTAAAAAGTCTGGTAAAACGCCAGACTTTCGCCATACTTTTTCCCAGACTTTCAGCCAAATTTTTTACGAGATTTACGTTTAGCACAAACGTAAAATTGGGCAGTCTCGTTGTAGGGCAAGTTAGAAGGAGACCGGGCAAAACTTAATGTTACCTATAAAGTTGTACCAAAGGCCGGCAACGTCGAGTAACCAACGGCAATGAGCAGCGCAGGCGACGGCGTCTGGCTAACACACATTTCTATCGTCTCTGTCATCACCGTCGCTGCTGCTCTCATAAATATGACGTATCACGTAGATCGTCATCTGAGACAAAAACATTTTCACAAAGCATATTGTTGCAACATAAATTTAATAAATTTCGTAATAAAAATACTTATCTGATAAAATCGACTTCATTTCAGTTTCCCGTTTATACGCTTGTTTCATTAGTTGATAATCAGTTCATAACCCCTTGCTGCCGTGAGTCCAAATAATATGAAACTAGCTAAACAAACTACATATGGAAGCTGCATATTCAGGTTATCGACAAAACCCATTATATGACAGGTTCACGTTGTTTGGACTTCAGATAGAATATTTTCATCTCACAGCAGCAAGGGGTTACGAATTGATTAGCAACTAATGAAACAAGTGTATAAACGGGAAACTAAAATAAAGTCGATTTTATCAGATAAGTATTTTTATTACGAAATTTATTAAATTTATGTTGCAATAATATACTTTGTGAAAATGTTTTTGTCTCAGATGGCAATCTATACGTGATACGTCATATTTATGAGAGCGCTAGCAGCAGCGACGGTGATGATGGAGACGATGGAAATGTGTGTACCATAAGTGTAACCAGAGGTCGAGAGCGATAGTCCCCTACGCCGCTGTCACGTCTCTGCGCCGTCTTACAGCCTCCGAGACTTTCTCGTCGTCCGCTGCGCATGCAGTTTAGCCACACGCCGTCGCCTGCGCTGCTCATTGCCGTTGGTTACTCGAACTTTATAGGTAACGTTAAATTTTGCCCAGCCTCCCTCTAACTTGCCCTACAACGAGACTGCCCAATTTTACGTTTGTGCTAAACGTAAATCTCGTAAAAAATTTGGCTGAAAGTCTGGGAAAAAGTATGGCGTAAGTCTGGCGTTTTAACAGACTTTTTAGGGAAAGTAGTTCCTAGTCTGGCAAAAGTCTGGCACTTTTGCCAGACTTATTTGTGAAAAAAATTATAAGTTTGTCATAGTGGCCGTAGCCAGACTAAAGCCATACTTCAGCCAGACTAATTTAGCCAGACTTCTCCCAGACCAGGGCCAGACCAATTTTTTTACACGGGTAGGAAAAAGGGGGTATAAATAAATACTTTCTGAATGATTCAATCGATTAACCTGATATTGTTGTGCACTTTATATGCCAATCTTAATTATTTACTCTTTGATACGAATAATTAATTTTTTAACAATTACTAAACTAAATTCTTGGCAATATATGTTGCCTTTAATTAAATTCTTCCAATAATAACTACAAAAGTCTTTAATAAGCTTCATTTGCACAAGATTAAAATTACCTCAATACCAAGCAACTAATTTCTCTCTTCGGCATAAAAACATAAAGTCATTTCATCAGTTACCGACCTACATCACCCCCACGAAAAAGAAAAAAAAAATTGCCCTCCGAATCTCGTGCACGTTTTTTTACACATAGCTCACAATCACCGAGCCTCTCGTTCGTCACGCTGACGGATCGCCGTCGAAGCGCGATGACTTCCTTCGATCGACCCCCCGTAATTAATTGGTCCAGTCTCTCCGGACTCGCTTTTTCTCTGCCCCTCTCCCCTCGTTTTAATAAGTAGGCGGCGTGTCGTGATCGATGCTCTCTCGGTCGTTCGGTCGGCGAAGGACTGCGAGATTCCTCGCGTCCGGAACGATTGCAATTCATCAAGATGAGGTGAGCGAATAGGAGGAGAATCGCTGAGGGGTTTTATAGGTGGAAGAAGAATGACTGCGGCAGTGCGTGTGTAACGATAGGTGTGGAAACGGGTTATAAACATAACTGGGGGCAGAGGAATGAAGCGATGAGAAGAGTTGTTGCGGGTAATTTTTTTCGTAGGAAATGATTTTACAATTTTACGTGGGAATGATGAAGTTGAGAGAAAGAAAGATGCTTGTGACATTGAAAATTTGTTATGTATTAAGGTTAGAGGAGACTTTGCAACTGATGTTTCCTACAGAAAAAAATTAAACCAAGGAAATAAAAGGAGAAACTTGACTAAACATAGATGTCTGACCATCTTTGCCTCATTCTAGTGCTAATTTTTTTTTGACAATGCATTATTTAATCATGGATTAGAGTATACCTCGTACTAATGCAATAACATAGAGTTAAAAGAATTTATATGGTAACCATCCTTCTTCAAATTAAAAAAAAAAAATAATTCATTTATGCCTCGTATCAACCGCCCACCAACTCAACCAGCACATTTTTCACCCCGAAATAAAGTCAGATCCCATTACGCGGCTACTCGGTAAAAATCAAAAACTCAGCCTCCCTAATCCTCGCCGATACGTAGACCTCGCAGCAGCAGCAGCAGTAAAAAAAGCACGCACAACCCTTCCATGATTTATATACGCGGCGCTCGAACGCGCTGCCTATCTTTTTTTTCACAGTGTCGCCGTCAGCGCAGCCGGACAACGAGCGGATCGCCCTGCAGCAGCCGCCCAAGGTGGTGCTCACCAGCACGTGTCATCACGCTTACTCCGCCTGCAAGTGAGTATACACGTGTGTGTGTGTGTGTGTGTGTATGTATGTTGGACACCCGCCGTGTCGATAGGAGGAAAGTACCTGATACAAGGAAGCTTGAAGGATTGATGATTTGGTTGTTTTGAAATCCCGTCTCTCTTTGTCGTGGCGGAGGATTTTTCTTTCTATAGAACGGAGAAATCGTCGTGCTCCTGTATCAGGTGGTTTCTTTGACATCCGCGGTAAGGGGTGAGAGAGGTTACGATCGGTTTGCGATATGGATTTCGACGGGGCTTCGTAAGTCGATTTTTGATACGTTCGAATAAATGCCTCTCACTGTAATGGCCATTTTTTGAGGTATGATGTTTCTTTGGTGGATCATCATTCTACAGATAAAACATACAAAAAGATTGAAAAAGATTATTAAAGTATAGAGACAAAAAGCACTTGTTTAGCTGTAAACAGTTCGACTCTTCGTTTACGAAGGATAGCTTTTATTATGCTTATCCTTCCTAATAATTAACATTGTTTAACAACAGAACATTTAAATACAACGCCTTCAAAGTTACAACTAATAAACATGCCTCCTCAACAAACAAAAACCTCACATTAATTAGCGCCTCGAAGCCGCACCGAAATTCACTTCCAAAACCGAAACTCTCTCGAAAACCTTAACCTACAACTAACCCTACTTCCCCTCCCTCCGCCCTATACTACTTTTATCCATTACGACACCGTGTGTGTGTGTGTGTGTGTGTGTGTGTATATATATATATATATATATATATATCCCGCGAAACTCTTAGCCGAAACAATATCGAGCGGTCGATTCCACGAGCGCATCTCCGGGCGCGGAAAGAGGGCGCAGCGAGAAAATGGAAATCCGAAACCCCATATACTGGCAGCCCTGGGGGCTGTTACTTCTCATCTCCATCGCGCGACATCGTTATCCCCCCCCCCCCCCGCACGTATCGTCTCTCCCCTGCTCCCCTTCTTTTTATCCATTTGCGCGGTCACTTCCACGAGTATCTCTCTCCCCTTATCTTTACCTCTATTCAATACTTTTCTCGACATTGCTTTTGTAGATTATATTTATACGTTTGTACGTGTGTTTGTAGGAACGACGCGGACTGCAAGAACCTGCTGCAGCCGGTGCTGACGCGCTGCGACCACTCGGCCTGTCAGCGGGACGAGTGTCAGGCTGCCATCCAGCACTTCTACAAGACGGCCAGCCACAAGCACTCCATGGAGATAGCCTTCTGCCTGTGCAAGTGAGCAGTCACGATTATTATATAGCAGCGGCGTGCTGTAGTGTAGTTGCAGCTGTCGCAGGGACGATTGATTTTCGTTTACGCGAGGCGAGCGTGAGCGACTTATATTGGACGAGGGGCTGATGTTGGGTCTGGTGTAGTACGGTGAGGAATGAGTTTAGCGGGTTGTGGAGAGCAGAGGGGTTAGTGGTGATTAGGTTGGGACTTGATAATTTGGATTATATGTGATCGAAAAGAATCGATTGACTGATGTTTTTCTTTTCGCTGGCTAAATAGAGAGATAGTTAATGTTAAAATTTGTTTATTATTACAGTACGATTTAGTATAGCTTTGCATCAGGGAAAATACTTTTATAACTTAAAATAATTAAATTTGTCAAACCAGGCCATTTGCACATTAAAGATTATTATTTAAGACAAAGAAACTCGAATTTTAACATGCTTTCTCGCAATTAGTCAAAAGTAATTCATAAGATTTCTATTTCATTATTCATCTGGGAAGATATTATAAATTCATTACGATAGAAGTACGAGAGTGCGAAATATTAATGGAATATCAATCGTACTGTAATGCATAAGTTATCTATTTTAAATCTTGCGATTAATTTATTTTATCACTATATGTTACAGACAGATTGAATATATAAAAAAATAAGGTCTGAAAATTCTTACTACTTTCTTCATTAAATATTTCCAACAACGCGGCAGCCTTTCTTCCTGACTTATCAATCCTCAATTTTCTAAAATTTTCTCAGAACAAAAAGTTGACAATAGACCTAAGTAATTGACCTAGACGTATAACCACCCTTAATCTCTTCTCTCCGTACACTTGGTCAACCCCTGACAATCTAAACAACCCACCGGGAAACAGAACGAAAATCAAGTCAACTCTGCCGCGCGCTCGTACCTACAAATCGCGAGCTCTCCTCTTTCTCCTCCTCGCGGATTCCCGCGCGGAGTCGTCTCGTCCGCCTTTACGGCGTCGTAAATAAAGTTTGGCCCGCGCGCGTCCTTTTTCCTCGATCTTTTTCTCTCTCTCTCTTTCTCTCTACACTGCGCTCGCGCAAAGTGTCGTCCGCCGTTTTATTATAAATGTCAAAAGCTTTTTATGCTCTGCGCTTGTTTCGCGGTTATGCTGAGAGAAGGAGAGAGAGAGGGAGGAAAAAAATACAAAGTTTACGTTTCAGTTATACGAGTCTTTTTGATATTTTACACGCGTCGGTGAGATTTACCGGGCGGAATTGTTTCGGATGTCGCGGGAATTCGCGAATAAATTACGCTCCCATCTCTCTTTGTTTCCTTTGCGCAGTTGCTTCGGCCTCGCGAGACGATATTATTAAGTCTAATTAAAAGCGGACTAAGAAATAAAGTGCAAAGAGAAGAAAGAATCGAAGGCCGACGCCGCTGCCTCAGCATCTCCGCCTCTTCATCCTTCGACGGGATACCGGAATTTTAATAAGATCTCGAGGAATGTATTGAGGAGGAGGAGAAGGAAAAAGGAGAAATCGCCGCGGATTTGAAATTTCCGGCTGCTGGTGAAATAAAAATTCCATGGCAGAGAGAGAGAGAAGGAGAGAGTACCGTTTATACCTATTAGTCGAGCGCGCGCTCGTTCCTCTATATTTTCGGACCCGCGCGTCCCTTTTACACGCTCGCACGAACGCGGGACATAAAAAGATTTTTTTTCCGTGCGCGCGCTCAATTTTTCTCGTCTCTGCGCGTAACAAACTTGACTTCACGCGCGGCGGAATCGCGAAAATTCTACATCGGAGCTTTTTGCGCGCTATTCCGCTAAGTAAGACATCTATTTCAATTAAACAGTAGTTCTATAATTACGAGAATTCTTTTGACTCAAAGATATCCTGGAGTAGAATGAACATTGGAATTTGTAAAATCGTTATTACGTTTTTAATAACATAGTGCGACGGTAAAGATGAATTCTCGGGAGAAAGCTCAATATGCAGTTAAGTAATTTTACTTTAATGGAAAAGAAGAAAGAAAGAATCGCTTCGAAGGTTGACCTACTAATTTATGCCACGAAATTCATTCGGCACTTTGGACTTATTCAATAAATGATAAAGCCGATTTTTCCCTCGGTATAAATAAACAAATGCTTTTATCCAGTTCCCTAGAAGCGTTTAATCTGAAATAAATCTCTCCCTCTCTTTCACAGCGCACGGTCATTCATTTTAATAACAGTAATTGTATTATTTTAACAAAGATCAATTAGTTTTAATGGAATGGAGTCTTTATTATTTCAGCACATCATACACCGTTGCTTATATTAATTACTACAGTTTCCATAAATCCAACCTCTCTTAAATCACTACGTACAATAACTAAAAAAAAATCACCACATTTTTCTTTCAGGAAATCCGACGGCAAGCGGGACGAGTGCACGCTGGCCAAGGAGAAGCTGCACCCGGTGTGCGCGCAGCGCGTCCCCGCTGGTTCGGAGACGCCGACCTGCGATACCCTAGCTGAGGCCTGCCGCGAGACTGCCAGCTGCAGGTATGAGAGAGAGAAGAATCCTCGCCCGATCGGGTCAATCGGTCGAGAACGCGAGTAAGAATGCGTCCCTGCGAGAAATATGTATTTTTATATATATAGGAGCGAAGGAAATATGCGCGCGCGCGGAGATGAATTTTTCCGTTCGCGCTTCGGATTCCCCGGACAAAAGGACGCGGCGGCATATCGCGCGCCGCCGCCGCCGCGGCCGCTTTAATTCTGCGCGATTTTTCGCGGAACGCGGAGCGACTGGTATTTCGCCGGCCCTTTCTTTCGCAGTTTCATAATCTGAGCGCCTTCTTTTTCCATTTTTCCCTCTTTTTTTCCTCTCTTTCTCTTCTTGCCGGGGAAGAGAGAGTATTTTTGTGTAGTGCAGTTTGCAATATTCCGGCTATTGAATTTTTTCGACGCTACGGCGTTATGTTATATTGAAAATTGTTGAACTGTAACGTAATTTCAATTTTATTTTAAGAAAAGTATGTTTCTTTTTTTGTATAAGTATGTAAATTTTATCTAAAGTTTGTCCTTCGTTTCACTACCACTCGACTGGAAGAACGTTGAAACACCGCGACCACCCGATATTATTGGTGCTACTCCTTTTTGTCAATTACATCGTTTATTATTATTTATACGCTCGTGAAACGGAACTTTTCTCGAGGGCTCGCCACCTTGTTTATTATTCAACGTCGCAATTTCTCGCGCACTGCTCTCGTTGCATCTCCTCTGAGGCTACTTCTGCATCTGTAACTCACACTTGCCTTCGGGGCGCTACCGTGCCCCTCACTATACAAATATTATCAAAGAGCGCGGTACCTCCCTGACGTCAAGTATAATCATAACTATAAAAGCTTCTTATTCATAAATATATACTTAACGGGATATCACATGTTCTCATCGGCAGGTCGAAATTGGAACGCTACGAGCAGAGCTGCGCGGTCGACAGCGTGACGAACAAGTGCGCGGGCCCGACGCTCGGCTGTCGCGCCGCTGTCCTCGGCATTCTCGGCACGGAGCTGCGCTCCAATTGCGCGTGCAAGGGGGCCGATCTCGCCGCGCCCTTTTACGAGTGCCTCGGATGGCAGCGGCTGCTCTGGGTCAACATGTGCGTGGGTGAGTGGAACGAAGAAAGAAAGGACAATACATAAGACAGACGGACGTTCGATGGGAATCCAGATTTTATAGGTTAGGTGCGCGGTGCGTTTATACGGCCGGGAATATATGGTTTTATAACGCTCGAACGTTTTCTGGTGATAAAAGATTACGGTGGCGGGGCTCGCGTAATGGATTGTTACTGTGTGAAAATATTTTTTTACCATTAATAGTTTACGGTAGGGGTGTTTTTGTATGGCGCTAGTAGTGTCGTTTATGTTTGGTCAGGCGGACACGGCACTCCACTCATATAATAATAAAGATGCTAAGTAGCGCTGTTTAAATATAGTCAGACATTTCACGACACCGTAATACCTGAAACTCCGCAAGACAATTCCCCCCTCGACTTACAATCAAAATCTTTTTCCACGCGGCATCGGCGTCACCGGACTTGTATACATTTATACATACAAAACCCAGCGGCGGCTGTGGTGGTGGTGGCGCACGCGCGCTTAACTCGAGTGCATCGGAGCGTCGCGCGGACGCTCGTAAAGCGGTAAACATTGAAGTGTATCCGCGAAGCGCCGGTATATAAAGTCGCTTGCTCCCTAGCTATAGCTCGCGCGTGCGCCTCGAACTTTTCGTCTTTCTTTCCCTCTCTCACTCCCTCTCGGTTCCCCCTCCTCTCCCTCTCGGTAGGTTGTATAAGCTCGCCGGATTTCCGGTGCCCTTAATTTGTTTTCCTTTTCGCTGCTGGAGAAAGAGAGGGATAGAGAGAGAGAGAGAGAGAGAGAGAGAGAGAGAACTAATCGGCTATTCGGGCAAGGGACATTAGAGCTCGTGAATGCGATTCGAACGTCATTTTAAAGTCTTGCTCTTGCTGGATTTTCGGAGAAATCGCCGTCGATGAATGCAATTTATTTCGAAAAAGGAAATTTGTGAAAGGGTATTATGAATGAATATAGTTGGGAATACTATATTTTTAGTCAAGTATACTGTGACAGTTTTCAAATTGTGAATAAACTTTTTTCGCAAAACGGTGGGTAGAATGTATTTTTATGATTTTTAACGACACTAGATTACCTTCTTTGACTTCGATCTTTAGAAAAATCTGGTTATCTATTCATTCATTTTAGAATATTTTGTAACTGAAGCCCTACCTCTATTTTCTTCCACGTTACACTCACACCGAAATCTCATTCGAAATAACCAATCCTCTCCTATAACCTCCACGGAAAACCTAAATACCCCGACGTCGGCCGTTCCATCCTAAATCACCCACCCTAAAACTATTTTTTCCCGCCCATTATCCTCTCTCTCTCTCTCTCTCTCTCTCTCTCTTACTCGCAAAAAGCCGCCGCACGCGCAGACATACAGAGCGAGTGAGAGCCGGCGGGGCGCTTCGAGAGCTCTTCCGGGAAATTAGAAAAATTCTTTTCCAAATCCCTCCGACCTATACAGAAAAGCGCTCCGCTCTCGCCTCTCTCTCCCTCTCTCACGAGCTTTTTTCCGGGCGCGCGAGTGCACAGGAAAGTTGGAACGAGTTCGCTGTGCGAGGAGAGAGAGAGAGAGAGAGAGAGAGAGAGAGAGAGAGAGAGAGAGAGAGAGAGAGAGAGAGAGAGAGTGCGCACGGTCAGCCAGTTTAACTGTGTCGAAAGTGAAGGAGAGACGAGCAAAAAGAGAGCGCGCCGGGCACAAAAGAGTTACACAGATAGCCACCGCCATTGCTCGGCAGGCAGGCAGAGAGCGAGAGGAAGAAACGAATGCTTTTATCGACCATCGAAGTTACGAAGCCATCTCCTGTCTTTTCCCGTATGTGCGTATACGTGTGCGCGAGAGGTAGGACTGTCCTGCGGGAGATAAGTCATTTAGATAGGAAGCGAATATCATAACGCGTAACAGGAGCTTTTGTGCGCTCTCGAGACAGAAGGAGTAGAAGCAGCAGCAGCGGCAGAAGAAGACGAGGAAAAGGTGGAAGGGGGTGGGAGAGACAGGCTTTTTCTCGGAATTCAGCGACGCGCGATCGCGCCGATGCTATCTCGGTCGTTTCAGCGCTGACCTGGTTGTGTATATGTACACGGGAGAGGGAGAGAGGAGGGGGAGGAAAAAATATCGCGGACGGAAAAACGTCGAGACGGGAAAACGCTTTTTTTTTACGGCTGGTGTATACTCGGATGCGGTGGTGTGTCTTGCGCAAGGGTAAATAAATAAATGAATAGTGGTACGGGAAAATCGAATTAAAACGTACACGCAGGCCATTTTTTTTTTTTTTTATTTGTCGTCGCCGCAAAGTTTCGTGTATGGCAATTCATCGTAATATTCGAGTACATGGGAAATTTAATTTTGCCTCCTCATTCGAGTGCAAATTAAATTAGTACCGGGGGGGAGAGAGTGGCAGGGCGAAATTAATGTTACCGAGTTTTTGAAACGTTCATAAGTGAAAATTAATTGACCCACTTTCGCGCGCGTCCCGGTCTTATGCGGGGTATTTAAAAGCATTTACATAAAATAAAATGGTAGATATCTGCGTATCGAGGGGGTGAAAACTACGACAATGAAAATGAGCCACATTGTCACGTCTTGGGTTTGGAAAAAGTTTGGATATTAAGGGTTGTCGGACAATCGGAAAATGGCTGAGAAAGTTTGGCTAGTTTTCGGGTTACACGCAAACGGTTCTTTCGAATCTTAATTGCGGAAAGAACAACTTATTTAAATACAGGCAAAAAATTTTAATTAAAAGTTCATTCGCAGCTATTCTTATGTAAATACGAAAGAAAATGGTAATTTAACGATCTGGGGTTGTCTCTTTCTCTCACCTTTCGCAGACGCCGGTGTTACTGGGTTTTTAAGATAGTGTAAATGACGTTATTCTCTCGTAAATTAAAACCATACGAATCTTTAATATTTTGGATCTCATCGAACCCTATAACCATAACACCCCATAACCACCATAAAAATACATCTGCCCCCAGTCGAGTCGCAAAAGGATTTCCACGCGCGTCGAAACAAGCACCACGGGGGCCACGGCCGCACTACAGGTCAGCCCCAGTCCTACGCAACTCAGGCGACTCCAGGACGGTCCTGGCCGTCGGTGGCGACGCCGCGCGCCTCGCTAGTGGCGGCGACGGGCTTCACGGAATCCGACGACGGCGACTCCCCAGCGGCCGAAGAGGAGGAGGAGCAGCAGCTCGAGAACAACGTCATACCCGAGGTGACGCTCAGGCAGGAGTCCAGTGCTGCCGAGCTGACGACGCACCCCAGCACCACGACGACGACGACTTCGACGACAAGCACCACGACGACGACGACCACCACGACCACGACGACGCCGGCCCCTACGACGCCGAGCACCACGACGACTAGCACGCCGCCGCCACGTAAGTGAAAACGTTTTTTTTTTTTTTTCATGTGAGAGGTGATGTGTGACTGTGTTCGGGATTTATTTATAATTATAGCGGTTGGAGGTAATTATGTCGGGAATAAAATATCGGAAAGTTTATCATTAGTATAGTGGTTATTTGATATTGAATATTAAGATATTTAATTTTAAGGAGTAGTCTTTTAGCGTAGGATTTCATTTTCATTTCAATAAAAATAGAACATTTTCGTAATTAAATTTTTAACATACGATAAACTCCAATGTTATTAGTGTGCCTGTACGTTGTAGAATTTTTCAGTATAATATCAATGTTTTATATCTAAGGAATATTTCAATGTTTCCATCGGAAAAGAGCGAGCTTTCCGACGTGACAGACATTCAAATAACTACCTTAATCTTCGTTTATTATTCAAGTCAGTTGCATGCACCTCGAATAAACTAAACAGAAGCGTACACCTAATCATTCAGCAATTACTTCATTTACTACGGCGCATTCTCGAATTATGAGGCAGGAAATTGTCTTCAAGAAAAATAAGTGCTATTTCATAATATGACAGGCGGAATTACATCTCGGGAAACGTGTCCGTGTACACTGCCGGCATAATAAATTGCGGCAAACTTTTTATACGAAAACTTTTATAAATGTCTTGCTTACAAGTGACTTTAAAAACTTTAGCACTCGTTGCGCGCGCGCTCGCCTTCAGGATGTCGAGTAAAATATTTCCGAGTAGATTTGTAAATGATAAAAATTCGTAACTGTCTGCCGCTCCTAAACTTCGCTTTGGATCGCGAGATTCAGCTACATAAGCGCACGCGTAAATAATCTTTCGAAACTATTTCATTACACCAACGCGCAGATCGGAAAAAACGAGAAAGAAAAAAAAAATAAATTGCCGCGTCGATCGCGAGTGTACGCGGTTCGCGTTCCGCGCGTCTCTTTACGCGCTATTTTTCCCTTTCATTTTTCCCCGCCGCCTTAATTAGCGTTATGCTTCGGCGTTGCCGCTTTTTCTTTTTGCTCTCGTCCAGCACTCGCACGTGCGCGACGTAATTTAAAGAGCGGCACGTTGGACGATGTATATATACATACATAACTTTGCGGCGACGAATAAACATTGCTCGATATTTTCCCTTCTATATGTTTTCGTCCCACAGAAACTGCCGGCGAAAGTTTGCCCTTTTATGCGCTTGCTTCAGCCTCATATAGCAATTCGTAAATTGCAATTTCCAAGTCTGTTGCACGCGATAGAGAAAACACCTTTGAGACAATTAAAATTTATAGTTAAAATCCGGGCCACCGCCGCCCCGAGCTCGTTTCAATCAGTAAATAGCCAATCCATTTAAGCGAGCCCTCAAAAGCCGCGGGTCAATTCCTAGATCAAAGGGGGACCCTCGCGGCGGCACGTTTTTTTTTTTTGCGAGCCGCCCTTCGTTATTAAATGAAATACGAGGAAATAAAGCGACGACATTTTTACTATGCAGAGGGAGAGCAGCGCAGCGGTGGCAATATTTCAATGAGCTTTTTGGCACGCCGTGAATAAAAAAGGAGAGAAGCGGATGAAAAACACACGCTCGTCCCGATGAAAGAGTAATATAATAGATAAACGTTATATTATATAATACGTTAATATACGGGAGAGACCTTTCAAATAATAATCTCCCGGACAGATAAGACGCGCGCGACTCTCGGCGGGGCGAGCAATCACGAGGCCGCTCGACCGTATCCGACTTGGAAATCGCGTTTGTCTGCTGCTCTCTCCTCCTCCCAGCGGCTTTTCCTGGCACGCGTTCAATCGGCGATTGTTCGCGCCGGCAGCCGCCAGTTGCTTTTGTGTCTGTCCCTTTTCCGAATGTCTTTTTGAACGTCGCCCCGCGCTCCTACTTCTTAACGCGGTTAATTCGAAAAAAAAGAAGAAGAAACCCAACAACACACGACATTGTCGAGGTGGAAACTTTTTCTCCTCCGCCTTGCCTACGGCGGCGTTTGCGAGAGTACAAAGGTAGTAGGTACACTGTACGTACAATCGGTACCTGCCGTCTGTGTGATCGGCCGATCAAAGAGCCCACGCCTGCGGCCGACGTCGTCGCCGGCGGCAACAGCGGTGAAATTTGAATGCGCGCCGCGTGAAATAAGGCGGGTGTGCGCTACGTGCCGGCTGCTTTCTTTTTCGCGAAAGGGGGGAGGGAGGATGAAGAGGACGGGTCGTCGGGTGTATAGGAATAGGGTGAATGACTTCTGCAGAAGCAGTTTCGCTTGGATGTTTCGGCGGGTTTGAAATGGCGTTGATTTAGAGGGAGGGTTTGTAGACTATTCGCAAGATGTGGAAAGAGCCGTTGGAGTATAGTGGGAGGGGGTTTAAAAGATGAATCGTTCGTTTGTGAAGTGGAAATAGCATCGTTAGATGCATAAATAAAATAAAAACTTCGCGCGATTGCTTATGTCAAGCAAGGTGTCATTATTTATTTAAAAGTATAACTTGCTTTATCACGTAGACAGAGCCAACGAATAAATTGATTTCGTTTCCTTATAATTTTCTTAAGAAAGGAAAAAAAGTTAATAGGCAAAGTAGTAAAAGACGGAGTATAGTCAGACGTTCATTAAACCCGGCTATTTTTAAATTGCAAAATAAGAAGAGGGTACAAAAAAAATTGTTGAGAAAAAAAAAAATAGAAAACTCATACTCCACAGAGCCGACAGAACCTCAAGACGCCTTTAAAATTTCTCGCATAACCGGCAAGAAAGTCCCCCCGGGGGAGGAAGAGAGAACGGCGCGGCAAGAAAACGCCTTTGCCGACGGGCTTTTTGTTCTCCGGCAAAGACAAGCGCTACACTGTATACTACCTCCACCAGGCAGGAGAAAAAACACACACACATACACACACACATACACACACGCGACAGCCGAACGCTCGCGATTCGCTTTCGCGCTTGGCACGCGCTCGCTTAAAAAAGACGAAAGGCAAGCGCGCGTGGCAAGTAAATCCGCAAGCGAAAATCGGAAAAGCCACTTTGGCGCGGCAGCGGCGGAAGGCCCCCCTTCTCTCTCTCTCTCTCTCTCTGAACAAAGCGAAAGGCGCAAGGTAGGCAAATGCAACGTACGCTGAAGGGAACGTGGGTGGGGCGGAAAAAAGAGAGAGAGAGCACAGAAGAACAAATAAAAAGAAACGACGCGCGCGCGTTGGAAAAGTCGAAAAGCGCGCGAGCGCGCGGATAATACGCTATTTTTCAGCCCCTCCGGCAGGCAAAGGAAGAGTCGCATACGTGTGAAAGTCGGTGTGCATGTATGTATGTATGTATGCTGCTGCTGCTACACGCGTTCACTCTGCCCTCCCCCTCCACCTTTTATTCGCTGTTGCAGGTTTCTGCGTGGTTCAAAGGACCGGCCGCTCTCACCAGTACATCCGCGAGGGCAAAGGCAAGAGGGTGAGTACATACACACATACACACGTGTATATACACCTATATACTTACGCGAGAGAAAGAGAGACCTTCCCACGCTCGATCCTTTTCTCTCTCCCGCCTCTTTTCCCGCCCGAGAGAAAGTACATGCAGGCTTTTTTCGCTGACTCGGGAAACAAAGAGAGAGCGTGAGACGACGCCGCGGCAAATCGGCTCCGATCCATCCCTAAAGTATCTCTGCTGAGGATTACGCCGAGCTGCTCTTGTAATGCCGCGGAGTCACGTTTCCCATTGTACGTCCCTTCCTGCTCTTCTTCTTCTTCTTCGGTATTTATAAATGCGAGCTTAGGTAGCTCGCGGTTTTTGCGCGATTTGTGGATACGAGAGGCAAGGGTGGGTGGGAACGGTTTTTGGGATGGAAAAGTTTTCGTTTCTTTTTTCTCATCTTTTTTACTTTTAGGAAAGCTTTTTTCTCTCGTTACGCGGATAAAAATTTTGGACTATCCATTAGGAAGGTTCTGCAGCGGGGTTGGGCTAATCCGCTCTGTGATTTTTGTTGATAGTGTAGTTGTTTGGATTTTGATGAGGATTGTAGAAAAGGGAAGAACGGAAAATTGGATATTTTTGGGGGACGTTGTAAGCTGGTAATTACGTAAGAAATAGTTACTTATCGTTTAGCATAGAGAAGATTTTTAAATTCTCTCTTTTTAAAAATTTTGTAAAGGATAATTCTCATTACATATGAGAAACTGACCTAAAAGACAATTACATGAAACTTATACCATTGCAAAGTGTGAATTTAAAAAAAAAATTGAGTCCCTGAAACCGTCTGGAACATTTAAAAAAAAATCAATTTTGAAAATTGGGATGTCTTACCGGTTCCGTCTGTAACTACTGAATCGGAAAACACAGTGATTCTTTAAAAATACTTAAAATAGTGATACTTGACAATAGTTTTGAAATATTTTCAAAAGCTAATCTTAAAGTTTTTACCATCCAGCGTTGATTACAATAATTTTCAAATCAATGCCATACTTTTATTTATTAAAAATAGTGCGTTAATAATTGCAAAATACAATTCAAACCAGTGTCATGATTTTTATTGATTTAGGAGATGATCCAAAATGGGAATAAACGGCCTTCTTTGTGCAAGCTGTGAGTTTTTACTCGGAAAACTCTCAAGCCAGTACTTTTGGTACCAAATTCCAGTATGTATAAGAAGCTGATGAAAATTGATTTTAATCTAAGCATGATTCAAATCAGTGCCATGGATTTCCACAGTTTATTTAGACGATTGAAAATGGAAAATTGCTTTTTCTTTTGCTCGAGGCTCGATTTTCCATACGAAAAACCATCTAGATAGTACTTGGCGTGGAAAAGTATATCATTTATGAAAAGCTTGAACAAAATACTTTCGATTTATAAATAATTCAAACCAGTGCCATTAATTTATTCAACTTAGTAAACTGATCAAAACGAAAATCAGTGTATTTTTCGGGGTTTTTATCGAGAGTTTTCATACGAAAAATAATGAAGACAATACTTTTCGTAAAAAATGTGGGTGGTTCCTGAAAACTTAACAAATATTCTTGCAATCTAAAATTGATTCAAACCAGTGCCACGATTCTTCTTGGTTTGGTAGACGGTTTAAAATAGAAATATTTGGTTCTTATATTGAAAAAATCTTGCTAAGGTTTTTTTTAAATAATATTTAATGTTAGGCATTGTATTGAATTTGATATAACTGAAGTCTATTTTTATTAATCTTTCAATAGCCGTAAAGTTTTTATGCAAAAGTACTATCAAGTACATTTTCTTTGCTTTTTTCTGGTTTTTTATGTGAAAATATAGTATTTTGGAATTGTTAACGTATAATTTTTAATAAATAAAAGTATGGCATAGATTTGAAAATTATTGTAATCAACGCTGGATGGTAAAAACTTTAAGATTAACTTTTGAAAATATTTCAAAACTACTATCAAGTATCACTATTTTAAGTATTTTTAAACAATCACTGTTTTCCGATTCAGTAGTTGCACGCGGAACCGGTAAGACAACCCAATTTTCAAATTGATTTTTTTTTATGTTCCAGACGGTTTCATGGTCTCAATTTTTTTTTCTTTTTAAGTCGCAGAATTTCATGCACTTTGCAATGGAATAAGTTTCATGTAATTGTCTTTTAGGTCAGTTTCTCATATGTAATGGGCATTGTCCTTTGTTATTTTTCTACCTGGTAAAAGAAGTTTTTTCGGTATTATGTTTCTCTAATTAAATATTTTACTATCAGATAATTAAAATTTACACAATATTAGAAAAGCATAATTCGACACAATGAGCAAGTCGAAAAGTGCCTGTATAAATTCATGTGAAATATCACTTATAATTAATCCAACAGAATCCCATAAAAATTTAATCCTCAATTATTTTATCGAATCTCTTCCTTTATCATTCCCACTTCCAACCATAACCATTCCATTTACACCCTACTCTCTCGCACAAAGAAAACAAATAAACAGCATAAACTAACAAACAAAACCTGCCTGCACGGCGATACAGCTGTATCGCGATGACGAGCCCGAGTGCTCGGAGCTGTGTCAGTGCGGCGAGGGTGAGAGATTGACCTGCAACACCATCTGCATCGAGTCGTCGCCCTGCAAGACCGACTTCGCCTTCTACAATCACGCGGCGCCAGCTTATCAGGCCTACCGCGGACGATGCCTCTGCTACAGCGGCAGGTTCATATGCATGCGGCCGTCGCCTGGTGAGTTTTCCTTTATCTGCGGGATTGGTAGAGTGGTTTGAAGCCGTTTCCAGAGATTCGTGTGTAAGCTTGGAACTTTTACTTGAAAGAAAAAATAAATTTACTATGATGTCCATTGGTTAGTTATTTTATCAATAAAATTTTTATAAACTGACTCATTCGTTTTGCAATATCTCGAAGTACGCTTAAATATTATGATCATTTTTACTTAAAATATGTATAAAGTCCAAACATTCTTAAATCCTTATTTGTTTCATATCATAGAGTTCTTTTTTTTAGTTTAATATAAAAAAAATTTAACGTCGTTTTCGCTATCAATTCAATTCTATAACTAACATTCGTGTCCTGAAAAATTAATTCTATTAATTATGTAGATATAATTCACAAGCCTGTCCAAGAATATATACTGTTACGAGTGAGCTATCGCTTTACTACTAAATATTTTATTAGTAATGAAAGCAAACATGAAAAATACATTTACAGTATATTAATTCCATTTTCGACGTCTATGCTATTGGTAAAAACGTTTCATTGATAACAGAAAAACTGTATTTTACTTTTGGCTTTTACATTTATTGACTTATCAATATAATCTGACTGTACCAAGGCTTGGCTATTTTTATTAATTAAACCATCTACATTTAGCCTTTTCGAAGCGAAGTACGGCAGAGAAGTTAATACCGCAAAAGATACGCAAAGGGTATACATAATTAAAAGTCAAAATTTACTGGGTTATCAAACCGCTATTCTCTCCGTCCCTTCGTGTCCGTTATTCAGTGGCATGATTCGGGGAACGCCGAACGGTCAAACGTCCGGGTATTTTATTTATTTATTTGTCCCGTTTATATATTTCATTTTAATACTTCGAAATATTTTCAAACGCCAAATTGTACGTTACACATCGCTGTGGATATAATGGATTCATTAAAGGATTTCCTATATATAGCGATCAAAGGTGAATAATAAATACCCGGTTTTTCCAAAGTCTATATATATATATATTGAGAAAACATATTTTCCGATAAAAATTAAAATAATTTAAAAAATTAGACTTCGCGAGAATTCCCCGACGTTCGCAGGGACGCGGTCACGGTTAAGCGGGAAAATTAAGTTATCGAAGAGTTGGCCTACTTTTCCCAACTTCCCGTCGACACAAAGTAGAAAGTTTCTTTCCCGTTTGCCAATCATATTTCGCCCCGGGTCATCATAATGGATTTCAAAAACACAATATATGTATATATGTATATTCTTCCCCCTTAATCTAAAATAGAATGAGAATCAAGCTCTCAAATGCTCAAGTTGCGAGATAGAGTGAGTATAAAGAACTGTTTGCGTGTGCTCCCAACAGATGCGTACAATATACCGCACGGAGTGTTCATGTTCCTCGGGTACAGCGAGACCGATGAAAACTTACTCAAGTCTCACAACAACCTCACCGTCGTGGATGCCGTGTCTTCCCTTGACAGCTTCATGAGAGAGGAGGTCAATAACCAGGTATGCGCCTTGCTAGGAAATTAATTTTTAGACACTAATGCTAATTTTCGACATTTAATTGTTCTTGAAATGTGATATTTTCATAAAGAGAAAAATTTATCAAAGAGGGAGGGTTGAATGTCACACGGATTGACAACGAAATTAAATATTCACACCGAACGAAGTATATTACAAAATTGAAAAATCTATTCTTCTGCGCAGACGATATGCACACTTTTCCTGTACAACGTGACGAAAGAGAACGTGATCGCCGTCGCGCGCCTCATGACGGACAACGTCTCTACCCACAACCTCACGCAAGCACAAAGTCTGCAGCATCTCCTGCGCATCAAGGTGAGTCCCTCCTCGCACACTTACCACCGTTAACGAAAGGATAAATCCCGCACCGGAGAGCGAAACCGAGATCGAGCGTAAAATATTCCAATGCATTTATAACACACTCTTTTATCCGCTCGCCTGATATCCCCTCTGTTATTTGCCTGTATATATTTGCTCGCCCGGCGACCCGGAAATACTATTTTTCCGACTTGCGGCTTTCTACCTCTATTCGTTCCTCGCTCATCCCGGCTGTAATTGTCAGACGAGTTTTTGCTAGTCTCTCGCGCACGAACCGAAAAAAAAGGTGAGTGAAAAATTCAAATGAAGCGGATAGAAATAAAATCGGGATGAGTGGCACGTGATCGATCAGCAAAAAAAGAAGAGGGAAGGGAAAAAATTTAATTGACTGGGGGTGCAACAGCTACTTGTCTTTCACTTGAGTGGTGGTCGATAGGTTGAATTCGAATTTATGCGGTTGTGGGTTTTGGTGGACCTTGTGGATTAACAAGTGTTTGATGGTTATGAACGTTTAATGGTTGGAAAATATTTTTAAAATTTATAAATTCATCGTGTTGAATAAGGATAGGAATTAATTATTTTCACCTAATCGTTGTATTCAAGACACGCCACATTTTGCTGATTTTAGCAATACCCTACTACAGTTTAAATGTACAAATTCAAAGCTGCCATAACGATAATTGACTACGGGTGTCGGTCCACTTTACCCCTAATTTGCAGATAATAACCCGAAACCCTTCTTTACCCATTTTAAGCGGCAATATTGAATCTCCCGCCATAAATTCAATTGAATTATTCATCGATAGGCAACAAGTCGGCTAATAATTCCTTTGAACGGGAACACCTCGAATACGGAACTTTTATGACTTCACGATATTTCCCCTCCCTCCCTTCCGCGGTCCACGAAATAAGAAATAATCGAGCGTGCGCGAACGGGAAAAAAGCGAAGTTCGCTCGACGCGCAAACTTGGAGGCGAGGGGATGGAGGTGGAGGAATTGATTTATTCGCGTATAATATGAACGCGCGGTAGAAAGGCGATAGCGCGTACAAAGCCGATTGACTGCGCGCTCGCGTTGGCGGCACAACTCGCTGGGAATTGACTACGCGCGGAGGGAAATTTCCAATTTACGATTAAACAGCTCACGCTTTGCGCGCTCTATATACGGAAGAGAGAGAGAGAGAGACAGAGTTGAGCGGTTTTAATGCTCGATCCTCGTATCGAAAAATTCATTTCGGCTTAATGATTTTTTTTCATTAATGACGAGCCCACTCACGCACGCGTATAGTCCGTCGGTGCGATTTTCTCTTTTTAACCTTTTTTCTTTTGGAAAGCGGTGCATGACGTTATGAAATTTATTAGCCAATTTTAGCGAATAAAAAGCCGGAATAATCCCTTTTAAATTTTCAGCCCGGTAAATATTAATTGACTTAAACGCTGGGCTTTTACGTGCTTTGAGAAAAAAATTTGGGGATCATTACTGTAAAGCTACTGCAAAATGTAGAACACTGTTCTGATACGATTATATTGTTCATTAAATGCTTGAAAAATATTTTAATATGAGTAACCAATTACAAAGTCTGTTTTCTCCCATTTTAATCAACCTTTTATACAAATATACAATAACATTTCCATTATTCACATGTATCTTAAATTACAGCCACAATCAAGTGACGACACAAAGTCAACCAAAAATAATCCTAAGAAAAAGAAACCACTCTTCGTCGACCTACTATAAACACGGATTCTCTCGATAACAATTAAAAAAAAAAACCCAAACTAAAACTTGGCCGCCGCGGAATCCATAATTGGCTCTCCCCCTCTTCTCAATTCGAAACCCCGCGATATATCCGTACCCGAGGAGCGGGCAAAGTTCGGCTGAAAACACGGCGGCGTGGCGCCTTAACCCAATTAAAATCAATTTTCCCAGAGAGTTTACACACTCTCTCTCTCTCTCTTCTCTTCATCGATGACGTCGTCGTCGTAGTCCTTTCCCTCGCCGATGATACAGCCACACACGTGCATGTGTGTGTGTGGCCTCCGGCGCTCGCTCGCTCGCTCGCAAATGACTTTCTAATAAAGCAATTACGAGGGCCGGCGCTCGCTCGCTAGCTAGCGCTAAAATGCTAAAATGCAATAAGCGGCCGGCGGAGTGCGGGGTTCGAGAACGTCGTTAGCGTCGGGAGGAGGAAGAGGAGGAAGAGGAGGAGGAGGAGGATGCCGTGTAAGTATCGTAGGAGAATTCGATGAAGAGTGTATTAGCCTCGTTAAGGGCCGAGCCCCGTAATTTTTCACGTGTAGGTGGTCGATGCGGGGGTTATTAGGAGTGAAGAATTGGATCGGATTCGAAGAGAAATTTTGGGCTGAAAGGCGTTTTCAGCAGCGCAACTGTCTGTGTATCTGTGGAGTAATGTAGAATCTGTTATTGATTCAGAAAATTTACAAAAATCATTCTTTTAGCAATTTAGTGGCTTATATTTAACTACTTTACATTTAGATACAAAGTTATAACAATTATTCTATAATTAAAACAGAATCACCCGAAACAGACAGTCTCCAGTACGATACGCAAAAAGAAAAAGAAAAACAAACTTATTTCCTTTCAATTGACATCCTCAAACTCCACATCGTTACTATAACTAACCACAGCGAACGACATCTCGAGCCACCGAAGCTCGGCAATACTGCACCGTAGCTGAACGCGGGGAAAAATCTTGATACCTAAAATCAAAAGGTCCTATCGAGATAGATTAAAAGATCCTACTCGCTGGCGAGAGGCATTATACGTGTGCACTCTCGACGTGTAAAAACAAATAGCCACTCGCAGGACGACATCTCCCCCTCTCTTTCTCACGAAATAAGTGGAGAGCCGGCGTAACGGCTCCGCACACTCGGAGGCCACCGGTAAGTCCACTTGATTGGCCCGAAAGCGGCCCTCTCTTCGGGCTCGAAAGAGAGAGAGAGAGAGAGAAAGAGAGAGCGATAGATCGAAAAAGACGTGCGCGCAGGAGCAATAGACAAAATGAACTCCTCTAATCCCCAGCAGGCTCCCACCCTATACTACACTTCCTGCCTGCCTCTCGTGTACTAGCAGCAGCAGCAGCAGCAGCAGCAGCAGCAGCGGTGGAGTAGTAGTCGTCATTTAGCCGACGTCACGTACGTGTAGAGAGAGAGCGGGAGGCGGAGGAATTGGAGAACACGTATGAAACTCGAGGAAACACATAGATACACAGGGGCCTCGACGCTTCTACTGCTGCTACTGCTGCAGTGTGCCAACCGAGAGAGAGAGAGAGGGAGGGAGGAAACAATGGGTCGAGTTGTGCTCTCTCTCTATCTCTCTCTCGCTCTCCGGAACTACACGTCGATTTTGAGGTTATTACGCGAGCGTTCTCCTGTCTGCCTAAGCACTTTCTTTTACGCTCGACAAATTACGCTTAATGCCAAGAGCCAGCTCGCCTCTCTCTCGCTCTCTGTGTGTTTATATGTACGTATATATATGAGCGTAATTCTATAGGTTTACTTTTACGCGCGGATATCTGCGCGGAATTGCCTTTCGAAGATTACTATAACCCGCGGTAGATTAAAACGTCGATTTGGCGAGGGGGAAAGTATTATATAGACACTCGTGAAGTCTTAAAGCGAGGCTGTCAAATTGATTAAAAATGTCTTGGTAGTAAACGAATAATAGCGTGTACCCAGAGTATTTAGAGAAGAGACAGCGTATCCCAAATACAACACCAGCAGGATATCGCAATACCCGATACTATAGACACACTCGATTAATTTACACTGCGAGTCTCCATTACACCGCGGCGGCGCCTGGTATACAGAACAACATCCGCACACCCATTGGCCCAGATCGGTCGCACGACCAGCCCAGAGCTCAATCTCCTACGCCTCATCCAAGATTCCATTCGGCCAAAATCAATCTCTCCTCCTCCCCCTTCTTCCATCCACTCTCTCTCTGTCCCATCATCGATACTCCCGCTCTGCGTCAAAAAATGGGGACTCGGCGAATATTTAAGGCGCGGTAAATCGGCGCCCGCGGCTGGCAAGGCGGTAAAAAAGGGCCGTCGTCAGGTTGTAAGAACGCGGCCGACATACGTATTATATAAGGAGAAGAAACGCGAAAGCGGCTTTTCGCGAACCGCGTTACATTGTGCGCGGAGAGGCGGCGATGATACTCGGTCGTCGCCGCGGGGCGGAAGCGCTTTTGTCCTTCTCCTGTCGCGCGGCCGCACGCAAAAAGTAAGGAAGAGCTTTGTTTCGGGAAAAAAAGACAGAGGGATTTTTTTTTTTGTTGGGGAAGCGAAATGGTATTGATTCTTTTTTTGTTCTGCTATTGTAACCGGAAAAATATGGCGAATCAAAATACAGTCGCGCGCGACCCACTAAAACGAACGATAAGGCGCCCGAGAGCAGAGAGAGGGAGCAATTCGAATCGAGGGAGCGAAATAAATCGAGAGTGGCCGATAACCGGAGGAATCGAAAAAGGAACGATAGAGAGTAGGGGCAACTTTCGCCGCGCAGGTGTGGGTGTGCTCTGTCGTAGATTTGGGAGAAGGAATTGGCGCGCGCGATCTCGTTCCCCCAGAGCGATCGCGCCGACCCCGAGGATAACACGGACGACGAGGACAAGAGAGCTGCGCATTTTTCTGTGTTTGTCTTTCGGTTGTTCCTGGGCGTGGATGGGGGTGTACAAAAAAAAGGTCAGATTAGAGGGTTTTTTTGGATGAGAATTTGGTGTAGTGGGGGTTTATGTGGACATGGAAAAAAATATTTCGAGCTGTAAGGTAAGTTTAAGGGATATAAATTGAATTGAATAATTTTACTTGTGAATGGTCAAGGAAAGGTTCACTATGTGAATCCTAAAAATACCTCAGAAGGACTTTTATCCTAGAAAACAGGAAAATAATAGAAGATAAAGGTTTTATCGCACTTTTCCAACAATTCGTTACCCCACAAGTACGTCTTTGACTACTTGAGCAGCCACAAAATCCCAGCACCTTCGTTCACCAAAAATCCATTCCTCTCACTTATCACATTCAATCACGACTCTCCCAACAACCCCAACTATACATGCCTCGCCAGCTCCGCCGTCCTTTAGGTATCAAAACAAAGTCATCGAGTATAATATCATTACGGCCGCGTATCTCCGCACGCCTACGATATTTCGGGCGTATTTACGCAGGTAAACTCGAGAGAGAGAGAGAGAGAGAGAGAGAGAGAGAGAGAGAGCAGAGAGTGGAGGGGGACGAAGTTCGACCGGAAAGTTTTCGTCCTAAGATTTCGATGGCTTCCCAACGCGCAATGGCTTAGTTCGGTAATTGCCAGACTGCGCGCGCGCGAGCAGCCGCATTAATTTAATTAGAATACAAATTGCGCGGGAATTTTGCGGTATGCGGCATGCGTATATGCATGCGCAAAAAGCCGTACTACTGCGACTGTGCGATGCGCGCGCGCGATATGTTCGCACGAGGTATTTACTGCAGGAGCGTAGGTTTGAAAGGGACGACCGACGCGTGGAATCCGTAGTATAATACCCATTCGATCTTCTTTCCCACTGCATGATCGTGATAAAGAGAATTTAATAAAGTGTGGTACCGTGGAGAAAGAGAATAGGAAATTATAATATATGCTTTACTGTAATTTGTCATACGTAATATTACGCGTTTTCTTATAAAATTCATAAAGATCGTTCACCCATACCGTAGAAAAACCTAAATCAAAGCGCACACGCAGACACCTCGCGATTCATAAATTTACCCGCTCCCGCATGTTATAATTCGCGAGCCCCGCAGCTATCCGTTAAACCTCCTCAGCCCTACATTACCAACAAGCCCACTGTACATAGCTCCCTCCACTCGCCCCGCCACTGCCGCAATATGAATACCACCAGCAGAGCATTCCTGCGCGCCTGACTCTTTCTTCGCCAACCTTCAGAAACAACCGCGCGCCGTCGACAGTCCTACATAAAAATAACGCTCTCTCTCTCCCACACGGAGTGAAGCAGCTCGGCTGCAGGCGGGTCACGCGCGGACATTGAATGAAAAGTCGCGAAAGAGCGAGCGAGGCCGCGCCGCGCAGCAGAAGATCAATAGCCAGGAATGCGGATGTGGAAGGTGCGCGTGGCACCTTCATTGGCTTTTTGCCAGCGCGGCAGCGGCGGCGGCGGCCCACCCCGTATCTATGTGGAACACCTGCCGCGCGCGCGTTTGACGCTCTGCCATCTTTCGGGTAGGGCGCGGAGGTGGAGAGGAGGAGGGAGACTGATTTATGTAGGCTAAAGACTGGCACGCTTCCACGCACGGCCGTACCGTTTATTTTTGAAGGAGGAAGAGCTCGATAATGATTGACGGGAGCCTCGTGAGGGTAGCGCGCTGGGGTGCGGGGGGAATTTTTTTGGTGGTCGGGTATGAGGGACTGTTGATATGGTGGTATTATAGGAAAAGTAATAGTGATTAATGTTGGAGTTGAGTTGGTACTGTGGTGCGTGGCGAATGTTTGGGAAAATTGTAAGAGGTTATGCGAAAATTACCATGTCGTAAGAAGGTACCGTTCTTAATTGGAAATTTTACTAAAAAATATTGGAACTCTTACTTGTAAGGTTTCAGTAATTTTTCAGAATTGCAGTCGGCGGTGACTCTCCCATAAAGTTTTACGAGAAGAAAGGTTCTGTAGAAATGGTTGTAATTTTTACCAGGCATTCCTTTTAGTGTACCTACCAGTAGTATTTTCCGTTCGAGCGAGCATTAACAAAAATTTCTACTCAAAGTTATTATAATTTACTTCCATTCTAATGTTCTGGAAATTTCTTACGACTTGTAGTAAAACGTACTGTAAAAATCCCGAAAACTAGTATAATAATAACTCTAATAACTACCATTCGAGTATCTAATTTCCAGTAATTTCCACTACGAAAATTGTCTCAACGCACGAGGTGTGCTATTGATTGTATCGCCCTTTGACGGGCACCTCGCGATCTCCCGGTAGAGGATCAGCCTATACTCTCCTCTCTCTCCCTCCAGCAGCCTAAAAATATACACACACACTTACGTGTACCCTTGCCAAAAACATATGTATTCAAATGAGCTGAAATATGCCAAAGAGAGCCGTGGGCGCGATACCATCTCGCGCATAACCGACCGGCACGCCCGTATACTTTTTCACCTTCCTCGAAAAGGCAACTTTCTCAAATAATCGCCCAACGAGAGAGTCCGCCGAATTAGTCTCGCGGTGCTGCTACACCGTCGTCGCCACTCATACACCAACATAATAATGCGCTCGCTACTGCTAGCTTGCTTGAGAGGAGAGAGAGAGATCGATATCTCGCCGTGAGCAATTACCGGCGCGTGCGACTCGACGCTAGAGGGAGCTCGAGAAACTTAAAGTCACGAAGTTCGCGCGCGATTAACCGTATTCGCGCTCGGGTCTCCTAACGACTTTCCCAACCCCGCAGTGTCTCTCACTCGCTCTCGCTCGCTCGCTCTTTCGCGGTCTGGTCGGCGTTGTACATGTTTAGCACTGTCTCTATCGCCCTTCCTTCTCCCACCCCCTCTTTAATCCTCGATGGAGTTATTAATGCTATCGAATTCGCTATCGGATATCGCGGCGACGAGATTGAAGCTATATATGCAGCCAGAGAGTGACTCTCTGCGAGGCACTTCTTCTGCCGCATTGAATTATCGCATTTTAATTGTAGTGCGCTCTATTTATATTCACGAGCTCTCTCTCTCTCTCTCTCTCTCTCTCTCTCTCTCTCTCTCTCTCTCTCTCTCTCTCTCTCTCTCTCTCTCTCTCTCTCTCTCTCTCTCTCTCTCTCTCTCTCTCTCTCTCTCTCTCTCTCTCTCTCTCTCTCTCTCTCTCTCTCTCTCTCTCTCTCTCTGTCTGTGTTCTCATAGTACCCGATAGTCATTGTACTCGCGACGAATAAGTAGGTTAATTGAGACAGACGTGTACGCAGGTGTATTTCGAATCGGATACTTTTCAAAATTAATCGTCTCACCCAATTAACCTTTACGATCGGACAAACATTATCTCGAGACAGCTGAGTCGCCTCGAACAAGACGTATTACCGGCGATAAATCCCACCTCCCTATACCCGGATAAAAATGTAACGAATCCCTATATATATATATATATATCCTACAGATATAACGTTCGTTAGCGACTACCACTGCCATACCTCCTTATCAGCTGTTCCTAGAAATCGCTCGCTCGGCGCTCGAAACTGGGCTACCTCTACTACTACCACCACCGGCACTGCTACGGGATCGATCGGGGCTCACTCGCGGGGGACAGATTATCCCTGGCCCACCCACTGTCTCTATACTCCTAACGAGCTTACGAGATCCGCGCGCGCGCGCGCCCGCGAGGATATTTCGGTCGTCCCGGTGAAATTCCCCCACGACGAGGACGACGCTCGCGGAATTCGCCTATGCGCAGTACGGGGAAAACGAACGGAAACAATGGGAGACGCGTAGGAATTTTGCGCCGGAATCATGCAAATGTGATGGGAGGCGAGGGGGAAGAGGGAAGAGACCTTCGATTGCGATGGAAAATTATCGGCACGGTGTGGCCGCATTCGACAGCTCTCGATCTCCGAGGTTCCCCGATAAGTTCGGGATTATTATCGGCCATGGGCGGGATTGGCGGAGAGCGTTGGTTCGGTTTTTCAATCGCTGGAATGTTTCGGATTTGGGGGAGAGACGGGAAATGTTCGACGAATGTGTGAGCATGGGGGATAAGCGACAAGGATTGTAAGTTTGGTAATGAAAAATGGAATTTTTGGTATGTTACTATAGGTATTTGAAACGTATTGTAGCGGAATTTTGGATACGGATTATTTAGGGTCAAGGACTTTGTTGTGGAATTTTCAGCGCTAATTCGGAATATTTAGGAACGTTTTGAACGCGCTTAAGCACTTCACTACCTTGATTCGTAATACTGGGAACTGATATTTTCAGTTCGTTGCCCGAAATAACTACGTAAATAGAAGTTTCCCTAATAATGGATCAAAATATTCCAAAAAAGAAAACTTTGAAAGCCACACCATGCTGAAAATGTTAATTACGAGAGAAAAATCAATTACGCTTCCTGCTAGGACCGAAAAAGTTTTAAAATACACTTCGCTCGTCCCATAAATGTACTAAAATATTCGGAATTTATTTTCCAGCCCTTAATTACAGTCCAACTTCAAAACATTCCCCTAGCACTATAACTAATTATATTAAAAACTACAAATTTCGAATAATATATGCCAATTAACACACTTTTAGACCATCCGATGCCCCGAAGGAATCCCACTCGCCTCGCATATAAACGCACTCGCTCACCACCTCCTCCTCTGCCTACGGGATAATCGCGCGACCGCGGAAAGTTAATTAAGCTCGCTCCCAATAACTTCCTCGTACACCTACACTACACGGCTGTCCTCGATTCGCCGCGAAACTTCTTCTTTTCGATTTTCCAAACGCTTCGTTTGCGGTCGCGGGTGCGGACAGGTGCAGACCAAAATAACCGACTGATTGTTTCGAGTAGTCGCAGTCGCAGCAGTCGAGTAGTACAGTCGTAGGTGGTTTTGTTTAGATATAGCGGATGCGTGCGGTCGGCGAGATGATTCTCTTGTCGGATTTTGAACGAAGAGTAACAGGGTTCGATATTGGACACTCGTCTTTATAAACTGCGAGATCATTCCAGACATACTTACCCCTTTACGAGGGTACCATAATTACGTTTTCGCAATCTACCGGGTACAAAGCGCAGGAAATAACTACTGATTGCAAAGAGTGAAAAAAACAATTAAAAACGAGCGCGCGCGTCCCACTTTCCAGCCGCAATTAAATTAACTAAACCCATCCTCTACCCCCCGAAAAAAAGGATCGCATTTTCATTGCGACTGCAATGCGGCTAAAAGTTCAAGGCCTCGACTGCCTCTCGTGCTCCGGGAGGCATGGCTTACTTAAAAATCAATAATCCTTCAAATTTTATTTGATTTAACCTCGCTCACCTACCCGCCCTTGCACACGTACACCCACAGAGAGAGAGAGAGAGAGAGAGAGAGAGAGAGAGAGAGAGAGAGAGAGCTAGATCTACCTCCTTCGCCGTCCCACTTCGGCCTATTTCCCATGTCGAGCATGTCGATCTTGACCCGAGATTCGAGGAATCGAGCGATCTGACAAGCCGGGAATACAAATGATCTCGTGCACCGATCGCTCGCGCATTAGGCTCACTCTCTCTCTCTCCCTACATTCGCATCTAAATTACAACTTCGCTCCGTGATTATTTTTGGAACAGCAGCGCTGGTTTCGTAACTTCGCGGCGAGCTTCGTCCTTAACGAAAGACGTTTATTACGTATACGATGCTTCGTGGTATATTAATATAGGCTCTTCGTGCATCAGGAAGGAATTTTAAGCCTCGTTAGGACGTATTCCGTTCCGCTTTTTTTTTAATGAAGCCAATTTTTCGTTATTTATTCGCGGAATGTCGCGGAAATATATGTGTATTTATAAATCGGGGATGAAAGTTTTAATTTGAAAACAACGCGCGCGCGAACTTTTCCTTCCGGTATTTTGCTGTGGGGCAAGGAGGCAGATGGGGAGAAAAAATTTGGATTGATAATTTCCTGACTGGCTAATTAGTTTCGGGATTACCGGACGAGGCCATCCGTCATCTCGTTAGGCAATCTTTACGAAGCCACAGTTTATCTCTCTTTCACGCGCGCTGGCTTTTCTTCTCACTGCCTGCGTGCAATTTTTCCGCAAAAATACACCGAAAGATAAAAACGTGTTTTTGTTTCGTGTAATAACAATTATCGCGCACGCGCGCGCTCGATGGTATATACAAAATCCGGTGGCTGTCCTCCCATCCCCGTCGAAACTGGGTCTCGAATTGCAGATGGAACAACGATGTTATCGCGGCGCAGCATCTGAATATTTTATTGAAATTTTCGGCCGCGCGGATGTTGTTTATCTTGTAATAATTATCGCCCCGGCCTTATATACCCTTTATTAATGTTGATCAGATCTTATCAGTGCGCTGCGGTTGTAAACTCGGACGATGATATTTCACGTTATATTTTTCGAAAATATACTCGCTCGCGCGCCGCGTACGTGCTTTATTTATGAAAGAGAGAGAGAGGTGGAAAAAACAATGCATCGGAGGTGCGCGTTTATAACGATGTACTCTGAGCCGCTATCGTTTTCTGTAAATTATAGAGAGATACGGAATTTTGCAAGAGCAACGTACAAAGTAAATTATACGCTTTATTAATCTTTTACTCGATGGCGTGGAATTGCGAAACTACGCGACTGGTTCTTTTTTTCCTCGCTTAGGAATGAAATTATTCAGCTCGAGTACGATACGGTAACGTTTGATACACATAAATAATTTTTCTCATGTAACTATAGATAAATTGCGATTTTTCAAAGTTTAACATAGTCACACTTTGCTTTGAATTACATTGAAAACATGTAACAGAATTGTAACATTAACAAACAGAATTTTCTTTTTGATACAAGAATCCGGTTAGAATAGAAGGATCTCTTCTAAGATGAACGGACTTCGCGAGTACAAAGCATTTTCCTCAACAGTCAAATAGAGAGCATTTTATTGTCTAATTTCAGAAGAATATCCTTCTAAGTCAACAGTATCAGGTTTGACTCGACTAAAATTTCCTGTAGTGTAATATATCATAAAATACGCTTACTTACTATACTGTGAATAAAATCAACTATACAATTATTAAATATCGAAGACAATTCGTCGCTTCTTCCTAAATCGAATTAATTTCATCAACGAAATTCAATGCCATATTTGCCGACAAACATTAACTTGCAACAAAACTCGTCTCAATCACTCGTTTCAACGTTCTAAAATTAAACACCGTCCATACACTTACAAAGATTAAAGAGCACGACTTTCCTCAAATACTTCACTTCTCTGCCACCGCCGTCGTCTCTCCCCGCCAATTAAACAAACTACTTGTATTCCCGCGAGCGCATAAATAGCCACATATACACACACAGACATTCACCGAGAGAGAGAGAGAGTTGCTAAGCAAGCACGACGGGAAATCAAACATCGGGCGAAGGCTCGCGGACAATGCGAAAAGGCATCTCTCACCGACGAATTGACAAACCGGCAGCCCGTGGAAACGGGGTCGGGTCGAGAGAGCGAGAATTTACGAGTGGCTCCCCCTTTATGATATCAAGCTCGTTCCCCCTAATGAAGCGTCTCTCTCGCTCTCTCTTCCACTCGTAAAAAAGAGAGAGAGGGACTCGATCGCGCGTTCGAGCGCTAAGTAAACGCGTCCCCGTGGTGTTTGCTCTGCTGCTGCTGGAAGGAAGGAAGGAAGGAAGGGAAAGAGAAGTGCGCGTTTTGTTTCGGTCGAGACTTTCGAGTGGCGTCGTCGTGGTTTTTGATTCTTTAAGGTCGGATGAGGAGTGGAAATTGAGATCGGTTAGTGGAAAGGTCCTGTCAATGCGTATAGACGAAGGCTTTTCGTTATTCAGCTCGCGCGTAGTGTACCCCCAGGTTGAATAAATCGGAGAAATTTATATTCTATGAGAAATGGGGGGTGCTTGATGTACGAGAAACAGATACATACTTTAAATCTGTTTCTCTCGTATTTCCAACAAATTAGCAAATAAATAATAATAAACCATCGGTTATACACTTCTACGATAAAAAGAAAAAGAGTAAGCTGTCAATCAATCCACCTATCGACTCACAGCTCGATAACCGCCTTGAATTTTTCACCCACCGTCTCGCGCGCTTGCGTTGGAACCGTCGGAATTATTCAAACTATTTTCCGCGGGCTGGAATTTTTTGCAAATTCCACGCTCTCGGGGGTAGATAAAGCGCGCGGGCGCGAGCCCGGTTAGCAGTTAGCAACGGCTTTACAATTGCCGCGAAGTTTATCGGCGAAGTTGGCCGTAGAAGTGGTTAAAGTTTCGGGGTGGGTATAGGGGGGGAGGAAGCTTGCTACTACTGCTGCTGCTGCTCGTAATCGAAGGAGCATGTGATCGCAGCTAAGCGACGTAACTAGGTGCTTCTCGAGTGATTTTCGTTTCCGCGTGATATGTGCGGTATGCACGTATGCGCGTCTGGAGTCGTATATGATATCTGGGTGTCGGTGCGGAGTTCGTAATTCATATAATACGAGCGATAATAGAGCGATTTGTATTCGAGCTCATGTGTTTTGGAGGACGCGATTATACGCGCGTTCGAGCGCGCTGTCGCGAAATGCGGTCGTTACAGAAATATAAAATTGTAATTAGGATTTCGACGGCCGGCGATGTTTTATTGGCCGCGCAGCTGACGTTTCGGATGTGCTAATTACACAGAGAGAGAGAGAGAGAGAGAGAGAGAGAGAGCAGGGGCTGCGTTGTAAATTTTACAAGCGAAAAATAGCCATTACATGATGCCTTTTTAATGAATATTTACTGCAATATGCTCGTGCAAGTGGCCCCGCACTTGGACGGAAATTATTTTTCATGGGTTTAATTTCGCGCTATTTTCTAAAATATAACGACGATAAGGACGTTAATTAAGGGCGACGGTGACTGCGGATTTTATATATCGAATTTTTCATTATTTTTAATCTCTCGTATAAGCAGTGAGTGGAGAATTGAGAAGTAAAAAAAAAAAAATAATAATGAAAAACACGAGAATTTCTGTAATCGTATAATTTTATGTACTCTAAAAGTAAACAAGCTAATGTAACTTTATAGAAGAATCTTCTTGCTTTATAATAAAAATGTTCACTTTTATTGTGCTTATCAATATACACGAGCGAACACCATTTTCACTATTTTTAAAACCACCAACATCCTTACGAACCTCCTCTAAAAATAGCAACACACACAACAGCCCTGAAAAATCTCGGAACCCATAACCCAAACAGCCGCTCGCGCACTTCAACTCTACCTCCGCGAACTCTCGTAAACGCGTCGTCGTCGTAGCGTCGGCTACTGGCACGACGGGGGTGCCCCCGTACTTCCGCAGATTTGGCCCTTCGCGCATTCCGGGAAACCCGCGCGCTTTCAATCGCGATCGCGTGATCGCCGGCAACCTTTAAAGCCGCGCGCGGCTAGGTACTAAAAGAAATATTTAGCCAGGTTAGTGTTGAAATTGAAGAAAATGAGCGGAAGGCGATTAGCCGTGAAAGGCTCCCCTTTTCTTTTTTTTTCGTGAGGGCGGAGGAAGGTTAATTGGCGAAATTAGCTGCGCAAGGAGGGTCTAGCCGCATGAATAATGCAGTTCGATACTGTCGATTTCTTCGGATATATTATTGCGGCTGTGCATTTGCGTAATGCGTTGCGTGCGAGCGGGACTGCGAAGAATAGGGTCGCGGTATTTTTGGTAATCTTTTTTTTCTTTCTCGAATGAGTGGAGAAAAATTTGTTTAGGAATATTTTACTCGCACGCGTGAGACACATTTGAACGAAATTGCTACTTTTTCCATTTTTCACGTCGCCGGCGCTTATATATACAGCTAAGAAAAAAAAATTACAAAATTATTTCCCTAAGCAATCACTTTCGCATGCAAGATTACTTATCACCATGCTGCTACCCTCCCCCCTAACGACAAAAGATCAACACTATCCCGTACCCCCCACACACACACATCAAGCCGCGCAGTGCAAACAGAAATCTTCGGACTACGTCCCACGCGTGCGCGCAATAATTTTTCGTCCCCGCGCGCTGCTCGCAGATAAGCACGATTTATCTTACCTCAGCTCGCGCGCGCAAACACTCGAGGCAGACGGATGGGGAGATTCGACCGAAAAAGGGCGGGAAATTAAAGCGACGACGGCGCGCGCGACAACTTGTGCCACGCGCGGGGGGGTAAACAACGAACGGCCGACGGCATGCGATTCGTGAATTACTTCAATGACCGCTTGCACGAGGTGCGTGCGCGTGATATCGATCGCGTAGTGGAGGGGGGGAGGCTGAGGTTTCTTTTTTAATCGTAGCGGTTTTGACGTGATTCGTTGGGTATTCATGCAAAGGGGAGGCGGTTATAAGGTTTTAATTTTGAAGTGGGTTTTGCGGCGGTGAATTTTTTATAAGGTGAGATTGTAATTTTTTAAGATTTTTTTCTAGGGAGAGGGAACAAGAAGCGTGTTTTGCGCAGTATTACACTTTTATATTAATAAAAAGATAAATGGAAATGCGTTTCAAGTGTAAAGAATTAACCTACTTTTGCTCTCAAAGAGAGCGTCGTTAACAGAAATAAATTCTTGACCCCGGCTGGAATAAAAGAAAACCTAAATAATGCATACCATCGTTTAGAGCATGAAAGGGGACATGAATTTAAAGAAGTTTGACCCTCTTATCCCCCCTCTACTTTTGCCCTGCCGCGTCAGGAGGAGGCAGAGCGAGAGAGAGAGAGAGAGAGAGAGAGAGAGAGAAGTTCGCGTAGGCAAAACCGGGTTTGAGAATTATTAAATAGCGGAAGATGGATACCGTGTACTTCTCGCGGAAAACGAGAAAAATCGCGTTAATAACTGTAAACGCGTTTCTACATGCGCACGCGCGCAAGTGTTTTCAATTATTCCAAAGGTTCTGATAAAATATGAAGCGTAATCTGTAACCAACGTAATACTACGACGCGGCAGTTTTCCACTTAAAGTGTGTCCACTTTAAGACGTAGTAAGGGGAGAGAGAAAAAAAAGATCCTCGAAAGGTACGTACTTGGAATTATTTCAGTTTAAAAATTGAAAAATGATGACTCGAATGGAACGCTTTTTACGATTACATTTTACGTGCGCGCGCGCTCCCTCTCCGTTTGTCAATTATTGAGAAACTTCATTTTTGAACCTCTTAAGAAGATTAAAAATTTCTTCAATATTTACAAGATCGTTGAGATTGACGTTTCCTCGTGATTAAATTGCGAGCAACGTTTTTCAAATACTTTTATTGCTCCATATAAAGGCTTTTAATTAGAGTAGCGACTGTATTTGTCAATACTGTACGTGACTTATTCCTACCAACGTTTCGCTTTCGCTCTAACTGCCACACATTATATTCGAAAAGATCCACTCAAAGCATTGCTAACAGACGGTAAATCCAATCACAGGCGAACCAATACACCTCGCGTGGCAAAACAAAAAAAAACGAAAAATTCCTACGCTCGCTTACTCGCGTCGTCCCATCCACTCGAGCTCGCGCGCCTTATATCAATCCCCGGGTAGCAATCCTCGCAAAGCCAATTTCCGAAAGCCGATCCCGCGAAACTCCCTCTCCACGGTCTACAGCATAACTCCCGCCTAAGTCCTAACGCGGCGCGGCCCCAAAGACCCTGCAACTTTCTTTCGCTCCCTTCTCCCACGTCGCTCAATTATCGTCCTCCTCTCTCTCTGGGAAAAAATCCAATTAAAACGAAGTAAAAGAGCGAGCGCGTGCACGGCTCATTTGCATTGCGTGACCGAGCGCTTTTTCGCCTCCCGCTGCGCGTTTATGCGCCGCGGCGATTTTCCCTCTCCTCAGCGCGATATGCGCGCGTGCAGCGAGAGTCGCTCGCGTTTTGTGCTTTGTTTTTTCTGCGCGGTGAATTTTCGACCGGAGAGTCGCGAAAATGTGCCGGGATGGGCTTGCGTCTTGCGAGAGGAATTTTCCTTTTTTTTTCCTTTGGTTTAATACAAGTCGGGGGTCGCGTTATGACGGTGAGTGCGATCCAATTTATTCTTTATGATTACATCACCGGCGCGCGGGGTGCGTTGCTGAGGTTACGGAATGTTGGAGGTTCACTGAACTCGCCCTTTGTGCGGTTTTTCCGCTGGTCTAACTTACGTCACTTTACAACTAATCTTGATGTCTTAATCTTTATCGCATTCGCCGTGTAATATTTCATGCCGACGTTGTTTCTGAAGAATAATTATTTTTTTTTTTTGTGGCCGTTTATCAGATTCTGTTGCGAGGAATTAGTTATTATGAGCATAAAAGAAAGTACGTTGATTATACGACATTGATGTTTTTAAATTGTCCGATGAATTTTGTATAGACGTCTGACTTAAACCGTTCATTACTACTGAAAATCACTGCTATTTCTAAATTATCGCTCTTTTAATTTAAAATTAAGGTCTTTTATTTTTGAAATTCAAAAAATAATACACCGAATGAAATTACTTAAACGTACAATACAACCTAGCACGGACTAATAAAGAAAATAACACTCAGACAACGCGAAATACCGTTAATTATCGTCCGAACACTTGGCCACTCCTAAATTAAATCCCACCTCTGCCCTTCCAAAAAAAACAATTCCCTCTCCCTCTCTCTCGCGAACCGAACAACGCATCCAAACACATCGAGTGCGCAACGTGGCCGAACAAGGCAAAAATTCACACCTGCGCTCGTCGCATCCAGCGAAGCGGCGGCAGCAGCAGCGACGACGCAAAGCGTTATTAATCCGGTTCCCTCTCTCTCCTCCCTCGCCTCCTTTGTAAATTAAGCGCGTTATTTATCAAGCCGGGTGGGGAATGCCGACGCGCGCCCGCGCTGAATTACAGCGCGAAATTAAGGACCAGTCGGCCGGCGCGCGTGTGCCGTTCTTTTCTTCGCTTTTCCACGCGCGCATCCCTTTTCCCGGTCGCCGCTACTGTGTGCGTCTGTTCGTTTAACTTTTGGCTGAGCCGCATCGTGCGTGCGCACAGTATCCACTGTTTGTGGTGGACGACGCTTAGCGGTGTGGGGTTTTTTGGAGAGGTAGCATAAGGGTGATTAATTAGAGGGTTGTAGTTGGGTTTGAAAGAACGGTTTGGTTATGGTTTTTATGGTGGATGGTGTAGTGTGTTGCATATGTTTTATTATTGTTTCACACATTCACTGTCTTTAGCTCGTTGTGAATTTTCAATAATATTAATGGAAATAGAAATTCCAAACAATTTAATGTATTAATCTGTAACAGCATTAATATATTGCTTTGATTTATATTAAAAAATGGGACGCCAAAAGCTTGTTCAAATATTATAATATTATAATATCAGTATCATAAATACGTAGAATGATAATCAATGTAATAATAATTGCTGCATAATCATAAACATTAAAATTAGATATACGGATGAAATGCAACCGAAAGTTATGTAGCAATATTGAAAATGTTACGTAAATAGACGCCAGTACGATGATTATGTTTCTGTCTTTGTGGGAAAACAGCCTCGGAAATTATGTTTGATGAAAATCCAATTTTATTACGAGCAATCTAGAGCGAAATTGAAAATGATAAATTACGCGATTCGATGTATGTTCAGCTGGCATGTCAATATACATTTCTTCAATGGAAAACTCGTTAAGTTTCGCTCTCGTATTTCACGTGCAGAGCTGAATATGCGTAATTCTTTTTCAATCGATGTTTTCTATAATAGTTACGTATAGTTTTTGTTTTCACGAATACGAATAGCATCCGATAACAGAAATATATTTCGAATAAAATGTTACTGTTATTTGTCAGAAAAAAAATGATTCATGACGATGAAAAATACATAAAATATATTGTTTGCATGGAGTTACGTACTACGACACGATCCGGAAAAACGTTATTATTACACTTCCTATTTTAACAGTATTTAAAAGCACTAAAAGCTGCAGCGAAAACATAATTTTTCTCAAAGTAAAAAAGTCCCCTCGCTAATAAATATTTCATTTAATTAAACAGCCATTAGAATCCCTGCTTCCCGTGCCGAGAAATCGACATCCGCTGTCGTCAGCGCGACTATACACACCCCACAATCTCCGCCTGCGCTAACGAATTTAAAGTCCCTCCTCTTCCTCCAACTTCTTCTTCCCTCTCGATGTTAATGTCGATCGCGCGCACGGCTTCTCGATTTCTGCGCACCTCACCCCCCTTTTTTCGCCGACGAGAGATTACGGCTCGCTGAATCTTTAATTTCCGGAATTTTTGCCTCCGCCCCGATAATGGCTTTTTGTGTCTCGCGTCGCGTCGTCCCAGCAAGGTCAAGGTTCTCGAGAGGGCACCGAGTCGCCGTCACCTGCAATTTCCTGCGCCCGAGTGAGAGGAAGAGGGTGACGGTGAAAAAGAGGGAGGTGGAGAGATACCATTTGGGATTAAGGCACAGGTGTAAAGCCTATTAGGGGGATAATGGACTAGTGGGGATAATGGAACGCGACGTTGAGAATTATTCTCAGGGGTAGGCGAAGAGAGGAGAGTGAGGTTGGGGAGAGGGTGAGAGATACTGCGAGGCGACTGTCACAGCCGAGGTATTACGAATTTTGATGGGGGCTTTGAAAGCTGGTTTTCAACGGCTTTTCAGGTTTCATCCCTTCCTGCGGAGAGGACTTTGTACTAGCTGTACAGTAAAATAGTTTTGGGTCTTTTAAAAGTAAAGCAGAATGACCGTAATTACCCTCTGGAGAGAGAGGATGTAGGGGAACTAACGTCATCGCTTAGAGTTCGTCAAGTCGTGAATTTCAAAATAAATTCATCCCCTTAAGTATAGAGGTAGGGGATTAAAAAATAATAGCAACAGACAAGATTATATGCTCAAGACATTTATGTTCGATTAAAATAATGTAAGAGTTTAATTATTTAATTTTTTTTTTACTCCCCATGATAGGTCTGACCATACATCAGAATTTCCACTTAATTGGTCCTCCAACATTTTTAAAGAGCAACTGATATTCTGATTCGCAGGAGGAGTGCGCCTCGATGCTGCAGGATCTGAGCGACAAGATCAACAACCGCCACCAGGAGGTGCACACGCATCCGCTCCTCTCGATCTTCAAGATGGCGGAGGTCGAGATAAAGCTACCCCGGGCCAGTGGCGTGTCTTCCTGGCGTCGGCCGCCGAGCCTCGTGGCGCTGCTATCGGGCCTTCTCCTCCTCCTCGGCCTGAGCCGCGCCTCGTGACCACTCGTACTCCTTGCCCTGTAGAGGGCGCTACAGCAGCAGCAGCCTCGTCCCTCCCACCCTCCACCACCGACCTGTACATACGTTGAGCTTTACTACCGTATACATATATACATACTCGGGACGAGGACTACATGCACGCGAGCGATGATGATGATGATGATTATCATGATGACCATTTGTACATATATTATAGATCACCGCAGAGTGTGGTAGGTTCGTGCATAAGAGAGAGAGAGAGAGAGAGAGAGAGAGAGAGAGAGAGAGAGAGAGAGAGAGAGAGAGCGAGAGAGGTGTGAGAGTGTGAGTACGTTCGAGGTCCTTTATAGCGAGGAATTTTCTAGGTTAGGTAATTTGCGCGCGCGCAATACCCGTCTCCCACCTGAAGCTTATGTACCCGACGGCGATCCGTGTGTGCGACCTTTAGGCTTAGGTTTAGGTTTCGGTCTCTTGGCAACCTAATTAACGTGCCGCGCCTATATAGCATTAACGCAACCTGTATATATCACGCGTATAGGTGTGTGTGTGTATGTGTGTTAACGAAACGAACGTAAATAAAAGAAAACAAGAGAGGGAGATATAATATACATGATCCTGGACGATTGCCTACTCACTGAAGGTACAAATTTGTATTTAAAGGGTTAGGATTAGGTTGCCAATTGGATGTGTTATATCAGTATTAAAGTTCCTTTGGTCGATCGAGGACGAGCATATAGAGTATGAATTATCGTTTCATCTTTTAAGGTTTTTATTTTTCTTTTTCTTTTGTGTAGATTATTGATTTAGGATTCGCCCGAAGGGTTTGATACGTTCGACGTGTACGACATGTACGTGAGTTGTTTGTTTTGTAATACGTATTTAATCAAACGTATACGATCGACGAATATTATACAGTCTAGCCTTATTGCACCCCTATATTGAAGTTCACCGTTGTTTTTTTTTTCGCCCGCCCCAGTCGAGAAGAAAAACGAAAAACGTTCCCTCATGACTCTGTCGTCACACTGGTGTAGTCAGAAATTGCCTATTATTATAAGGACAAAAACCTTACAAAAAAATAATTGTTGATCGGTTAGATTTGATAGTACGAATAAACGTAGCTAGATCGAGACTGGCTTCCTGTTAACTTGACGACTACCTATATACCTAACGGACATTCATTACTCAAAAGAAAGAAAAAGAAACGTTACATGTAAAATGCGTATCAAGAAAAAAGAAAAAGAAACTTTGACGAATCACAAGAAGCACCTATTAAACCAACAAACTTTTTCAACAAAGAAACGAAAATAAATTACCAGGTTTTTTTTTCAAGTTACCAAGGGTAACGTTCAAAGTACTTGCTTCACACACACCCATACACACACACATACATGTATATGTATAAGCAAAAGCCCTCACGCTGTTGCCAGTGATTGAGGCGCGCGACTGTACATGGGCTCGCGCGCTCGAGCGTCGCGTTCTGCCTACTCCGCCAGCGGCGGCTACGACGACGACGACGACTTTGGATCAGAGAAATCGACCCGGGGCTACGTCGTCGTCATTGACGGCGATTTCAAAGCGCTTTAAAGGCTCTCCCTCTCTCCTCTATGCGCGTCGTCTCGGTTTCTCTTCCTTTCGCGTTCGATCGTGCGTGTGTGTACGTCTATATATATATATATATATATATACAACGTGAAAGACGTTCTTCTCTCTTTCATTTTTTTTCAAACCTCTCGCTTTCTTCCTTGAACAAAAAAAAAAAAAAAAAAAAAACAAACAGAAAAGAAAAAATAAATAACGTAGCTGTACCGTTAATTCATCGTTTTCCTTTGCGCGAGTTTACAAGGCGATGTTGGTTGTGCCGCCTCGCGTATATATCGAGTCTTCCGTGGAAACAATGAATGTATAGGGGGGGACGCGTCGCCGACGCTGAATCGACGGCGAATAATAATTGTAATAGCGTAATCGTAAGGGTAGGAGAGAGAGAGAGAGAGAGAGAGACGCTCGAGCGCGTATATTTTCCACGTATAACTCTTCCTTCTTCTGCGTTTCGTTTACTCGTCGATGGAAACACACACACATACACAGCTTGTTCCTCTCTCTTTCTCTCTCAGTGAGTCGGACCATGTACTAAATAGTGGGCACAGATATACACACGTATGTATACACATAAGAGAGAGATAGAGATTGCGAATTTTGTACAGCGCTGTTTTAGGAGAGAGTGTCGAGGTCAGGGACGCGCGTGCGCGCAGACACACGATGTACATTACTCATGGCCGGCGTAATCGCACTGTAAGTTACTCGGTATATATACATATATATAAATACACGCAGATACGGATATATGAGGAGTTTAGACTCGCGGTTATATAACACACAAACACACACGCAAACACACACATACACGCGTATGTATACACTCTCGTATCCCCCTCGTATGCGAATGCACGTTCGAGACGCGTGGCTTCACGATCGCTCGGGGATATATATATAAGGAGTCGGTATGTAGGAGATACTTTTTGTATTTGTTGTTTTTTATAAAGTTCGTAGTAAATATGTTAAGTTTGCGATATTCTGTGGTTACATATGTGAATATATGTATAAAGATTTTATTTTCTTGTTCGTTAGGATGAAATTTATTGCGTATCGGCGAGTTATTTTTAGCTAACGACGAGCGTTCGTGGATATTCTTTATGATTTGTCGTTGGTGAGGCGAGGGTGAGAGAAAATGGCACAGGCTCGTCTCTGCAACGGAAGGAGAAGCTAGAAAAATTTCGACTTTTTCGACCGTAACCCGTAACTTTCTCTATTCTAACGGAATTCCAAAGGAAATACGTACAATCGTTACTGAAACTAGTTAAATAAAGTAGTGGTATATACTTTTTCCAATACACTTTTACAATCTTCGAATCTTTTAAAGGATCTCAACTTACAATTTTTCCGTCCTCTTTCAATTACGGCAGTTGAATAAAAAAAAAAAATTACTATCCTATTCTAGTCGCGCGTGCGTTACACGTGTAGCTACAGTGAAGTTTGAAAATACTTTTTCCTTTAATTACGAGGTTATATTCAACTGGCGGACGTTTGAACTTTGTACATAACCGAACCGCATATCAATTACGAAAGAAAATTGAATCATATAATGAAAAATTATTTGAAAAAAAAGTTGAAATGATTACCACAAATTTTTTATATAAACGAATTGATGCATATCTCGATAGCGAATAGCAATTATGAAAAGTTTTTGAAGAATACACTCGTTGTTCGTTGAATTAAAAGTTTTGTGATTAAAGTTAATAAGAGGGATTTGATAGCGATAAAAACTACGATTACACACGTTTTGAGTATAAATACATATCAAGTATACCAATAACGAGCAAAGCAGTTAAAACAAAAAAGTAAATCAAACTTTTCTTTCTCTCGATGAAAATTTACATACCCCGAAAAAAAACGAGGTTCGAAGCCGCATTTAATATCGAACCGCAAAGATCAGCCTACATCTCTCTTCCCTTATTCCACGTACAACGCCGAAGCTCGCATGCGCGCGCATGTTCCTAAAATACCTTCTCGCATTTCGATCTGATAGTGTCGTCATCACGCGATAGCCCCGATTTCCCCCCAAAAATAACGAAGAAAAACACTAAAAAAATCCTCAACCTCAGCCCTAAAATCCCAGTTTTCGAACTCGTTCAACGCGCACTTATCGCTACTATACACAGTCAGAGAGGATCTTCACTACTACGGAATTATCAATTCGCCTCGATGACGCCGCTCCCGCGCGCGCACGTGGCCGCGCCGTGGACGAGCCTGAGCCGCGCCTGTATTTGCCGCCCTTCCATCCATATACACATATAAACGTATCATATACACACGTACACGTTTCTGTCTATATATACACATACATCCCGTCCCAATCCAACGGTCGAATGTGACGCGAGGGCGCACGGCTATCGGAAAAGCAATATTGTATAAAATTTACGATCCGCGCGGGCCGCAGAGAGGAGAGCAGCGGCGGCGGCGGCCGGGGAGATAACAAATGTAAATTTAACGATATGCACGCCGCTGCACGTGTGCACGCATATACGCCGATATATATGTACATATATGCCCGTTATATATACATAGACGCGCCGGCGGGAGAAAAATTACGAAGGTCTAACGGCGGATATATAGGAGGACTAGAGAGAGAGAGAGAGAGAGAGAGAGAGAGAGACAGAGAGAGAGAGAGAGAGAGAGAGAGAGAGAGAGAGAGAGAGAGAGAGAGAGAGAGAGAGAGAGAGAGGAAGGATCGTTAGGGCGGTGACGCGATGAGGCGAAAAATTCGCGGTAACGTCGTCGCGATTGGGATCTCGTATAATTAGAGCTCGGAGAGTTGTTGGCCCCCTCTCTCTCTCTCTCATTCTCTACTTCGCTGCCCTCCAGCTTTTAATCTGTCGCTTATCCCCTCCCTTGGTTGCGCTAAGCTTCGGCCTTCTACTATACCGCCTTCCACTTCGATGGGCTCTTTCTCGTCGTAGTCGTCGTCGTCGACGACGATTTCGCGAAATCTCCGCGCGTGTCTCGAGGGACGAGCCATCGGCAGAGCTTTTCTCGTTTTTTTTTTTTGTTTTTCATCGGCACGTGTATTAGCGGAGGACAAAAGTGGGCGGCTCGGTCAGTTTGCTCAGATTTCGGGGACTCGTGTAGAAAAGGTCGAAAAAGATATTATTGTTTGTTTGTACTGCTGATGTCTGACGAAACATTGTTGTATACGTTGACTGTAATACATTTTCGTTGATTTCATTGCTGTTGTAAAGCTGCCCATGCTTTAAAAGTATCCATCGGCATTCTACTTTGTAAAGTTTTATTCCTAAATTAACGACATTTGTTAAAAATTAACATGTACAACCTTTAAACAAAACTGTCATTTATTGTACTCTCCAATAAAGAAATTAAAATTGTTACAAAATGTGTTATAATATATGATTCAGTCGAGAAAAAAATTGCTGATTTTCATTAAACTCATATCGCGCACTCTTAACGCAACCGATCTGTCACACAGCAGCAGCAGCAGCAGTGGTAAGCTACTGCGAGGGCCCGATCCGCATTCGAAGAAGCGGTAATTGCCGCGGACGCACGCGCGTCGCTGAATGAAGTCATCGATCGATCAGCTCCTTAATTCCTCCGCTACTCTCTCGGTGACTGATGCTGTGCGAGCAAGAGTAAGCTAGGGAGAGAAAGAGAGAGAGAGAGCGAACAAAGGACCGGGAGAAAATCGACGACGACTCGTCGAAGAACGATGGATTCGTCGGTAACCCGAGGTGAGGAGCTTCCGGGCTTTAGCGAGGCGGCACACGTTGTCGAGAGCGAGAGCAAGAGAGAGAGAGAGACGACGCGTAAAACGCTCTCTTACGAAACAGGAGATGACCTCACGTAAATCTGGCGCTGAAGTGGCATTGATCACGTCGAATTCGAATCGTTCCCTCTCTCTCTTTCTAGCGCGCGAGAGAGTAGAGTTCGTGGCCCTCGTTTTTCCCCGGCGAATCGTCGCCTCGAATCCCGATAAGACGCTTTGTGCGACTCTGCCGCTCTTCTTCTTCCTCCTCCTCTTCTTCTCTCTTTTTTTTCTCTTTCGTTTGCACTGCGCGCGCGTCTTTTCTCCATTTTATCTGCGTATATAAGCTTCCCTGCCGCGCGCGCATTTATGACGTTCCGCGACGGTAGGAGGAGGGGGCGGAATCCGTTTAAAAAGGAACGATGAGCGCGTCAAATCGGCTTAGCGCAGAGAGTGAGAGGGAGTGGAAAAAGAGGAGCAGGAAGAGAAAGAGAATGGCTCGAGAGAAAGAGAGAGAGCGGAAAAGTAAATACAAATGTCGCGCGACACGTTGATACCGTGACGGGTGAGAGTACTTTGACTCATTTTTCCTTTCACGTGTCGCCGAGAATTATTAGTCCTTCTCCGCCGCGCGCCCTGTTTATTATCGATGCGACGCGAAGTGTCCGTGACGTATGTAGGGCGGAAACGAGAGGGATGATGTTGGTCGGCCGGAGCGTAATAGCGTTTTGTTTTGTTAGAAAGAAAGAGAGCGAGATAGAGATACAAAGAGTATTTATAAATACGTTGATCGTTGCGAAAGAGAGAAAGAGAGCTTTAAAACTTGTACGATAATACCGCGCATTGTGTGTGTGTGAGAGAGAGAGAGATAGAGTAGGTAAGTTCGTATTATATAGTCTGAGCGCGAGAGAAAGGAGTTCTTGCTGTACACCACGTGATACACACGGACACATAAACACACCCAGCCACGTATATATACCGAACATTGTTTTTGGATATATTCGAGGGAGCTCGCGCGAAATTCACTAGCGAGCGAGAGTCTACTTTTTGTTCGGTCCGAGCAGTAGTTCTTTCCTTCCGGCAATCATTGAACTCTCTACCCTCGATATACAGCGACTATCCGCGAATTTTCTTCGCGGGAATACAGGGGGCGGGAAATCGACGTTTGTATCGTGGGTATGTGTGTGTGTCTGTGTGTGTTAGCTCGAAATTCGTGTACTTTTTGGTTTGTTGATGATCGTGTATAGGGTCGCGACATGTGTTTTTCTGCGAGTGAGTGAGAGAGTGTGACAGAAGCAACTAGAGCTTATTTCCCCGATAAATATACATATATATATATACAATGTAAATGAAGCGAAGGTTGAATAAACACATGTGCACACACATACACGGAGACACACGAAAAAAAGGGCGATGTTATCCTCGAATTTGTTATTCATTCTCTCTGTACAAACACTTTTTATTGTCCTGTACATTTTTTTACATGTTAAACCGTTTGAGCGTGAACTAAAAACCGCTGAATGACGAGACAACTGAATTATAGTTATAAAATGAAAAAAAAAAATGTTATACAAGAATAATAAATAAAAAAAGAAGAGAGAGAGAGAGAGGAGATGAAAAAGAAGAAGACGAAGAAGAAAAGACGATTAAACTGCAGAAACATTTTTTTTAATACATGACGATGCGTATTGCGCAAATTATAAAAATTGCGATGCTTCCCGCGTATAAGATTCGTTATAAAGTATATATATCTATAAATATATATACGAGTAAAGAAAGAAAAAAAGATGAAAAAAATAAATAAATAAATAAATGATGAAGACATACAATAAGAGTATAAGGATGACGATAAAACACACAAACATATCAGGATCCTCTGAGCGTGGGGGATCAGCCAACGAGCGTTTATTCTAATTGTTTAAAAGTAGCTTCTGTTATAGTCATGTAATTCTAAAACGATGAACAAGAAAAGGAAAATGATGAACAATTCTTTAAGCTCACAAAACACCCTATTTATTCATTTATAAATACATAATAAACGAAATAAATTGTTTATATAATTACCAAAAATCTCGCCTTTTATTACACCACTACCCCTCCTCCCTATCGCCAAACCTACATCGTAACAACAACCATCGCCTTTTTGCTTTTTCAAAAAAATAATAAAAAGTCCGTTTCACCCGCAGCGCACGGGTAGCTAAAATGCGAACTCGGCGAGGAAGCGGGGGGTAGCTCTAAAAATAGAAATCCAAACGAACACGTCTGCAGTGCCGTCATTAAAAATAAACGAATGGGCGCATGAGAGAGGCTCGCTCGTGCGAGCGCGCCTCTTTGGTTTAGTGACCCGATGTGAAAAAACGAGGTGAGAGGTCAGCGATCGATTCTCCACCCTCTTCCACTTATCGACAGCTCGCGAGCTTACCAACATGCCGTAAAAGCACGACGGAGGGTAAGTAAGTGTACGATGTCCGTTACCAGCAGCCAGTGCAAGCGAGCGACGTCCGACCGTCGGTTCATGAAAAAGGGGATAGTCGTGTCGCACCGTAGGCGTGATAATCGTGAAAATTGGGTGGCTGCGGGTAAGAGGTCGCACTGGCCGTGATCTGCGCTGATTTTTTCCGTACGAGACTGCAAGTGGGCTGAAGGGGTAAGAAAATTTGGTTGCTTGGTGATCGTGGTTTGGTAAAATTGAACGGGATGTAGAGGTTTTCATGGTGATTGGTAATGGTGTTTAATGAAAATAATACCGCTGTTATTGGGAGATTAGGAAATCATTATAATTATAATAAGATAGAATGATGGAATGCCTTTATTGATTCAAGATTAAAAGCATACATATACAAATCTATAAAAGAATCATAAAATCCACCAACACCTCATTCCCAAGCACACAACCCTAGAAATTGATCTCTCGCATTACAACACCAACCGAGCCCTAATCCCAACCTACTCATGCTCTCGGCAATTTGTTGTGACATCACCCCCGCTCTATGCAAATACACACCGACCGGTCTAACAATCCGAGAAAGCCTCGCTCGGAGTCAACTATCGTCGACGTTTTCTTACCTACGATCGTGTTTGACGCGACCCCGTCGGCTTAGCCCCACCTCGTCTCTGTGTGTCTGTGTATACGTATCCCTTGGGCCTCCGGTTACATCCCGCCCGTAATTGACATAATGCGACCTTGACTCGCGCGAGTTACATTTTTTCTCTTTCTCTCTTTCATTTTCTTTCTGCTGGGGTCATCTATTCCCCCCCTCCCCCCTCCCACGTCTGCTCGGTGTCTCAAGTTCGCGATAGCCGATAGCGGGGGATGATCTTGAAATTATAAAATCGCTTGGCTCGTCGAGTCTCTCGATATTACTGCGATTGCGGTTCTATGAAATTCGCTTGTTTTCGGAATAGAGCTCGTAACTTGGCAATCGATGAAACGATTATTATCCACGTTAAAATTAATAACCATTAAATTGTCGGAATAGCGTGAAAATCGCCAACCCGAGGTGTCATAATACCACATTGAAATTATAATGATATATATCGGCCGCGATCTTATCCAATTAAAAAAAAAATCGCGCGGCGGTACCTTTCACTCCCGCGCTGTACACGTCACAGCAACGTTTAGTATCTTCCTCTCGCGAACGAGATACAACCACCTATACACCCACACACATAAAAAGAAAACTCTCTCACACACACAAACACAGGCAGAGATAATACACTACGCGTGTACTATCAGAGGCACGCCGCGGTGGTGCACACAACTCACGCAAGGCGCACGTGAGCGCTCGCTGTCTCTCTCTCTCCTCCCACCTTCTCCCACTTTTATACACACACAGGTGTCCATGATAGCCGCCGCCGTCGCGTCGTCGTCCGGAGCGTCGCAGCCGGCCTCCTCCTCCTCCCGATGAAAGAGTAGGGCTTAATCAGTTAGTCGATAGGGAAATTGGCTTAGAGTCGCCGGGCGCCGATGGACTCTCTCTCCCCGCTGCAGATAGAGAAGCGCGCGCGCTCGCGTCCTACACACGTTATACATACTACAAGGGAGAAAGTATAGCCCCCGTGCCGATTTCTTGCGAGCATGCGGCCGCGCGCAGGATGAGATATTACGAGTAGTAGAAAAGTAGCGACGATTTTTTTACACGACGACGAGAAAGAGTGTTGGACTCGTCGCCGAGGCAGAGAGAACGGGACGATGGAGAAGAGGAGAGCGGCCATCAGCAGCGAGATTCTCACTGTTATGGCGGAGAAGTTTTTTTGAGAGACAACGGGGGAGGAAGAAGACGCGCGGTACGAAAGAAGTAGAATGTGCAGCTGATCGGTGAGGGAGAGAGAGCGACTTTTTTCTTCTTGCTCGCCGTTGAGAGGGAGAAAGAGAGAGAGTAGCGGTTCGGTGTAATGGATACGCGCCGGGTAATTGAATAATTGAACGGGAATTCCAGAGTGTGAGGCTGAATATTTTAAAGCGTAGCGTATCGGTCGCGAAGCTTGCTCGATGCGAGGAAGTTGATTTATTGAGGTATCAGTAGTGGTGCCGTGAATTTAGTCAGACGGCTGGACGGGTTTTTAAACTAATTATTTATTAACTGTGTAAATATATTAATGTCGTCTTTAAATAACCGGAGAATCATTTGACATCACCGGACAATCAGCTCTTCAAATACCGAACTTATATTAAAACCGAATCATTGACACGTTTCTTCCGAATCGAGACCGCGTCAATTTCTGTCTAACAATAGTAAAGAAAAAGACAATGGTATTATGTTTACTTTCGATATCACTGTATCTCTGCAAACTACAAATGTTTTGTTTTCACTCAGCATGCTATACCGTAGGTATGAGGAGACATTCTCTGGCGATCCTATGCTGCTACCTCTACACCCTCTTTGACATGGCAGCCTTACACTATCCGTAAGTATTCGCTTAAATTGATCCGGCGAACAATTTTCCTCCCCACTGTTTTTACTTACGTTTCGCAGCGCCGACACGCGTGTCTAATAGCCGATGGAATTTATCATTGCTCAACGAATAGAATTTCATTTATCTTTTTCTCCAATATTTAATGTCTTCTTGTATAGCAATTTTGAAATGTCCATTCACGTGTTTGTTAAAATTACACGAGTAGTATAACTTTTAGTGTATCTACGATACATCGTTTGATTTTGAGACATATCGATCCCATTAATCATTCGCGACTGTCCTTCTCCCCCACATCCCCCTTGAGACATTTGATAAAAAGAAAAAGATAATGGTATAAAAGGAGCACCAACGACAATTGACCTTTGGCCTTTTTGCAAATCCCGTGTGTGGTGTCTCTGTCTCGTGCGGTATACACTGTCAGCGACAAAGTGTGCGAGGCCGTCCTCTCCACGGAGGTCGAGGGTTGGCACTTTAAGGTCAATAGCCTAACCTCACGTACAATTCGACTTTCGGCGAGAAAACGCGGATACCGCTTTTTTCCGAAGATCGCAAGGTAAAAGGTGTATTTTTTTTTTGTGTAAAGCACCGCCTGTTCACTATTTTTTTTTTGTTGTTGTTACTTTTTCTCCGTATGTCTACATATATGTTTTTTGTGTGTCGCGCGCACGTCTGTGACTTTTTTTCAACCCAAGCGCGGGATGAATTATTGTGCCCCGAGGAATATGGATTGGCTGCTTGCTTGTTTCTTTTTAAGAGCCGAGGTTGGAATAAAGTACATTCGGTGTTGACGTGGAATTATTTTTATATAAAACTTGTTTGGCTATTATAGTGACTGTATTTTTGGACAAAAAGTACAGTAATGCAAAAGAATCCATACTTCTTTTCAGTGCAATATTTCGACCGTGCAAGCACCGTTTTGTTTTTCGTTTTTTCCACGTTTTTTGTCGTTTGATTTTTTTGCACAGCTTTTGTCACATGTGACTTAATTATAATACGTCGTAAGTTAAACCTTCATTGTTTCACTTTGTAAATTCTCATCATTTTCATAATCAGACAATTCAATGTTGCACGCACGAGAAAAAAGAAGTACGCGTACCGGTTTTCCTCGGAGGTCGAATTCAAGTGTGGAAGTATGCGTACGCTTTCATTCGTATTATCTATAAAATCATTGACAAACGTTTTTGTTAAAAAAAAAAAAAAAAAAAAAGATAACGCTGATTATGTTATTTCTTTGGAAGAATCCATCATGTACGCGTACTTCTTTCATAACCATTTAGTATGTCAATAATATACCTCTGTATATATACATCGCCTTACAATTATTATTATTATTAAGATAACACTATACTGTCTCTATGAATGACGACTCACCCTAAACTAATAACTGTAAATATACCATTATAAATACATACACAGATACATAAAGAAAACGAAGTAAAATTTTAATCGCGAATTAATCGACCGGCCGGCGTCAATGGCACTTTTCGCGCCCCTCGCCTCCACCCCCCTACCCTCATTTACAATTCGGCCGGCGCGAGTGTGAGAAATCAGAACGAGAGCCGGCCTCTCTCACTCACTCTCTCCTCTCTCTCTCCCTCGGTCTATTATTAATGCACTTTAACGGCAAGTACAAGGGAGAGCAAAGAACGTTGTCGGATGAACTTTAGGGTATGCACAGCACGAAGACCTCTTATGGCTTCTCCCCTCCCGATATTGCTGTTTCATCGGAATCGCTAATATTCGCGCGCTCGTGAGAACGGGACGAGGAGCAAGCTGCTGTCTATCTATCTCTTTTTCTACCTCTCGTTCTCTACCTCTCTCGGTTGATCCTTGACTCGCGCTTTTCAGGATCACGCGTTTCGTCGGATTCTCCTGCTTGATTATTTAGGCGAAGACTTGTGTATTAGTAGATTGAGATCATTGTTTGCAGAACTATGATCATTAAATCTAAAATTATGACAATCAATGTGCTACAATTTTATAATAGATACGTTTCGACGAATTTCTTACATATTACCCGTTACACAATGCGCGAGCGAGCAGCTATAAATCGACTTTCCTAATTTTTTCATAGCGCGAGACCGTGAAAATGAATTTATTGCGTAATGACTTGCGACGTGCACTGCGTCAGCTTCACTTTCATTAGAAATCGTACTTATTCTTGACGATGTCGTCTTGGTATCGACTCCGCGTTATCGCGCACCGTTTTGCGGATTCATCGTCTTTTTTACCTTGCCTCTCCCTCTTTCGCGTCGTCTTACGCATTAATATAAACGTCTGATTTATACCTTGATCAAAACCTTGATGGAAATAACTTTTTCTCTCTTTTTCTCTCGAATTCCTTAACAAAGCATTTAACACATACTTACACCTACACACACACACACACACACACACACACACACACACACACACGACGTACCCATTGGAATCTCGTAAGCGACCAACAAGGAGGAAATGTACGTCAATTCGTTGCAGAGAAATGGACAGTGAGGACTACGGCAGAAAGGAGGTCGCGCTCTCCATAAGGGACATTCTGCCGATAAACCCGAAGAACTATGACAAGCACAGGGCACCCAAGTACTTGGGCCAGCCGACGATCGTCTACTTCCACGTCACCGTACTCAGCATCGACTCCATCAACGAAGAGTCCATGGTACGTACCATTCGTTCGTAGCATAACGAGGCACGACGAATTAACAATAAAATAATGGTACGTATTTGGCAGACCTACGTGGCGGATATATTTCTCGCGCAAAGCTGGCGGGACTCGCGGCTGAGGCTGCCGGAAAACATGTCGGAGGAGTACCGGATCCTCGACGTCGACTGGCTGCACAACATTTGGAGGCCCGACTGCTTCTTCAAGAACGCGAAGAAGGTCACGTTCCACGAGATGTCGATACCGAATCACTACCTCTGGCTCTACCACGACAAAACTCTGCTCTACATGTCTAAGTAAGTCTGGTAATCCACTATAAATTGGCAAAAGAATGCTTATGAATGTTTCATTTGATCGCAGGTTAACTCTAGTGCTGTCATGCGCCATGAAGTTCGAGTCCTACCCCCACGATACTCAAATCTGTTCGATGATGATCGAGAGCCGTAAGTTCGAATCTTCCCTATATGATTACCATTTACAACCAACGAACTAATCCTATTCGAAATCATCTGCAGTGTCGCACACGACGCAGGACCTGGTGTTCATATGGAACGTGACGGACCCGCTGGTCGTGAACCCGGAGATCGAGCTACCTCAGCTCGACATAGCCAACAACTTCACGACCGACTGTACGATCGAGTACTCGACGGGCAACTTCACCTGCATCCAAATCGTGTTCAATCTGCGCCGGCGTCTTGGCTATCATCTCTTTCACACCTACATACCCTCGGCCCTCATCGTCGTCATGTCTTGGATCGCGTTCTGGATCAAGCCCGAGGCGATACCCGCACGCGTCACCCTCGGCGTCACCTCCCTCCTTACTTTAGGTAATTAGGTTTTTATGTTACGATTAAGTATGTGTACACCAGTGCGTAGCCCTAAGAAATAGTGCGTATCCCAGCGCTGGACAATTTAGACTCTGCGGGTCCGCCAATTAGCTCATTTCAAGTTCACTGCAAGTTTACTCGTTTACATTAGATACATCTACGTGACGCGAATTACAAATGCTACATCTGATCAGATTTTGCGTGACCATTATTTTTATAATTGTTTAAAGTATCTAATGGTGGCAAGTGTTGTATTTATATTCGCTAAACTAGCCGGACCGACTACGTTTTCTCATACAAAATTTCCATCGCAACTATTATACGGTCACCGTTATTCTATGCACGCATATCCAGCTACCTTAATGAATCACGAGCAAACTTTTTGCACGAGATCCGCGAGGGCGATTCCGGCAGGGTAGCAGCAAATGAATAAACGAGCAGAGGGGAGAGGCAAAGAGAGAGAGACTCGCTGCTCCCCCGATCGCGTCGGGTGTAAACAATCTCTCAACCGAGTCAAATCTAGACGCCGCGGTTCTGCCGGCCGCGCTCTGCGAGCATCTCGATGGCTTCCCTGTTATACGCTGCCTCTCTCTCACTCGGCCGACTCGTCTCACGCGATTCGCGAAAACCCAGATACGCGCGCGTGCGAGCGACGGCCGCTGCTCGTCTCTCTCCGCGACTTTTCGCGCCCTCTCGGCCAGTCGGGCATGTAGCGCTGCATTTTTTAGGCCGAGTTTACGGTGATTGATTCCGTCGGTCGGCTAATATGCTCAATTTTGAAAATAAGCTGGTATGGTATATTTCGGAGGACGTTAGAGGGTAATAGAGTGGAAATTGATATTGATTGGAGATGTTTTTTATGGAAAAGGGCAAAATTAAATGGTCCTTTCTTCTGTTGATTCATAAGAGGTTGATCTAGCTATTTAAAAATTAGTATAAAAGATTTGTTAGTTACTCTAATCGATTCAAATAGATTATAATAACGCGATCAATGAAACGTTCGTTTCACAAGTTAACGAACGCGGATGTATGATTTTTGGTCTGATTTAGTTTCTAATAAATTAGACCTTCTTTTATTTTATATTCGTACCTATTAAGGATTTGATAGTTATAGTTTACGTTTGAATTTATTTTTGGTATTGAAATCGTATTGTAGCTTGATACCGACTACATAAAATTACGTACTTACCCATATTTACATGTACTTACCGTTTTTGTATATCAGATTTTAATCTTAATAATTATTATAATTATAGATTCTTATTTTACCATTGTTACAAACAGCAAATATACTGATGCTAACAATTAAAAAACTTAAAATAAATTAAAGTTATCAAAAAAATGTAGAAATGTTAAATCTAATCAAAATTGAAGAAAAAAAAAAGGATTAACTATCTCTTTACCAAAACATTCACTTATAACCAAACTAATAAAATCTAAAAAAAACAGCATGATCTATATATACAATTTAAAAATTCTCTCTGAAATTCGTCAGCAACGCAAAACACGCAGTCGCAGCAGTCGTTGCCGCCGGTCTCCTACGTCAAGGCCATCGACGTGTGGATGTCGTCGTGCAGTGTGTTCGTCTTCCTCTCGCTCATGGAATTCGCCGTCGTGAACAATTACATGGGCCCGGTCGCCACAAAGGCCATGAAGGGATACTCCGACGAGGATCTCCGAGAGGCCATCGATGAGTTCAAGGTATGTGTATGTATGCATGCAGAGAGAGCAGAGCAGAGCTGGCGGACTGCCACTACTGAATTCCATTTACGGTTGCATGCCTCGCGAGGCTCGTGTGGTTCTCTCATTGGAGAGACGACTAGTGGACAGATGCAAGATTTGATTTGGGGACATGGGACGAAGTCGGTTGACCCTTTGATGTATGAGTCGGTTTTTCACAGGTTTGTGGTAACTGCGTGGTTGATGTTAAAATAGGCTTCGATTTTTGGTTTATTTTCAATGATGAACAACTACAATTTACTTTCAATTTATGTGAAAATGACATATTAGTGTCATTATTTGTTGGCTTTGCAAAATTCAAAATGACGTATTCAATATAACAGGCCATCTTTTTCATGAATCTTTTCAATAATAAATTCGTAAGCAGAGTATAAAAATCTTTAATCATACCAAACAAATAATTAGTTAATTCTACATGTCCTACAGGTGATTTGAATATAAAGTGGCAAGTTCGTTTTACTTTCAAAAATATCGATAGAATTTCCATTTTGAAAAGTAGAATTTCCATTCTTGAAAAGTAGAATTTCCATTTTTTGAAAAAGGAATTATTACTTCACTAATTTAGTTGATTTTACTGTTTTATTTTTTCCGTGCAAAAGTCGCGGCAGATCTTCAAAGAGTTAAGACGTAGAAAAATTTGTTCAAACCCACCTGATTTAGATTTTTAACATTTTATGAATGAATAGTTGACCGGATCAAGTTTAAATTTTAAGGATTAATTTGAAAATAAGAAACGGAGTAGATATTAGTCTCATAAATGATAAAAATTGAACTTTTAGATATACTATTTTTCAGATTATGTTATGTAAACTGATTTCTATACAGACATCTGAATAATTTTACTGTATTTTGAAAAATGATTTGAAATTTATAACTACAGCAACTACAACTACTACAAAACTAGACAAACCATTTATAATATAAGCCTTGGCATATCATCTTAAACGACCTATCTTTTAATCCTTAACTTAATACGAGATTCATAAAGGATAATGCAGCCATTAAAAATTCATAAGACCTTTAATATTTCAACAAAAAGTTACTCTTGTATTAGAAATGAAAAATTTAGCTGAAATATAATATTTTCCAAGCTTTCAGCACTTTTCCCTCTACCAAAACCATAACACATTCCATTTCCCTCCAGAACAATAACAATCCAAAAATCTCAACATTTTCTCTACAACATCACAAACCATTTAATTAACAAAAATTCTTCTCTCTGTTACCGCCGAACCAGACGCCGATGCGACCGGACTCGGAGCGCAGCCGTAGCCCGGTGCGGCCGGCCACCGTGCAGTACGACACGTGCTGCGAGGGCCGCGCCACCGCCATCTACATCGACAAGGTGTCGCGCTTCCTCTTCCCCTTCGCCTTCATCATCCTCAACATCGTCTACTGGAGCACCTTCCTGTGAGCGCGCCGCCGAAACCCTGCGAAACTCGAACTTTTTCACGGTGTACATATACGACTATACATAAATTATATATTATATATAGTATAACGCACGGGTTCTCTCGTCGAGATTGTATTTCGTAAAAAGTCATATAAGATATAACGATATTTTAATTGATGTGTTTCGTTTGACGAAATGCAATAAGCGATGCTCGTTTTTTTTTTTTTCATATAATTGTTGAATTAATTTTCGATGGTGAAGTTTTGGTCTGGCAATTTTCAGGTCGTCAGACATTTGTTTTATTATATATATTCTTCGTATGCAAGAATTTATCAGTTTTGAGAATTATCCTTTTCCGAAACAAAAAGATTGTAAAGAAGAAAAAGGCGAAATAATTTAATAGATGATTTTAATGAGACGATTACGTATCTATCACAAGTCTAAGTTTAAGATAGTAAAGTGCGTTGTTATATTGTTTTTGTTATTAAACAAGCAAATAAGATGTACTAATATGATACTTTTTCATTACGTTTATGAAACGTTGATCATTCAATACTTATACCAAAGTAAATTAGATTTGATGAATGAGAATTGTTATAACTGTTTGAATTTAAGAACAGAGCCAAATAATTATCGGGTATGCTTCAATATTGTTTTCATTATATTCATCGTAGAATATTATACATTGTAATTATAAAGCGCAACATTTTGAAAATTTTGTTGTCGACCGATCAAAGACGAAATTTAATTTACCTAATCAAAATGAGAAATAACCCGATCAAAGTAAAAGAATATTTAGCATCTATATAATTGTATTTATAACTTACTTTCTAATATGTACATTAAAAGCGTAAGAACTATTATATAAATTTATATATAAAAATAAATAAAACATGTGAATCGATTGATTGAAAAAAAAAGCAATAAACTTTGTATCACGACATTTTAGTATTCAATTTAATTATTGGCACTTACCTCTCAAAATAGATGTCGTGCATACTTCAGGTAGTAAAATAATAACAGCAATTATATATTCATTTATTTCTTCACAATTTCAATTATCGAAGCAGAAGTTAATAACAGCAAAACATAATATTGAAGGAAACAGGAAAAGAACTGTTATAACATTGGTCAATGTACCATAATATTTTATGATTTCTACAAAAGAAATTAAAAGCGAATCTTACCTTTGAGATATCGTAATTGAACGAGCTCCGTCAAAGGAATTGAAATAGGATAAAATAAGGCGAAGGAAAATGCACAGGGAAACGTGAATAAAGACAGTACTTTATTTTGTCATTATTTCATTCATATATTCATCTCATCGGTTCATATATGTATTAATAATAAATATACTTTTTTTTGTTTTTTCGCCGCTGCTTTTTTTCACTTTGTATTTTCGTCGATAAATCCAAATAAATATCCGCTTTTCACAATCGCACGCTTCTCTCTCTCTCTCTCTTTTCTCATCTTTCGCCTCTCTCTCTCTCTCTCTCTCTCACTCTCTCTTTCAAGTCCGGCTATGCTCACTCTCCATCAGCGCCCAGCAATGATCGATCCACGATCGACTTTTAAATAACTTTCTTTTCTCTCTCATTCTCTTGCTGCACTCTCGATTCGCATTTACAATGTAATACACAGTACACACTCTGAATAGCACTCGAAAAAAGAGCATCTTTGAGATCTCCTCCTTGTTCTCATTCTCCACCTCGTAGCACACGTGGCCCGTGTCAAATCCGCTGATTCGCCGACATAATACCAAACCGCTCTGGACGACGTATAAGACCCTCTCTCACTCTCTCTCTCTCTCTCACTCTCTCTCTTTCTATATATATGTATATATATATATATACTCGCGGGCGTCGCGTCGATCCTCGTCGCCGCAATTGTCATAATAATAATAATAATAATTCACGCGCGGAGTCGACGAGGCTCGACGCGACGGCGCCCGCGTCGCGCGGTGCGTGCACTTTTTACTTTAAAACTTGATTCGTAATTTCTCGTGTTTCGATACTTCTCAAACTACTTTTAAGTGCCGACGACTGACTTTTGCTACGCGCTAGATACATCTTTCTCTCTCATACACGCGAACACACACTCTCGCCATCTCACTACGACGCCTCCGGCCGATACATCAGGCAGCTGCACAGTTACCTTTCTGTCGGAATTCAATCCTCTCGAGCATCGATCATCTCTGGATGCGATTGTATGTATATATGCCACCGTTCCGTTCGCCAGCGAAAAATCCTGGGCGCGCTACACGCAATCGTTAAAGGGTGGGCGAAGGGGCGGAAAAACACGGGAATTTCGGGGGGAAGGGGGTGGAGAGAAACTGCGGAACTTGGTTCGCGCCGGGGATGTGCGCGCGCGGCTCGAACGCGCGACTGAGTTTAGAGTATACGTCGCTCTCTGTCTTATTATACTATATATATATACGTCACGTAACGTCGCGTCTGGTGGTATTTATATGTACTTATCAGCCTACGAAAAATAAATTTGTGGTCAGGTCTGTCTGTATTTGGCATCCGAAGTTGTTTAATAACTTCAGCGGAGTTACCACGAGTGTCGTTGTAACACTAAGGAAGGCTCGAATTCTCAAAAAAATTCCTACGAGTCGTTGTAATTTATATCACAATTCACAGTAAAAAGACCCACATCGATCATCTTAGAGGAACTTTTACTACAAATCATGACAATTTTCCTGAGAATTCGAGACTCGATTCCCAAGTTCCAGCGAACCGTATATGTATATATGTGTAGTAACTCCGGGACAATCCATCGGCATCGCGCGTTCGTCCGTCTATCTCTCACGGGGGAGGTAAACTTTCGCGTCGATATGGCCCGTCGACGGTCTCTCTTTCTTTCTGTCTCTCTCTCACTCACACGCGCGCGCGTACAACACCGTCTCTTACGTTTCTCTCTCTCTCTCTCGCTCGATCGCTCGCTCTCACGAAAATATAGATTATTTCCTCTGTGTGGTTTTTGGTCCTGAGCCTCGGCGGGCCGACGCGAAAATCTCACGTTCGTGTTTTTTTTTTTTCTGTTTTCGTACATTCGCGGCGCGAAACGGGTTTAATTTATTATAAGACGCCACTGTCACGCGCACTATAACATTCCTCTCTCGCGTTCGCACGTTTCGATAAAGTTAAGGAATTTTTTTTTTTGTTTTTGTTTTGTTTATTCTTTGTAGAGGATTTCTGTTCTGCACTGTTTCTGCTCTAAGGCTACGGCGCACCGTCGTGCGGTCATATCTCTGTTTCACGACAAGTTTTTTATTTTTATTTTGTTTCGCTTAAATTACTCTCGATCGCTCTCTCGCTCTCACGACTCAATCTTTTATACTCGTTTATTGTATTATACTCGCTAAATTCTGTGTGGATCTGTACGCGCTTTATTAGTTTCTATGTTCTTCTCTCACACGGTTGCCTCTCTTTCTCCATCTCAGCCCTGCTAATCTACACAAAACGCTGCTTCTTAATACATCAGTTTATTATTTCTCTGGTAATAATTGCTAATGTATCCTCTCTTCGATTATGTGTATGCACGGATGACGGATGTGTGTGTCTGTATGTGTGTGGCTTTGTGTATAGCTTCATTGGACGTGAGTATTATTAGAAAAAAGCGGAAAAGATATAAAGAGTTTTCGTACAAGTTGTCTTTCATATATTACACGTTGATTATTGTCAACGAAAGTGTCCTGCAGTAATCAAGCTGGAAATCAAAAGTTCATTTGGGAAACAATCAGGAAAGCAAATGACGAAATCAACTCATTCTGGTTCATTCGTAGCCGGTTGTTCGTTTGTTTCGTTTTGTTACTTTGTTTATTTACAGATTTTTCTACGACAATATCATTTTGCTAATCTCCGACGCGATGTGTGTATTCTTTTTTATTTATTTGATGTATCTCTGTTAGTGCGTAGGTGTACGTGTATGTAAGTGTGTATGTGTGTGTGTTTGCATATGGTGTGTGATCGCGGATCAACGTGTTTTTTATCGAAATATTTTGACTAAAAATGTCTCCATCCCCAGTACGCCTCGGTGACTCTCCTGCTTCCCTAATCCACGTACTTTATTTAAATATCTTTCTCTCTGCATTACTTAATATTAATCGTTTACTTTAAGAAACGCGACTCAAAGAATGAAAGCGACCTCAGCTTTGCGAGCGTCTTCAACATTATAATTTTTTTTTTAGCATTACTTGAACAATTATTATTTTTTTTTTCATTATTTCACTCGTGCGTGTGAGCATTTTGTTGCCTTTTAGTTGTCCTCTCTCGCCTTTTGTTTAATTATCCCTTCACTTGTTGTGATCAGCTGGTGATTTTGGTCCTATTGTGTAGCTCGTGATATTTACTCTTTCGCTCTCGTAATTTGTTTACCTTATAAGCTTTGTCGTGGATGTGTAAATTGTATGTTTGTGAACTCGTGTGCATATATACCTTTCTTTCTTCATCGCTTGCAATATATAGTAAATTTATAAAATTCATCGTTAAAGCAGTGAATCGAAGTAACAAACTGCGATATCAAAAATGATTTTTCGTCCAATCGAGTGCTCCGTTCGATTTCTTTTTTTTTTTTCATTTTTCTTTTTTTTTTTGTTGTTCTCAACCGTCAGACGTAAAAGTAGTTAAGCGATACATTATATATAGCACCGAAGATATAATGCTTGCACAATGAAATACTGCTCCAAATTCAATGATTCAATAGCCAGTTTCGTTGTAACAATAAGTATTTATAAAAAACATTTTTGCCATAGCGATGCTCTGATAATTCATTCCAATGCTTTAAAAACATTTTATACAACTACCGTAATAATTATATCGTACGCATATTATATATATGTATATTTATATATTATACTATTATTATAGCGTTTTGTTCAGAAGACATTTGCAGTAACAGAATCTCATTTGATGAGTAATATCCTCGTAAATAAATAAACATACACGTTTACCTCAAATGCTCGAGAATACATCGTAATTAATTAACGTTTATGCGAGTGTGCTCGTGCGCAAGCGCCTTCTTTCTCCATATAAGCGCGTCCATCTGTGTGGGTGTGTGCTTGTTTGTTTGTTTTCTCAACGCTCGTACGCGCACGCCTCTGCGATAAAAAAAAGGAAAGCGTGTGTGTGTGTGTGTGTGTGCGCCTGTGGGTTCGTGACGCGCCTGGACGGTTAGTGTCCTTATTTTCCCCCTTGACGTAGCAGTATTTTTCTACTCATCCTTCTTCTTCTTCTTCTTCTTCTTCTTCTCTTTCTTCTCCTTCTCATACAAAAAAATCGTCGTGTCGACAGCGGCGGCGTGGCGGCGGACGAACTTTGTCGGAGTCTGGCGTCATCGTCTGCCCCCCTTATGTTCATGTGTTTTTATGTATAAGGATGCGTTCGAAATGAGACTAACGACGTAATAACGCGTTGCGGTGCACTAAGATTTTGCTTCTTAAAAATTTGATTTTTTACTGAGCAACTACTATTATTTCCAGTTGATATACGTTGTATCCTTGCGTAAACAGAATACTAATGTAAAGTATGCATTTAATTCGGCGATTTTTCACTCGAAATAAAAATTTGATCAATAGAAAATTTACAATTCAGTATTCAAATCGTTTATTTAAAATAAAGGAAGTAATAATTTGGTTTTATATTCTTATTCGGTTCTCATATAGATATATAATCGAATGTTGAGGGACAGATATCCTAATGTATTGCAACGCGTTACAACGTCATTATTCTCACTGCCAATGCACCCTAAGTAAGCCTCAAAGCTTGCCTTTTTGAAAAGCCAAAAAATGCGCGTCGATTTCGACATCAAGCTCAACGCGCGAATAGCACAAGTTATGTTTCGTTCGTCTGAATTGTTACATCTCGTCACGGATTTCTATAAAGTCTTGAATTATTTTTCTTTTATTTCTTCAATAAATCTTTTATATCTCTCTAAGCAGTATTATATATTATATATGTATATAGTAAACACTTGGAGAATCGCCATTTTTGAGCGACCGGAGAAAAGTGAAAATCAAACTTTGGCCCGATCCTAACGACGAAACGATATGTGTACTCGCGACTTCGCCAGACTCTCGTCTAAGTGTGTGTGCGTGTGTACGTGTGTTTACGTGTGTGTGTTTGTGTATAAGTGTGTGCTTCGCGAGGGGAAACTCTTGCGAGAGACAGAACAACGCGGGGCGTCTGCTACGTCGCGACGACGAAAAATTGATTTCTCCCACTACATCTGTTTGTTTATTTTTTTGTTTCTTTGTTCCTCCGGCTTACACGTACATTTTTATCTTTACTTTTATTTTTATTAGTATTATTATTTTTTTTCCTCTTTTGGTTTGGTATCCGTTTGTTTTGTTTGCTTATTACACACACGTTAAAGTACATATTTTAATCTTGCTTCGAAAAAATTGGCAGTTTACGGTAGTAAAATTGAAAGACTCGAGTTTTTAAATCCCACTCTCTCTCTTTCTTCCTTTCCCACCGTCATATCTCGATTCGTCACTTTGCTCTTATTCCCTTCTGTCTCTGCGTCTCGCGGGTTCCGACTGTTACTACTGATTGGCTCTCTACCCGGTTACAATTCGCCATAAGTTTTGAACGTACAGAACTACAATCACGACATCGATGATTCATTTTGTTTTTGTTATTTTTTTCTCTTTTTTTTGTATACTTTTTTTAACATACTTATTTTTTATGTACTCTCTTGGTATTAGTTTTTTTTGTTTACTCTGAATTCCTAGTCAATGATTCTGGACTTAGAAGTTATTAGTTAGCGTCTTCTCGTTATAGTTTTTTTTCTCAAACTGTTTATTTATTAATCATGTCGTTTGTCTCGCCGCTTTTTATCAGCACACTCTCACTTTCTCTCTCTCTCTCTCTCTTTCTTTAGTTCGCCCCGTCGATTGAATTTGCTATACACGATGAAGGAAAAAATTGTTGTGTTTCTTGCCGCATATATACGTCACGCATTCGCACGCTTTTTAGCTCTATCCTTCTCTCTCTCTCTCTCTCTCTCTCTCTCTCTCACACACATACTATTCTCACACTCGTTTTTTTTTTTTGTTTACGTCTAATTGAACATCGTCGATTATTCTCGCCGAGCGTAAAACGACACTTAAATAGGTAAATTTTTTTTTATTCACTCTTAATCTGTAACTCTCTGTTTAAAAAATCGACGACGACACAGTATACGTTATTCTTCTTCATCATCGTCATATTTTTTTTTTACTTCATATATAATAATTCATTTATTAATTATACTCTTTAATTTTTTTTGTTACTTTACACCTTACGTAGGAATGTGGAAGAGGAAACGAGTTCTTTAATAAGTAATAACTAATAACGTTAATTTTTTTCATCTTTACATTACTCTCTCTCTCTCTCTCTCTCTCTTTTATTTTTCTCGACTAGCCGTAATAACGCCTGTCCGTAATTACACCTCTCTCTCTCTCTCTCTCTCTCTCTCTCTTATCCCTCGTAACTCGAGTAAGACACGAGATCGCCGAACGGGCAAAAGTTCGTTTGCGCGCGCGGGCGCTCGCTCGTTGAGAGACGAAATTAATCGTGAGAAGCAAGCTGATTAGCGAAACTCTCTAACGCTTTAGAAGCGCGCGAACGGGGGGAGAGGGAGCGACGAACTTTCTGCCCCGTGAAAAAGAAAGCCGGAGAGAGAAAGAGGGAGATAACGACGAAACTTTTTTCTCACTCTCTCTCTCTCTCACTCTCCGACTCTTTAATTGTATCTTCTCTTTTACTTTTCTGTTCGCCTCTCTCCCCACCCAGAACAATTAAAAATTGATTCCTTCTCTCTCTCTCTCTCTCTCTCTCTCTCTCTCTCTCTCTCTCTCTTTCCCCGCGCTCTTTCGATTCTCTCTCTCGTCGCGAAATATAAACTCTCCGGAGGAATTCCTCTCTCGTATGATCTTCTCTGCGCCGACCTTATTGGAATTACGTCGGTATGGCTCTTTGACTCGCCTCGCGTCGCCGAGAGAATCGCTCGCGTAGCTTTTGTGTGTCATGTGTATCTGTACGTATGTGTGTAAGTGTTAGTGTGTGTGTGTGCCAATCGTAAAATTGAGAGGAAATAAAAGGTATTCTCTTCGTATTTCGAAAGTAGTCGTCGTTCGCGCGGAAAAGAAGAAAATCGTTCGTTTGAATTGTAGGCAACGTAAAAGAGACACACGAGAGCTTATTATTAGAATACTTTTATGAAAAAACGCACAGTACAATCGTGATGTAATTCCAATAAAGACGCGATTAGCCACGAATATAATATAAGTGAAATCGATTGGTAATTAATCCTTTTCTTTCTCTTTATGCCTCTCAACCGGTTTCGTCTTTTTTACGGCTCGTCCCACATTGTTTTATTTACAGTATATATTTTCCTTCTATCTCGCTTAATGCACTGTTTTTAGTCATAATTAATTAATTTTTACACACTTTATATCTATGTATATTATGTATATTACGTTATAGATATGCACATTACGCGACTGACGAGTTTACATGTGAGGAAGGTATCTACTCGGTTTCCGAAAAATCGAGCTCAACAAAACATTCTTCATCAGCACGGAATAACGGAAAACCAGATGGACTGCGAAGAAAGGAAAAACAAACGAAAGAAGGACGGAAGAAGAAAGGTAGAAATAAAGGAAAAAGAAGAGAACGAGACGTAATGTGCACATGCATAACGACCCTTTCCCGACTTGACACACTTAGGTAGTGCAACTTCGCGCGGCACAGCGCGCGAAGTTTGAAAGAACGAGGGCATCTTCTTACTTAATTTACAGAGGTACTTTCGCTCGCTCGCTCGCCCGCTCGCTCGCTGCTGCTGCTGTGCCTCACACGCGATCTGCGTATTCGTATTCTCGATACCTATCTCGATTTTGCCTGTCTCTCATTCTCTCTGTCTCTCTCTCTCTCTCTCTGCGAGGCGGCGAGATACTAGCAAAAAGTGAATCTTATAGCATTCTCGTAAACTTTTGTTTTATTTTTATTTTTCTTGTTTTGTTTCTATTGTTGGCGGTTATCGGGGATCGGTAGGTTCGATTCAAGTGGCGCGACGATGAAGATGTTTCTTTGATACGACGCTCTTTTCTTCGTCGTGAGAATTCCCGATAAAATTCCCCGGAAGCCTGCCGATCTTCGATTTCCGCTCTTCCTCTGTCTCTCTCTTTCTGTTTCCTGTTCGGCGATCTGCTGCGAAAGACCGCGAAAGGCCACTATTTTACAATAACAGGCTCGCTCTTAATACATCTCTACGCGTAATCTCTCTCTCAATGTCTCAATGTCTCTCTGCAGTTCGTAGACTGCGTCCTACGTACAACACACTATTACACATTTTTTTTTTTTGTTATCTTTATAACTCTTTGGTATAATAATTATCCTCGTTTTTTGTTTACTTATTAATTCATTATTATTATTATTATTTTTTCTTTTATTTATTTATACATTAATAAAAAGAAAGAACACGATGCTCGCCGCGCGCGGACAATTCCAAAAAAGTGACTAGCCTAAGTTCTGAGGAAAAAAGTGTCTCTCTCTCTGTCGCTTCGTCTCTCTTTCTCTTAATTAATCATTAATATATTACAAGGCGAATTGTATTCTCATTTAAATTATTTATAATATTTATAATATATAGATCTCTTATTCGACAATGTATAACGGAGACGCCGCCCGTATTACAATAGCTCTACGTCCCGGATCTCCGATCGTCAACAAGTTTTTTTTCTCTTCTCCTCCTCCTCCTTCTTCTCCTTCGTCTTCATCTTCTTCTTCGTCGTCAAAATCATCTCCATCGTCCGAGACTATAATATATCTATATATATATATGTATGTATATACGCCGTCGTGTTCATCTGTCCTTCCAACGACGACGACAGCGGCGGCGGCAACGGCGGCGGCAATGGCGGTGACGACGTCCTGCGAGTACTAGACGCGTAGCATCGCGTCGTCGTTCCGTCCGCCGGCAAAATTTCTCTAAACTATTCTTGGCACTCGATACCTCTGATTCGCTCGTGTCTACGTGTGTGTTGTTGTTGTTGTTGTTGTCGCTGTGCCTGTGCGCAACATCATCGCAGCTGTAAATACAGATAAGAGAAAATCACGATGTCGTCCTACAACTCACCCCCCAGTATGTGTATATCCTGGAACGAGCTTTCATCCCCACTGAAATGACTGAGAGGTATAAAGAAACCGGAAAAACTCAACCCTCGAAACGATATAGAGGAGTGCAATGAGAAGAACCGTTAATACGCCCAGAGCGATCTCAAGGGCTGCTGCCTTTTTTCCCCTTGACAAACAAAGGGGTCGAGCGGAAGAGAGAGAGAGAAGCCGCCCCGCGAGACAGCAGAGCGGCCGAAAGCGATAGGTCACTTAGCGCCGATGGACCGTGAAACGCCCGCCGCGAGGGTGCAGTCGCATATATCTAATCGGAGAATTCGCCGATTTACCGAGCGTGAAGACGCGAGATCGAGATACGACGTCTGCTGATACTTCACGCTGCTTGCAAATTAATTGCTGTATAGGCGAATTTACATTTTTGATAACGAAACCTGTTTTCCCCGGATTATTCTCGTGAAAATGTACGCGACCGCAAACGCTCTACCGCATCGTTTACGTCGCGAAATCGAGGAAAAAGAAGGTAGAACATCGATGTCGCGGTTGGCCGTTGAACGGTTACATCCCGGCGCGAAAGAACAGCGCAGCACGCCACGGGAATTCCAGGAGCGCGGCGAAAGATCAAAGAGCAAAACTAATTAGCGGAATTAAATTTGCGCGAGCAAATACTACACAGCCCCTCTCTGCGTCTATACGCATACGTGTATACACATCATCTCGCTGAAATCGATGAAACAGGCCTGCGCACGGTAATAGCCGGCGTTCAGCCACTTTACCCGCAGCGGGTATATAATACGCCCGTGCGTATATACAATAGCAGAAAGAAAGATGGGGGCAAAGAAAAGTATATCCTTACACACACGAGCGACGTCATCAGATTCCTGGAATACCCTCGGCGGGTAAAAGCTCGTTCCAGCTACATGTATATAACCCTGTCTCTCCCCGGGCACGCGGACGCGCGCGCGCACGCTGCTCTGTGTCTTCGTCGCCCTCCCTCTCTCGGGAGTAGAGGTGGGGGATGAAAAGCGAGCGTGCGTGCGTGGCGAACGCGCCGCCCTCGAATCGATCCGAGCCGATAAAAGGAGCTCCGAGGCCGGGCCTTGAAACAGTCCACCAGCCGTAGACGCGCCAAGATCTCTCTCTCTCTCTCTCTCTCTTTCTCCCCCTCCTGTATCTATCTATCTCTATCTCTTTCTCCATAGGTATTTATAAGCGCCTGGGCCTCTATAACACACTCGGAACTCCCCTTTCCGGCGCAACGTTCGTGTCGCTTATAGATTCTACAAACTAAACGAGAGTTGCCTTCGCATCCTGTTTTCTCATTCTCTCTCTCTCTCTATCTTCCCCGTTTGGGTGGTCAGAGTTATCTTTTGGCGTCTTGTTTCTTCGAGAGAAGAGAAAACGATTTCTCGATTTTGCTTTTCTCGAGTTTGTTTTTATATAATTGCGTGGATAGAGAAACGAAAGTAGAAGAGCTTGAGAACAAAAAGTGTGACTTCCTGAGGTACAAGCAATGTATATACTTAATAATATAAGACAAAACTTGAAAGACTTAATTAGATAAATAATATATGCAAAGGATGCAGACTGTTTTTTTTTTTAATTGTCATGATATGTAAATTGTTCATTGAGAAAAATAAAACCATGCTATGTGGTTGGACGAAAAAAAGTAGATTCAAGATATAATAAACATTCCTTAACAATTTGCAAAACTTGGCAAGCATGAAATATGCACCTTACTCATAGTCAGAGGCGGATTTATTTCCACAACATTTTACACGTTTCATTAGGGTATACAAAAAGTCAGCTGACTCGTGTCACCTTAGGAAGTACATTGCTTTTATTTGATATTGAATAAAAGAAAAAAAAATAAAGAGTTGACATGATTCACTGGAGTACTGGAATAAATGGGAGCAAATTCAACAATAGAAATAATAACAGAGCGATCAATCACAATTCTTACAATCGACACTTAAACAGGCAGGCTATCATAAGAATTCTGATACGATCGTTGTATCGTACTTACTCCGTCACACATCTATCTCTCATTGTCAAAACTTTGTCCCCAAAGCGCTTCGACTTATCGTGTCTCTCGCTGGCTCAGACAAAAGTATATATATCGAGTGGCAGTACTCGAGGAGGTTGAGGGTGGAGAGGGAGGATGCGAAGACAGCCCACGATTCTTAGAAGAAGTAGAAGAAGGTGGATAAAAATGAGCTCACCGTTTAAGAACAAGGCCAGACACGGACTCTCTGTGTGTGTGTGTATGTGACTTTCACATAATTTTTTTCGTATTTCGAGCGAGTAGAGGAGGACGGTGGTTTTTATTTCATTTATCTTTTTCTTTTGTTTTCGTAGTAGTTGTAGTTGTAGTAGTAGTTGTTGTTGTGTAGTTGTAATTGTTGTTGTAGGTGAATCAATAGCGGATTTGTGATGGTTGTGGTTGTGGTGGTAGTGGTGTTGGTAGTAGTAGTGTTGGTGGTGGTAGTACCGTGTCGTCACTGATTTCGACTCAGGCAGTCTCCGAGACGATTTGCAGTGACGGCCCACCAGAAGTACTCATGGCAGACGTGGTGGTGGCGGTGGTGGTGGTGGGGACCGGAAGTGGCCTGAGGGCCTGCATGTCGCAGGTGTGGGAACCGCGCTTCTTTAGGTCCTGGAACAAGTGGCATTGCGAAGCATGTTTCAATTCCGGTTCAATCCATCGTAGGCGTTGCGTGCTCATCTCATCTCATTGTCTCATCATCATCCTTACCATCCCTAATTATGTCTACTTTTATACACACGCGCGCATCGACAGACACCCGTCTCCGTGAAAAGGTTCGTAAACTTTATAAGAAAATTTTGAAGAAAGGATTAGGTTGTATAATTCAGAATTTAGAAATTAGTCTTATGGTAAATCACACTAGTATCATAATGGAATTATTCTTTGGAACTGACTCCATCAAGACTTTTCTAGTTTTGATTTGGAAGGTCTCAATGTACCTAGACAAACCTAGAAAGATTCTTGATGAACCTAAATAAAAATTCTATTAGGAATTTTTTTAATTAATTAAAATTATCAAATGATCCTTAGTAGACACTGATCTAGCTTTATCAAGGTCTTTTTAGTTTCAAATTAGATGGTTTCAGAGAACCTAGATAAACCTAGAAAAATTTCAGGAGAATCTAAATAACCATACTGCTAATGACTTTTTTGATTTTATTAAAATTGCTACAAAAATGGTACAAGTAGCATTCTATTACTGATTTGAAAAGAAGTGTTGAAACTTTAAATGAATTAGTTCAATTTTAATCAAAACTGAATAATCTTTTCAACGGAGATCTTCTTATCCGCAATCACTCACAGATTCGCTCGATATACTAACTATTCTAAGCTTCGTTCTACTCTTTTACTTAGACAAATCATTCGCGCATCTCTCATTCTCTCATCCACTTATCCCAGCTCATCATGCTCTCCCTCTAAAAGAAAGAATTTAGTAGTATAATAAGAAATGTCGACTTTAAAAAAAAGTCGTTCGCGAAAAGAGGCAGGATCGCTCAACGACGAGCCACGAGGGTCATCCAAAGACTATCTTTACGTATATTATAATATGCCTCTTGCTTCAATCCCGATCCAAATAATCCTTCAATAAGCAGAGGATGGGCCGCGCGTGATCCTTACCCACGGGCTCGTCTTTGATGGCCCTGCTTACCTTCGCGAAGACAAATAAAGAAGTTGGACAATTATGAAAAAAAGACGTAAAAATATATGTATAAATATACTAATTATTTGTAATAATTAATTGGTTGGGGTTTAAGGCCATGAGGTTGGGTATATATATATATATATCGAAGCTGACTACGGTTGTACAAGCCACATGCGAGACACATCGATCATTATCTTCGCTTCGCAATGTTATGTTTTTTTTAAAGCAAGACAATGAGTATAAAAGCACAGAGCTACGGCCATTTATCGGGAGATTATTATATACTCCAGTAAGTGGGGGAAGGAGAGACACTTGACACAGATAACAACAACAATTAAGACAGATACTTAAAGTTAAGATAAGTAAGTGTAAACATTCTTGATAGGTAAAAAGTATTAGATATTAAAAACTACGTCAACATCTATGAGCTATAATAATGTTAATAATAGTAATTTTACATATAGTAATAATAATAATAATAATTTCAAATCTAATAATATACTCTACTACTATAATAAAAATTGAAAATACTTATATAAAAAAGGTTGAACATTCGTTTTTTTTTATTATTGATAGTATCACAATAATGTTTTTTTTATCATTCCACATATTGGTTATGATCACTAATACTGTCTTTAGTTTTGTTTCTCAAGATAATCAGAGACGTCGTTCTATTACACGTAGATCCTTCACCTTTGGCAGATAACAAGTGAGAGTAACTCCTATCCTAATAAGCGTAGACGTAATAATGGTTACCACTTATACACAGTAATTATACAGTGAGAATAGAAAGTTTATAATGCGTATATAAGAATGTAAAATAAAAGCGATACAGCAACAACGTCAAGGCATTCGCGCGATTGTTTGGCCGCGTCGTCGCGGTTACAGATGCAAAAGCAAAGAAATAGATGCGCAGGCTTTCAGAGTACAACAAAAAAAAAGTAAAGTAAATAATGAAAAAATAGAAACCTAAGAAGAAGTAAAAGTATAAGAAGAAGAGTTACAGAGCAAAAAAATCAAAGTCGAACTAGATCCACAGTTATTGTCACGTCTCATCTGTTTCTGAATGGCTAAGTGTAACGCTTGCACAACGACAATGTAAGGAAGAAGCCAAGCGAAGCAATTTTGTATTATTATTTTTTTCTGTCAGGATGATTCTCGTTTGCTCTCTCGCTCTCGCTTTCTCTCTCTGTTTCACTCTTTCCGCACACAGTGCGAACACGTGGAGCGAGAGACACACCTTCCACGGTGTTCTCTCTTTCTCACGTTCTTTCTCTCTTTCTCTCAATCTCTCCCCCTCTCTCTCCTTCGCTCACTTTCTTTCTCTATGACTCTCCATCTAAGAAGTCTCGCTATAAGGTTGTGTGTTTGTGGCTTTCATTTGGTAAACATCGATAGCTAGATCCTTCCGCACACTTAGAAAGAACGTTGTAAATATATAATAGATATATATATAGAGATTCAATAATAAGCGGTGGGTGCTGTCATATCGATCTATATCGAGATAGGTACGATCAATGCTGAAAAGAACGTTCATTCGGCTTGACGGTGGTGTGGCTGGCAACGGACGTGCGTTTTTGTAAATTAACGGAGAGGTTTATCATTACATGTTGGTGTGTGGTCATACATGGTTAAACACATCGTAATTATCATAACGTTCCCATCCTTCCCTAACAACATCTTTACCTTTGTCCTCACTTCAATACGATCGCTGTATATCAGCACCACTCTATCCTTGTTCTCCGTCGCCGTTAGCTGATATGACAAGCTCTACTCTCAGCGTTGTTGTTGTTTTTTTTTTTTTATCAAATCCGATTTTCCGTGTGTGAAATGTGTGTTTTTCATTTTCCATTCGTGTCCATTCACGTCATTCCATATGCGTATCCAATACATCGCAGATATCAATCGATTCCACGTATAAATGATGATGACGATGATGATTTCCAATCGTGTCCCGAAATTCCAGCATCGTCGCGTTCGTGTTTCATTCGCGTACAGTTCATATTTTCCATTCGTCCCATCACATGACACAGCAGTTTCGCATTCATCGACGTTTATTTATTTATTTTTTTGTTCATCCCAGTGTATATAAATGTATGTGTGTACGCGTCGGTGACATTAGTTCGGGTCAAAGTCGTCATTGGCGTTGTTGTTGTTGTCGTCGTCGTCGTCGTCGTTGTTGATGTCCAAGAAGTGTTGTAGCGGGTTCGATGGTGCAGATGACAATGATGTTGGCGTCGAGGCCCGTTGAAGTTGTCGGCACGGATCATGGGGAAATAGAAGAATTTTGATTGATTTTGACTGTCGGTTTCTTTATTTAGGCTTCGGTTTTCACTCGTTTCTTTTTTTTTGCTCGTTATAATATGTATATTTTCTTTTCGTATTCTAAAAATTTCAAGGTCACGCGCTCTGCGGGACTTTATACACGCACACTTTATCTGTGTATGTGTGCGTGTACTTTAATACAAGAGCGCGCCTCGCTCACTCCGGCCGCATCGGCCGGGCCGGAAGCTGTAAATAATCGTATTAACGACACAAGCCGCGCGTCTCTCTCTCGGTATGTGTAGTTGTTGTTGTTCTTGTTAATTTTTTTTTCGGTCACGTGTGCGTCTGTCTTTTACTCTCTATTCTCTATCTCTCAGCTGCAAGGGGGCATCTCTCTGTAATTCTCTCAGCTACGGGTGGGTGTGTGTGCAAGAGTTAGTATCGAGTCTGTGCTCCTCCCTTCTCGTCGTTAGCTAGCCTCTAGACTACTTTCCTTCCTTCCTTTCTCTCTCTCTCTCTCTCTCTATCTCTCTCTCCCTCATACGAATATATCCGCATACTCGAGGGACTAATACGTGCAGAGAGTCCAGGTATGTGTGAGTGTATATGTATATACGTGCGCGAGAGAGAGAAGAAGAGGAAGTTTAGAAGCAGACCAAGACGCGCGTGCTCTCTCTCTCTCTCTCTCTCACTCTCTATCATTCTCTCTGTTTTCTCTCTATGCATTAACAATTCGGACGGACATGGAGAGCGAGAGACAAAAAAATGCTATAGATCTCGTCTCGAATTCTGTTCTTTTCTGTTTTTTTTTTTGCATTAACGCGCTCAGAACGAGGCTTCGACGAGGTAGGTGTCGTCCGTGCCGCCGGCGCCCCCCTGGCCGCCGCTGGGCTGACCGCCGGGCCCCGTCGACGCAGCCCCGCCGGCGGCGCCCGAGCTCTGGGCCCTCGTCGCCGGGATGTACTGACTGTACGCCTGCTGAAAAATCCACAACCACAAAAGAGGCACACGCTCTACTACAATTTCGTCACAAGAGTGTATATGAAAGTGTGTGAGTGTGTGTGTGTGTGTGTACTATGGGTATGTGTGTAAGCGCGCCAGGCTGATAAAACGCTCTAATGCCGCGGCGATAGTATATAGACTCGCGCGCCCGGTGTTTTGTTGCTGTTGTTGAAAGAGTGTTGTGTAAAATAATATACGGTTGACACACTACTGCGCGATCTAGATATATATATTTGTACCGTACGCTTGCGCTGACAGAACATGTTCGATTATACTCAAGTTATTTCTATTTCAGATAATAAGTAAGCGATAGGTGTATTTCTATCAGCGCGCGTACGTATAACTACGGCTACTGATACCGTGAGATATATAATATATACGTGTGAGATATATATATATTTATATACTATTTACGTGTCGTACGAACGGCGAGACTGGCGCTTTTCAGATCCTCCGCTCGAGTACAATGCATTGCTGTTGTTACTATTGTTATCGTTTATAGGCGCAAGTAATAATCGGTATTGATTACACTCAAAGCTATACCGGAGAGACTCTACAGTGAATTATTATAATAAATCGTCGCCAGGACCTGATAGAGCGAGCCTGTCTGACCCTTTGCTTGATATTATAATGAGCGATGATGTTAATAAGTAGTATAACGATGAAGCGGTCTAAAGAGTTATAATAATAATACTATATACGTAAATACTGGCCCACTGTTTCAAAACTTTAGCTACTGATTAGTTTTGCTTTGCTAATGATTCTAAAAGACTATATAATACCAAATTAATCGCTGCGAACACTGATGACATGTGACTTTCGTGTTTCTCGTAGTTGCTAATAGTAATAATAATAATAATATAAATAACAGCGTATAATCGCCGCGATGATTCACTAATGTGGCGTGTGTGTACACGTGACTATTGACATTTAAAGCTCTGTTATATATTTAGCCAACTAACTATCTATTTATCTAGCTGTCTATAGCGAAAGATATACTTTATATATCTCGATTGGTAACTGAGCAGTGTACGACTAATAAACAGTACGGTAACAGTCGCGTCGAACTTTTTGCCAAACATTGTATCATTGTCTGTTCTTATGTACAGTCTGTCGAGTAAGCTTTTTAAGAGACTTTCTTTTATTTCGTTTCCTCGGCGTATTTTTATAAAAAAAAAAAACATGAGCGATGGCGACGCTCTTTCATCGGCATATAATACTTTTGTCGGAACGTAATCCCGAAACATCCCACACACAGCCCTATCCTTCCCACACCACTGGCAAGTCCACATCCACCTCTCCCCCCTCCTCTATCCCTTTCCGCAGCTATTCCCCGACCTATCCATCTTTCATTCTCTCCCTCTCTCTCTCTCTCTCCTTCCCTCTGCGACTGTCGTTTTCTATCTGCGCGGTCGATCCCGGGGGTCAGACCCTCTCTCTCCCTCTCTCTTGCTCTTCGCCTTATTGGCAGTTACCTAATTTAACGGGCGAAACTTCACGCTCCAATTGTCTCGCGCCCCGAGAATAGACCGCGTGCACGTCTGTGTCTGTGTGTGTATACGCGTTTTTGTTTGTACGCGCACATACAGCGTGTGCACGTATGTCTCTGTCTCTCGATATCGACTGCGCACCGGTTTGCTTTTATCTTGGCCCAGAGAGAAAGAGGGGAGAGAGAGAGAGAGAGAATGCGATAAAGGTCGCGCGCGGTCTGGTTACGGAAATAAGGGATCGACCGTTTTAGACTACGCGAGTGCGGTTATTTTTTGAAGTTGAGGTCAGCTGTGCGCTTTTAATTCCGACCTATGCAAATTAAAGTATAAGAGTTGCGAATGTTTTCCGAACGGAACTTATCCTGCGATAAAATTCGAATAACTAGAAACGTTTGAACCAAGCGAGTATAACTCATTGTATGAAAGTCCAAAAGCCCGCGATCAGCGCGTCAATCGATTCATAGTAGCCGAAGGTAAAAACGAAACAATACTATATACGCGAGCTCTCTCTGACACGCGATTCCACAGGTGCTCTTGCTAAATCCTCCCCCGACAACGAAAAAAAAGCGATCATACACGTACTTATCCCGTATTTTACACCCAATATTCAGCCTCCTGCACCCCGAAGATTATGAATAAAATATCAATCAAGAGGCAATTCGTTATCTGCCGGCTGAATAAGTCAGCTCTGCGTGTATGCGAACTCGGCTTACGCACGCGCGTGAATAATTCTGTGGACCTCGTCGCGAGATCTCCATATTTTTTCACCCCCGGTTAATCATTAATCGGCGCGTAAGATATGCGCGAGATGCCGATGAACAATGCACGAGGCTGCTGGTCGAGTGAATTGGTTCGTTTTGTTTCTGCGGAGAGATAGAAATAGAAAGAGAAGTGGGGATGTGTGCATGTGGAGATGCTCGTGATTCGATTGGCCCGGCAATCGGGCGGCCGGAAATTGAACGCTTTTTCGATCTCGACGCTCCCGTTTCTCCCTCTGCCCCCGTTCATGTTGTTGTTGTCTATAGTCGTCGGTCTTTTTTGCTCTCTTTGTTTCGAGATAGTAATTTTTAAGCGTTTGTTTATGCTCGGATGTTGCGTGTCAGTCGTTGGATCGTCTGTGGATAATACAAGTTATCGTCGTTGCGCGAAGATTTTTTCTTTTTTATTCGAGTTTGGCACGTTTTTTATTTATTATTTGTTAAGTACGAAAAAGCCTCGACTTTATTTACACCTTTTCTTTTTTTTTAATTTTTCGTTATCACGACATTCGTTTATGTACATTCATTTGTAAATCTTCTTTTAAATCATTTAGCCGAGATTGGAGATCGACTACTCCGGATGATTCGTTCGGTATATGAAATTACAGCACCATTGCATCAGCAGGTTATTAACCGTCAATGAAAAGAAATCGTCGCGGATATTTTTTTACTTTACTTTTTTTGGATTTTGTTAAGTGTATTATTACTTTTACTTGAGTGAAGTATATAGATATTGTGTCCTTAAAGATTAAGCCAGTTATTACGGAGAATATAATAATACCAACTGCTATTGGGGATGGGGACAGCGAGTTATAGATACATATTTGTACTCTCATGTATTTACAGTGTGTTTATATACGTATTTAGCGATAATCATATACAAATATATATAAATAAAATGGGAACATGTATAAGGACCTCACACTTACAACACTGTATACGATTACATTAACGTAATTATTATTTATAAAGGATGGGGGTAGGGGGGGGGGGGGGTATTATGGCACATTAATATAATTACGAATTTTACTTTCAAATATATATAGCTGGCATGGTCTGAAAGCTCTGTGATCGATAATATAATTAAAGAAAAAGTTATAACATTATCGTTTTTATTTGTAAAAAAAGGTACAGAATGAGTTAATAAAGTGAACAACACGATATAGGTGGAAACATTTATTTATCACAGAGAAAACATCGTACAAACTATTTGTTCGGATATATATCACTATAAAATTCACGAATCACCAAATACACACACACACATAGAGAAAAAATCTCGTATTATTTACATGTCAAAAAAAAAAAAAAAAAAAAAAAGAAATACTGCTAGTGAAATATATCTACACAAACAGAGAAAAAAAAAACGAAACGGAAGAAAAAGACGGGAAAACACTCGGAAGGGAATTAACAATTCGAAGAACGGGAAGGTTTTTTCCTCGTTCCCTCTCTCTCTTTCTCTCTCCAGAGCTTTCAGACCTCTACTACTCGTTATCATATACTGAAGGGTGGGGTGGCGAGGTCAAAAGGGGAATGGGGAAGGGGGGCGGACACTCAAGATTCGATTTTCGTGTGTTTCTGTCTCTTGCCTGGCTTCTCGTCCTGAGTGGCAGCCCCGGCTGCTGCTGCGCCGCTGCGGCGGCGGCGCTGCTGCGCTCTTCCTTCGGCTGCGTCTGCGACGACGACACGAGTGAAGAGAGATAGCACGGGGTAACAGAGCGGCGCGTGCGCATGAGAAAGCAACTCGTGTTATACATACATTATATAGACGGCGCGCTTCTTTTTCTTTCTTTGGGGCATATAACGTCTATAAATACATGGGTGTTGGTATGTACGCGTTATTTATCCCTATACTAGTATTTTTACTTTTTTAGGGTGGGGGTTGAGAATATTGGGCTGCGCGCGGTCATCTCGGACGTGTACATGTGCGGGAGCTGGGTTTATGTAGAGATATGGATATTGTACGAACGATTTTGGTCTCTGTAGATAGCTCTATCGAGTTCAATTTTGAATATGTTAGAGAGATGGTACGAATTTTATAAAGCGGTCTTTCGGTTTAAGTTTGACGAAATTTAGAATGCAGTGGATCTGGCTTTAAAGTGGCGTTAATTTCAGAGACACGAAAGCGAAGCGAGCAAGTAGAGTGGTGAATTGTTAATCTCAAATAGTAATATAAAAGCTTTTCAGGACTTTGGTTATATTTAACTGCCTCGAGTGATATTTTTAAAGCGTATAATAAGTATTATATTAGATCGATGAAACAATTCTCACTGCTCACTTGGAATGATAAATTCAGCGAGTTCAAGCGGTTCCGTAATGCTGTATATGATGAATAAAGTTAAGACCAAATCCACTTTAAGTTGTTCAACCACAGATTTACATGGTATCATAATTTTACATCGAAATTCGACATACGAAACAATTTAGTCCAATCATTTCAATGAAATAACGAACAATGCTACTCTAGTACAATTATCGTCAATAATATAGAAAAACTTTTTTAGTCAGTTTTAAAATGATGTGAAAGTTCAGTTTTTCTTTTTTATTTTTATCAAAAGTTCAATCTCGCGCGAGATTAAAATCATCAAGTAATATATCGCTTTTAACGTGGCCGAGATTAAATTTTCGTTCCGTTTGTTGAAAGAGGTAACAACTTCGCGATTACGTGACTGAATTCTTTTTATCGCAGTCTGACACGTGGTAAGCATACTTTTTGCAGATATAAAATACACTTTCCCCGATCGCCGGGCTGAAACCTGTGTGTGTGTGTGTGTGTGTGTGTGTGTGTGTGTGTGTGTGTGTGTGTGTGTGTGTGTGTGTGTGTGTGTGTATATATATATTTCGATCGCCCACAAAACAGCGTGAAATATACCGAAATTTTTACGAGACACGTGTCAGAGAACATAAAAAAAGACATACTAGAATTTCTTACGAAAAAAGTAACTGAAAATTCGTCGTAGAAAGCAAGATTATGACCACCCGACGTCAACTTTCACATCACATATGACAATAATCGGCGTAATTATTATTTATTATCTCTTTGTCTTAATACGCACGCAAGCATTGCTAAGTTCCACATAATTATAAAAACAAAACGCGCAGACACACACAGGTACACGTCCACAGAGATTTATACGTATACACAGCACTTAAAAAAACTCACACGGTAGGCGTACAAAGCTAGAAACGCATGTCACGATCATATAGAATAGGTATATGTACACGATACAATTGGGGGGGGAGTTGAGGGGGTCACATAGACGGGTTGAGATGGATCGAAAGGAGGTAACCTCAATATGTATTACGCTTGCGCACGCGCGCGCGAGCGAGGAACTTTTCAGATGGAAGTTTCGACGGTTGATGGATGATTGACGACTAGAGGCATTCCGATTTACCGAAACTCTAACGATGCGAGGGTTAATTGAAATCTGCGAGTAATGAGTGATTGTGTTCGATGTCGAAATGCCTCTCTGTATACGGGACGATCCGAATCTTCGCTTTTTCGTACTATAAACGTATAATGTTTTCGTAGGTAACGTAATAATAACAAAGACGCTTTCTCAACTGTGAAAGTATACACTTCGGAGGAGATCAAATAAAGCACTACTACATCGAGCCTCCATTATCAATATTTTATTTACTTATATCAATTGGATCCCGGGCAGGCGCAGGATCGAAATTCCGGAAAAGCGAAAATAAAGACCGATCTAATACATATGTAATCCCACGAGGGAGGGGGAGGGATCAGGGCTGAATGATTCATGAAATCACGAGCGCGCGAGAAAGACGTTGGCGATAGCGAGAGAGAGTGATAGCGAATTGGAAACGACGACTTTTATGTACGCACGCACATGTACATCGAGAGGCAGTTTTACCTTCCATATAGGCTCGTAATGAATGCGCTCGCAAATTTCGTTTTTCTTTTCTCTTTCGAGAGGTGAGTGATCTTTGAGTCTAACGGTCGGCCGACTTCGATTTGATGAGAATGTCCCGAGGGCTTCTTTTTTTCTTCTGCGGAGGAAAAATTGCATCGCTCGAGTAGCAATTTCGGCGCGCATAAAGAACGTTTCCTCGTTCGAGCAACGAGAGTCGGCGCGTAATAATATTACTGAGTATATATAGTACGTGGGAGGGGGTCGAGCGATGAAAGTGGAATCAATTTCATTTGAATTTCAATGGCATTAATCTTTTCGGAATATTCGTGTTAAAATTTTTTTTTTTTGCCGAATTACGAGGCCGCAGTGTCGGCGATATTGAAAATCCATTAGATATCTAGAGCGCGCTTTGAACATTACACGTAATTGACGTAAATTATAATGGCTAATGATGTTATAACGATAGAAAAATTCTGGTGTTAAATATATATATATATACCCTCGTAAAATTGGATCAAACCGAGCGTCTGGCTATACTCGTCCATTTCTATTGGCAACATATTTTTCCAACTAAATTTACAACAACGTTAAACAATAACAAAAACTTTCAAAGCACGCCGGGGTGATGAAAATTTCCAATATCGTCGACACGCGTCTGTTCACCGGTAACTTAAAAAACGCCGGCGCATCCTCCGAAACTTTACAGCCGCGATATACACAGCGCGCGCTCGCAATCATCGTCCGAAGTACCTCATTAGTTACCGTTATGCCGTTGCAACAATAACCGTTAACAGCTCGATAAAGTTTCACTCTCTCTCTCTCTCTGTCCCGCCTCCTCCTCCTTCGCGGACTATTACTTTTCATCCTTCCGGAAGGAGCAGATGAGCGAGCGAGAGAGATAAAGGACGATTGCGCTCGCGCCCGCAGTAATTGAGAATCGAGCGGGAATTTCTGCGCTCACCCCCCGTAACCTCCGGGGGAGAAATGAAAAGCGAATCGACGAGAGGGAAATTTCCCTCTCGTCGATTCGGTCTCTTTTTCACGGCTGACTTGTCCGTCTCCTCCCCCACCGACTAACGAAGACGCAAGGAAAAAAAAAACATTGTCCTTCTTTTGCGCTCGTCCTATACGGACGTTAATCTCGTTTTCTTCTTTAATCAAACGCCGCGCGGATATAACGACTGACTGCCGCGCGCATTGTGTATACCCTGTCGCCGGCGATATTTCGCGCAATACGTCACGCGGCCGCGGCACAAAGCGCCCGGGACAATGTCGCCTCGCTGCTGCACCGTTAATAAAATGAGACGCGCGAGCGATGCAAACGAGCGAGTTTAATTCAACGCCTTTATTAACGGCGAGAGCGCGAGTCGCGGCCTCGCGGGATTTTAATTAACCGGAATTCTTCGCGACCCTCGAAGTGCAATTAGATATTAATTAACGGTGGTGGAGGGTGGGAGAGGCGAGAAGGTGGCGGTAGGTTGGAGGAGAAAAACGGTCGGTTGGAGTATTTTTATTTTTCGCAGGGACGAAGAGTTATGTGATGTAAGGTTTGGAATGAGATGGTTCGGAGAAAATTGCGTCATAATTTATAGCAGAAATGGAAAGTCTAAGAAAATGTACACTGACAGAAAAAATCTGGTAAAAATTCTTATGTTGTCGTGTAAAAATTACCATGTTGGAATCGTAACTCGACCATATGTCGGATTTTTAGCAGAATTTGCAATACACGTAGGAAAAATTCCAAGTCTAACATGGGAATTTTTTTATAACTGATTTTAAAGAGCGAAAAAAATTATTTCATCTTTTTTTTTAGGAGTGGGGGAGGAGCGAGTATCAGACACATAATTATTATATTTAGACAATACAGAAGTTATTTTTGAATTAAACATGATTAAAGAAAATTTATTAAATAAATTAAAAATTTTTGACGACATCGAGACTCGAACCTGGAACCCTTGGCACGGTAGTCGGGAGCGCTAACCACTTACCTATAAAGACATATGTCCTACAAAATTTTGGAACTTGTATATTCCCAAACGTAAGATATGCGCGCTAATTTTATAACAAATTATGCTTTAACTCGAATAATGCTATTCTCTATTTTAGCGTAATTTATTACAAATGTTATATATTAAGAATATTGTTTAACATTTTATAAATATTACCAATACCTTAAATTAAACAAGCTCATTTATTTATTAATGAATTTGTATTTTCGATATAATAGTTTTTCACAACCTTCCTTAAAAATATTACAAATAAACAATTATTTTAAAAATTGTCTCATCATAAAAAATAAAAAAAAAATAAATAAAAACAAGTATATTGGATTAGAACGGCACATTCAGTTGTTGCGTTTAGCGTTTGTGTTTTGTCTCGATGTTGCCAAGGTGGATTGAGTTTGTTGACATGTATCTGTCTGAATCTTTCCTATTTTGACATTGAAGAGGTCAACTTTTCGTGCACTCGCGGGCTGTTTACGATTGAACGTGTGAATTCTTATTCTAAAACTCTCTCAATTTTTACCATGCTAGCCTGGGAAAATGTACAAAAGATAAAGTTCCATTTGCCACGTGTTAATTTTTACTATGCTGGCATAGGAAGTTTTACTTGTGACATTGGACTTTTTCATATAAAAGATAGTAAATTTTTCGATTTTAAGCAGTTGTGGGCAACTTCCAAGAGCAACATAGGAATTTTTCCCCGGGTTTTTCTGTCAGTGTAAGAACTTGTATAGTGTTCTTGTAATTGTCAATTTTTTGTTAGCTTTATGTTTTTATGTATCATAAAATTTTTTAATTTTCGTAAACTTCAAATCTAAGAACATCCTCATGTGTCAAGAAAAGTTTTCTAAATTACAAGAAAATGTAAAATCGTACTCAATTCAACGCACCTCGCTCTTCTTTCTCCAACCACCATCTTTTGTGCCTTATAATTTCTGCTATAAAGCCACCCTCGGATTTCCCGATATCCCGGAGAATTTTTCCTACAAACCATTAAGAGCCCCGATATCTCTCAGCCTTACAAAGCCTTTATAATAACCCTTTCTGCGAAAAATTCCGCCCCGCGTTACGAGTCCTCGTTACTTTTCTCCTATTCCACCGTCCAGTGCAATTCTACTGTAAAACTGCCTCTTTCTCTCTCTCGGTCGTCCGCTGCTCGCCATCGCCTCTCTCTAGGATCATCTCCGGCGAACGCCTAACCTAACGGGGCAATAATCGCAGCCGAGTCGCTACTACGGGTAGGTAGACAATCGATAACTGTGCAAGGATGCGACTGTGTCTTCGGCTCTGTTCCATTATTTTTCCCTCTGTCTCTCTCTATCTCGACATTGTATGTATATATATAGTGCGCCGCGCGACGCTCGGAGGAAAATTTTTCCGCCTAGCTGTGCTGCGCTGCCTTTTTTTCCCTTTCCATTCCTCCTTTGTTCGGAGAAGATGATAATGACGGGCCGTGCCCCCGTGTAACTCGTTTGTTTTAAAATAATTACTCTCTGTCTCTCTGGGTTTTTCTCTGTCTTCGTTCTTTGATGAAAAGCAATGCGCGAGATTTTTCCCGATAGTTGGGCGCTTTTAATTAAAAAATTTGGAATATTGGTAAATTTTCTGCACCGGGTGGATGATAAAAAAGGGCAGCGCAGCTCGCCGAGCGGGAGCCTTTTTTTTATTTTCTCATATCGCTATCTCGGATAATCGAGAGAGAAGAGGATTTTCCTCTTACTTTTCTCTCCCTCTCCCTCCCTCTCTCGCTTCTCCGAGCGTTCAATTACGTACCAGCAGTCAAGAGCGGATTGGCGCTTTTCTCCCTGCCAAAAAGCTAAAGCTTTCTCTCTTTCTCACTCACACACACTCTTTCTCCTCGCCGCGCGACTCCTAATCCCCTATCCGACGAAATTTCGAAAGCACGACTATCGAAATTCCGTTTCGCTCGTTTGCTGCGTCATAAGCCATGCAGACTGCGGTAGTACATAACGTCGTGAACTTTGCTCTATATACGTTGTTTAGAATCTCGTAGGCCGCGCAAAATAATTGTGCTTTCTTTCGCTCCTCGCATTTACAATAATCCGTTTCAATGTGTACGTGGAATGTATATTTTTTCCCCTTTTTCGACGTTATACTCTCTTTCTCTCTGTTAAGCTATATAGAAACGGCGGTACACGCGCTGGAATAGGCAATTTTTTCTTATAATTCTTTATTTTTATTTATTTTTTATTTTGCTGTAATCGCTATTTTGCCACTGGTACTGTTAAAACGCTGTCTTTATGCGAGATTATTTAAAATGTTCCTTTCCCATTTTTTTTTGGATTTGCTGCTGCTTATGTGCAAGCGCTGAAATGCGAAAGTCGGGGAGAACCTATGGTTACGGTTTTTTGGCTGGTTTCTTTCTTTTTTTTTTTTTTATTTTTAATATAGAAATTTTTTCGGAGTCGATTTCATCGATATAATCGACTCTCGACGCGATCAAAGGTGTGGTTGTGATGGCTTCGACGCTGCTGAAATAATCTCATCAGTTTTTTTCATTTATACACAAAAAGATTCAATTGTAAAATCTAACGCGATTATCGATATGTCTGCTTTAAAGAGTTTTTTTTTATTGAATGAAGTCTTGATCGTTATAGGCATCGAGACGTTAAGTAATTCTTACTTTATTTATCGAAATATATTTCCCAAATAGTCCATAGTAGCGTCAAGCGAAAATTCGTTTATAGCGAATATGACCGAAGACGAAATGTAAAATCGACACATTAAAAGTCTAATTTCGTTTTTTTTTTTGATAGTATTATTATTCTCTCTCTTGTTTTTTTAATTCTTCGCTTCGCTCTTGCACCCGTCGAAATGTACAAAATCGATAATCGACAAATGGTCTCGTTCCCATTTCTCAGAATTTTTTTTTTCCCCTCTTTCATCGTCCTAAATCATAAGCTCCGAGGTGTATCGAGAAAGTGCGAGTCCGACGCTTTTTCGTTTATATACTTCACTTTATACTCTTAATTCTTTGTCATCTTTTATTCTCTCATATTTATTTTTTTTTTTATTATCGTAAAAATTATAGCCTACAACGTTCGCGCTTAAAATTCTAAAATCCCCCTCGGAGAAAAATTCACGTCGTCGTCGTGACTCCTATCATCTCGATCGATCCTTTTTCTCCCCTTTGTGTGTAAGGTAATGCATCTATTTACAAGAATGTCGCGCGCGTATTTTTTTTTTTTTATTATTCCCTGACTGAGCTATAATAATATTAAATTCTTCATTCTCCGTCTATATTACCCTTTTCATTATCTCTCTCTCTCTTTTTTTTTCTTCGAATAACGTTAATATAATAATTTCGCCCGAGTCTTGTTTACTTTTTAATCTATCATATGTATCTCGACGCACGACTCTGGGTCTCAATCTACAATATTCTTTAAATACGTTACATTATATGTGCTACCGCGGCTTTTTTTGGTGTTTACTTTGAGATATCGTTTATTTACTTTATTTTACGTTTTTTGTTTCGGTTGGCTGTAATTCCCGCGAGTTGTGCGTCGATGCTCATCTCGACGGCGAAGAGTATAATAATAATAATAATTCTCAACTCTCGCCTGTCCGCGAAAGTTTTCCTTCTTCTCGTTATCTCGTCGAAAGGCGCATCGAACGCTCGACATACCGCGGTCATAACTACAACCGTTTATATACAATATAACCCCTTTTTGTGTTTACCCATTTTATGTATATATGTATATTATATACAATACACAACAGGTCTCATATATCATATATTTATGTGCATGTGTGCTTGTTTCTGTGTGTTGCGTGTATTACTTTCTTTGTCCTCTGCATCGAATATATATAAAATTTATTTTGACTTTCTCGGGCGTGTGCTCTGCGTTCGAGTTGCTCGATGCGCCTTTCGCGGATATAAATATATTTATATATCCTCGGTGTGTACATAACAATCTAAGCGTTTGATTGGCGGACCAACGACGCAGGTGCCGAACGAGCGTGAAAAAAAATCGCATTTGCGACACATGTCATTTTTATATAATATGTATAATTCATACACAATAACGTTGTCGAGAAAAGAGATGCGAATTGTTGTATTCCTTTTGGATTCTCATTTTTCTCTCACCCTGGTACAAGAGACGCGCGTATTGCGTGGAAAATATGGTAGAGTACGTAACGAGGAGAAGTATATAAGACGGTATAGAGGAAGGAAAGGTAGAAGAAGAAAAAGATTGTAGAAAGGTCGTACGAGTGATCGGGAATTAATTTTCCTCTCCTTATTTCTCTCTTTCATTCTTTCCGCCTTCTTCAATTTTTTTTAAGCATTTTCTCGATTTTCCGCATTTTTCTTAACTCCGTAGTTAGTTGAGAAGTGGAAAAAAATGAAAAGGGCTATATAAGATCACCGCACGAAGGTAGGAAATGTATGTGTATATATAGATATAATTATGTAATATTTATATAATTATGTATAACTGCGCGAGTATCTAAAAATGGAAGACGAGGGGCAGGTTGGGATTCATTTTTCATATACGTGTATACGTTTCGTATCTACGACTTTTATTCTCTCTCTCTCTTTCTCTCGCGCACTTTTCGCCCATAATAGCGACCCGAGAACGAGGAGATACAAAATACCTTTGGTTTTTGTGTGCGTCGATCGCGAGATTCCGTATAAACTCCGAGCGACTTTTACTCTGTAAATTTCTCGAATTCGGCGCCAAGAAATTCAGGGAGTCAACTAAACGAATGTCGCGAAAATCATTTACACACACGCTTATATACGTATAACGCACCGAACGCATCGTGATCTTGGAATTTTCGTTACAAGTGTAAGTGCGCGTAAGAGTGAACTAATACTGCTCTCGTCACTCCCCCGTATAAGATATCAACAACGTTACAAAAATAGAATCAACTTACGATTTATAAAGATTATTGCAGGATCGATATACACATATAATATATACGAACTTTATTTTTGTCATCGTCATAGAATTTGCTCAACGCATATACATATATATGATAGATCGTAACACCCGGGTATAAATATAGCTCTGATTACACGTGATGTATATGAATAAACTTTGTGTGTACCCACGATTGTCAAACGATTTCGTTAAATATACACAGACACATATAGCGGGGATTCCCTCGCGAAATTTCGTCGCAATATAAATAGAAAATCGGCTCGCCTTTGACTCATCGGGCTCTCACGAAGGCCGGCCCCCTCAAAGCTTTGAAACGCGTAAACCCCCTCTCTTTCTCTCTCTCTCTACCTCTCCGCCATTAAAGAAGAAGTTTATCAATGGACTTTTAATAACGCCGCCGACAAAGTTCCACATACCTCGCCCTCGAGAGATTACGATAATGAAAAACTTATTATGAAAATACAAAATCAATATCGGTTTTACGCCGCGCTAAACCCGCCCGGAAATACCGCGTTCCTTTAATTAAAGTCTCGGGAAAGGCTCCGTGAATATAAAGCGAAAGAGAGAGAGAGGAGGTCAGCGAAATAAAGGACAGCGCGAGTACAATTTAACTGGGCACCGATGCGAGAGATGCCTATAACGAGTGTGTTTAATTCCCCTTTTTTTCTGGGCATACATCCCAAAACTCCTCGAATCCCTGACCTAAAAAAAAAAGGAAATATAATCTATACACATCGGCCGCGCGTATATTTATAACCCGAAAGACGCGAAGAAATATCTTCTCTCTCCCCCCCCCCGTAGCGAGCCGCGAAAATCGAAAAATTTTTCCACCCTCCGCCGGGTCGAGTAAACACGCAAAAGAGCTTGATTTACGACTCGCTCGGCCGATCGACTCTCTCCCTCTCCCTCCGCGCATTATTCAATTGTCGCGCGAAGCGTTGACCTCCCCTCTCGCTTGAAAAATGCGAAAGCCGTGTAGCAGCGGCCAGGAGTCGCAATAAAAAGCCATTCGGATGAAAAGGTTTATGTCCCCCTCCCCGCCTCCCACTCCCGACGCTTGAATTTATACCGACTTTTGTAGAATGTTTTTGTAGCTGGAATGCGAGCGAAATTTTTACTTAGGCGCTGAAGTATTGCCTCTCTCTCTCTCTCCTCTCGTAGAATTTGTTCGATTATATACGCGGCGCGGAGGTACTTTTAGAGAGAGAGAGAGAGAGAGAGAGAATTCGAGCGAAAGGTTAAATTTTGAGCGAGGGTTATGTTATGTGCGGTATAACGTAGACTGAAAATTTACTCTTCTCGGTCGATGATGATTGTTTGCGCGTGAAAATTCCAAGATCACGTGAGCAGTAGCGATGGCCGGTTTTTCTAAAAATAAAAATATCAGTCGCGAATCACAGTGAAAGTCACATATATATCTTAAGATTAACTCAGAGATAACGCGCGCACAGAACGAGTCAAACGAACGCCTGTCGAATCCATATATGGATATATGCGAATTCGTATTTACACAAAGTTGAAAAAAATATGTAGAATATAAGATTAAAAAGAAACAAGAGACCGTATAGAATACAAAGGTGTATAGGTAAATTTGAACGATTTGGCGATTGATACGTTATATATAGAAGAAGGTACGAGATTTTATTGCCTGAACAAGCTTATTCGTTATATATAAGTAACACACACACACACACACACACACACACACACACACACACACACACACACACACACACACACACACACACACACACACACACACACACACACACACACACACACACACACACACACACACACACACACACACACATATATATATCGATTAAACTCTTCGCCTCGAGTCCGGAAAGTATCTATACATGTATAGGTTACGCGCGTAGAGAGAATAACACCGCTCGCGATCATTTTTTCCTTTTTTTCGTTTTTTAAGGCGAACCGAGGTTAATTTCACGGCGGAACTCTCGCATAATCCCTCGCGCGCCGACAATCTAACACACGCGTGTGTGATCGTAAATACACGCATACGCGAGCTCTAATACTAATAATCGTAATGACGATGGTCGCGAGTTCGGCCTCCGCGCGATACTGTTATAATCCTCCTACAGAAGACCTACAACCTACAGTGTCCTATGTGTTCGTGTACGTGTGTGTCTATTTGTGTGTGTCTGTGCACCCGTTCGACAGCCGCGAGCGCGGGTGTAATCCACTCATTTATATTTATAATATGTATACACCGGTCGCCGCCTTTTTTTCCTCCTCGCCCGTTTGTATTTATAATATTTATAAATAATTGTCTCGGCATTATGTACACATATATATATAGGTATACTTCTGTTATATTATATATATGTATATATGTATATATGTATAGCGCGTGGCGGGTCTTTAAAATTCCGTTCAGTCGCAAGGCGCCCCACACACGATTACTCCTTGATTTTACACTTGTATAACGTACGCTGCACACATCGCGCGAGATGAATTAATTAATTAACTAATTGATTAACGGCCGCGTCGACTCTCCCTTTTGTTTACCCTTCCGCTACACGGGAGTCTATATGCTCCGCGCCGTATATAACGTGGCCGAGACGCACTGAGAAACACACGAGATTATAATAATTGAATTATTTAACACGTACGCCAACGACGACTCGCGCGATATTCGTCAAGATTAAAAAAAAAAAAAAAACGCCTCGACACGGTTTTGTGCAGTGATTCTCCTTTCTTTGGTATTTTTTTCCATCCCACTCTTCTTTGGCTATGCGCGTGCGCGCGCACTTTCGCGAATTAAATTTAAACGTTAATTCAGTCGATCGATCGGCAAATTAAACAAGCCACGTTTCCGTCTCTCTTTCTCCGTATTTACAGAGCGTGTGTTTTGATTGTAGATTACTGATTATCAAAAATTAATGGGGTAGGGCCCGTCGATTAATTTGTACACGAGAGCGCAACTTGGTCCGAGTTAATTTTCAAAATTATTATATGTAAATAAGTATATGTATAAATATTAATAATACACGACACGCGTCTGCGCGCGTTCGCAAACAGGATATTTTGAAACGAGTTCTCCGATCATTGCGAATTCGAATTTTAATTGAACCGTGTTCTTATTATAACCGCGCGCCCTATTCGTACTCTGCAAATACAAAACCAATCGCGCTACACCCGTGTCCCTTTCTTACTCTTATGTGTTGCGTGTTTTTGTGTGTGCGTGTGTATCTGTGATTTGAGGAACCTGCATCTATGGCTTTTTGGCAATAAGTCACAGTTCGTCGCGAGTTTATCGCGCAAAATCGCTTTGAAACGTGATGATGAACACCGTCACTTGGATCGATTTGTGCTTACATACTCGAGTAAATTTAAGAATTGTAATAACGAACGACGCGAGTTCTTTCGCGTTCATTTGTGCCACGAAAAATAAACTATTATTCGTTTTAACAGTCGTTTAGAGTAGTCTTACCGCGATCAGCAAGTTTTGACGACCTGTCGGGGTGTGGTAAGACTATACCTGACTAGGTTTCTTAACGAACTGAGATCGAAAAGGATATGTCAAATTAGTTAGTCAGCGTTAGTCGCGATAGCAACCAGGTACAAGCGTTAATTCAAAGAGGCCATCATTACCGTCGCATTAGGTCGAAATGTTAGGTCTCCAGGTTTCCGCGATCACGCCAGGTACAAAGCACGCGCACACCTGATCGCTAACGTCGTCGCCCGGTCAGCTCTATACACCATACTTGAAACCGTCACCTCTGACACTGTACCTGACGATTTTAGGTACGGCAATCTGCTCTCACCATCACTCCCAACAGGCTCTCTCACAGACCAAGGATCCATCGGGACAGGTTTATATTGATCGAGGCAGTGGGGTGTGGGCTAGGTTCAGGTATAGGTAGGAGGGACACAGGTAACAACAATAAAACCGTGGTGGACCGCCACACAAAGAGAAAACAGTTCAGACGCGCGTCTCGTTGTACGGGCTGGAGGAGCCGGGCGCCGCGGCGCTCTGTCTCGCTTGTCGGCGCGCCGACTCGCTCTCCCCGGGCACGCTGAACGCGACGTTCGGCACCTGGGCCGGGTCGTCGTCGCCGCTCGATGAGCCGGCCGCTGCCGAGGCGGCCCTCGAGCTACCGCCCGCGGGCTGCAGTAGTGCTCGATGAGCCCCGTGGCCGGCCGACGAGGGCGTAACACCCGCCTCGCTGATCGAAGTCGTCGAGGTCAGGATCCGTCGACCGCGTACCTGATAGCGCTGGGGATAGCAGCGGCCGCAACACGACTGCAGGAGGCCGCCCCGCGAGGCCGTGCTGTGGGCTGGCGAGGTCAACGGCGAGGGCGAGCCCGGACGCTTGGGCGCGCCGTTGAACGGTACCTCCATCTCCACGAACTCGCGGTCCTGTAACAGTGGCAAGATGCGCTAAGCGTGAGACGGGCGAATTTTGCTCTGGGTGACCGGCTCTCAACACTGTCGGCCAATAATCTTAACACTTCGAGGACGGGAGGGTGTTGTGATTCTTTTTTAATGTGTGCATGTGCGGTGAATGTTTATTCGGTAGAATTTTAATGCAATAAGCCATTACATTATACAGTATATTAAATTTGTATGGCTTCGGATCTCTAGCACAGTTATTTTTACTCTGTTCTACATTATTTATAAGTATTTCTCATGAATAATTAATCTTAATTTGAAAATCTAATTAGCGAGAGTATAAAGGTTTCAGGTTAAACGCGAAATAGCTATAAGGGCTCGATTTCTCGCTACGAATGATTGTGTGCTGAATAAAAATGCTATATAAATATCAATTAGCGATTAAAAACGTATATGTTTTACAGGAAAATCTCAAATTTGACATAGATAAATAATGCGTTCTATTAAATATATACGTGAATAGTCGATTTTCAGAATCTCTTCCATGTAGGAATAGAATATTAAATTCCAAGAACAACGGAAAGCTTTTTGCGTAGTTTATCGATAAACAATGCTAATAATTGGAGATTTATGTTAATTTTGGAAATACATAATTTACAATAACAATAATACGAATCAAGCCGACATAATAGATGGTATTAAATTGTCCATAGGCATTGGCTTCAGTCAATTGTGTTATATTATAATAATTCGAGTCGTTTGATTTATAGAGGACAAAAATAAACAAGTAAACATGCATTTCACCAGCTCAACCGCGAGAATATCATTCTTCATCCACGAGCTCCCAAAATTCTCTTGCATTACAATAAAATACGTAAACTTTCCACGACCGCGCGCACAATTCATTTTTAAACGCCATCCCAGACTCTGTCCACGTCTTACTCCCTCTGTCTTAATGCACTTTTCCTCTCTCCCTCTCTTTCTCTTCACCGCGTGCATTTCTCAAAATAGTTTTAACCAACGTGGATTTATGCATCCGTAACGTCGCCTCGCGTCTAGCAACTTGCGCACACTCGCTCGCGACGTCACAATACAACTATAAAGCGAAACGCTGACTGAATACTAAAACTCGGAGGCGAACTTCTGGGATTAAGGGCGCGCGCGTGTAGGTATACGTATACACACGAACACATGTACGCGGGGGCGCGTTGAAATAATTTAATCCAGGTCAAGACGCGCGCGTTGACGAGGCTCGCGGACGGTTTTTCGCCGCGAAATTTATCGCGCGGCGGCCGGCGGTGCGTTCAATATTTAACGCGGGGACTTATCATAGTTAAAGTTTAAGTGCGCGTATGGCGGTTTGACTAATCGCGTCGATAACGACAACTGCTGCGTCCCCCTCGTTATAGTGGTGTAAATTTTAACAGCACGCGCACAGCGTCGCGGACTACGCGTGTATTATACTTTCAAGATGTCGTAGATTATTTAGACGTGCCTTTAACTTTTGCGTACGGAAAAATTTATTTTCGGGGTGGGTGCTGTGAAATTTTCAGCGGTTCAATTCCGAGCGTTTCTGTCTCTCGTCCTCTTCGGAAGTGAGGCTATTTTTAGAAACAAAAAGGTGCCAGAGAGACAGAGAGAGAGAGAAAAGTTTGCCTCTCACAGCGGTTCAGGGCTCATCTGAGTGTAATATTTATCGGGGTATTATAAAAATTGATGCGCGCGTGGGGCGCCGGGTGTAGAACTCTGATATGGATGCGAGAGTGCGGGTTCTTTTTTTTTCCACTCCTCCCCGCGATATGTAGGTCAATAGTCACTCGTAGTGCTCGAGTAAACATTTACCCATAGATTGACTGAGCTCACTCCGCCGTAAACAGCAGATGAAATGCTCGCTCTATCGCGCCTTCCTCCTCGGCATTCGTATATTTTACTCGAAATGAATTAGAGCCACAGCCGCAACTGTAGCTTTAAAGTAATGTCGAATTATGTGTGCAGTGCATATAGCTTAAGGTTATAATTATAAAGGGAAACGACGAAGTGCTAAGACTATTTGCGTATTACACAAAAATATAATGAGTGACGATGACACCTGTAAAAACATTTTACATATCTAGATTAATTAAGACAGTATATGCTTATAATACTAGAGAAATATCTCACTCCGCTGCTAAAAGTGTAAAAATAATATTAATTAACTTAATTAAGTCGTGCGTGGTGCTGGGACACAACATAAATCATATTTTTCAATACGACACTACACCGTATTCTCTTAATGAAAAATTCTCTCAAATTGTAACAAACGGTAGTCCGATACCATCTCCATCCTTTCCACATATCCTTCCCCCTCTACTCAAGCACAAGCGAGCGCGCGCGCACACACGCATACATCTCTGCAGCAGTAGCAGCAGCAGCAGCTGCCGCCCCTAACGATTTCCCCTCTCGTACCCCAACGGAAACCTCCTCCTCGCTCTCTTGCGCACACGAAATTTTCCATCCCGCAGAAAAAAAGTAGCGCGAGGGAGTGGAAATGGGGCGCGCGCAGCCGAGTGAAAGGCGGCTCTGCGGATCTGGTTTTCTCGCGCGGTTATCTCTCGCGAGGAGGCGTATATACGTACATATACACGAGCTCACGCTTGTTTAAGCACGGAGGATGCGCGAGGTATCGGAGCGTGTGCATGTATATATATGCTTACTCGCAGGTGTGTATAAAGATATGCGCGCTTCTTCTTCGCGTGGGAGGTGTACGTGTAAAAAAGAATAAGCAAGAATAAGATACTTCTTCTTTGAGGATCAGCGAAGGGAACCGCAATGCGGGATATCAGCTACACGCATACACACGCCTGCATTATTAACCAAATCAATTCCCCCGGAACTTTCGACCAGCGGGGCAGCTATCTCCTGCTATAATTCACGCGCGGCGCAGACGAAAAATCTCGCGGACTGACGCTCTGCTACGGCTGGTCGTCACGTAGGTATCGGCACGCACGAGCCTGACAAATTGTTAACCCAGAAACGTGCCTGGAAAGCGCGAGGCATAGGCGCGTGGGATCATCGCGCCGCTGCAGGTTTCGTTTCGGGTGCGTAGGCTGGAAATGTGAAAGGGAATTGGAACATGTATTTTGGGAGAGAAAGGAATTATTTTTTTTTTTTCGAGTTGTCGAGGGGGCGCGCGTGGTTTGTGGTGTATCGGGTGCAGGTTTGATGGATTGGGTGTAGAATATTAATGGTTGCGAAATATTTTATAGGGGGGTGTGGACGTGCGAGGCTGGTGGGTGGGTTGACAAAAATATTAACCAAAATTGGGGATTCGAAATTGAGGTGGTTTTTGTTATTCTTGGTGGGTCCTCTTGTTCTCTATTACGATAACAATTTTTAAGTGAGAAAAGTAGTCAAAATACTGGAAACAATTTTATGCGTAACTCACTATATTGTTCGTCTCATATAATAGGAGAATATTGATAGAAGTAGAGGTTTTATGGAATTCATTGTCACTAAATATTTCAAAAATACAAACTAAACATTGAACGAACCCATTAGCCTGTACTTTAGAATTCACTGACAAGTCCCAGTCGATAGGCAACCAAGAAACGAGCGAGTTTAACCCTCGTTCGGCAGAACCGACGACACTGAAAAAGCTATGCAAATCCGGCAATCTCGACTCCACAAAGCTACAAAGAAGTACGCGTGTATGTCACGCTCACTCCCTCGTTAAAGTAGAGTTCGACAAACACATCCACACATACACCGAAAACATAGTAATTATATTGTATAAACAGCGCGGGAATTTCGGGCACCGCGAAATCGTTTGAACCAGAGACTACCACGAGCCTTTCAATTAGCGAAACCCCATTTTGCCAATTTAACCGGCAGAGTACATCTCTAAGCCTTAACTAGGCCAAAAGTGAATTTGCAGCTGCTGTTACGACTGGACTGCCTCCGCAGTTTTCGCTCGCGACTGTTAAGGTGACTCCTTTAGCGGCGACCAAAATTTATCGATTTTTCGTAACCTCACCGCTGCGGCATAGTAGGGTGTTTCTGCCCGGAGAAAGGGTTAAATTAATGGAAGGAATTTCCGGGGGTTCCCGGGTTGATTTAGTGGAATGAATTTTTGGTGGTTTCAAGCTGAATTACGTTATGAATAAGGGGTTGAGTATCGGCCTTAAAATAATAATACTAGTACCATTCCACATTACGCCACCACAATTCACTCTCATGACTTATAACCAAGCTCCTCGATACCGCACCAAACTTCATCAACCCCGCACTTTATTTACACCTTCAAAGCCTCTCTCACTCGGATCGTCGAATTTCCGCGCGCTCTCGCATAAACAGCCTCGTCGTCGTCGTCGTCGTTGGAAATTTACGGCCGGTAATGACTCGCGGCGTCCTAAGCGCGCCATAAATAGTCATATCCGCGGGCATAAATTTTTGCCTCGTCGCGGCGCCTCCCCCGCGCCGCGCATAAATTGACAACCGTGCGCGCGTCGCCGTCGCCTCGTAAATAGCCCCGGTAAGAGAGTGACTGAGGTGCTGATAAAACGCACGTGTGTGTGTGTGTGTAAACTCCGCGCGAGGTTATGCGTTTTATGGGTGGGTCGGTCGAGTGGAAGAAATGCGCTGATTGAATCCCCCCTTTTTTTCTCTTTTAGAATGTAAAATTGTTTAGTGCGGCGCAATGATATGTTACTTTAATAAAAGATATTGTTGGACGTGTCAGAAAAATACACGCAGCGCGGTAGCGGAGAGAAAAATATAAAATTGTGGAAAAAATGCGACTATAAACCCGGCCACCACAGTTATTATATTCCGTAAATCACGTTTAATATTATCATAAATTGTTTGACCGCTTTTAGGCACCACAGACCTCGTGACACACTCGTAAATCAATCGTTGCGAAATTTTGAAACATCAAAAACATGTAAAGTACGTAATAGGCAACATTTCGCATTGCGATTTTTCGCTATACTGCGTAAACTCGATGGCGGCGGCGGCAGCTGCTATTTTATGCATTTATCAGGAATGTCAGTCCGCTGTACTCGGCGAAATTCCTCGCGCGCCGCCGAGTCTTTTCTTTCCTCTCCAACATTCGCAGTGGCTGCGCACATACGTACATACACACACTTCGTATTTCATTCCTGCCGGATTACATGCCGGAAAGGAGAATAAGAATTGGGAAAAATTGGACGCTTTTCGGAGGGAAAATTGTAGCCGGGAATGTATATATGCAGGTACAGTGTTCTTTATACTTTTCGTTTGCTGACGTGTTTGGAGTAATGAAAAAATCTGTTATCTATGTGAAGGACACGTGGAGTGAGCGGACATCGCAAGAAACATTTCGCATTACACTTAGTGCTTTTTAAAGAAATTACAAGTTCGCGAAATGCGAAAAAAACCGAATTAATCGTCGCTCTATCGCGTTACAACAGACGCGCAATCAGTCCGTATTATATATCGCGAGACGCGCAATCTGGCGTAGAAAGGAAAAAGCGCGAGACGCGCATTTTTCATTTACGACGCGCCAATCCTAAGGCCGCCGCGAGCTCCGTCCTTCCGCGAAACACTCGCTTACTTATACTCGTCAGCTTATTTACTTCCGCAGTTCGAATCGAAAAACAACTCGAAGTCGTCGTCCATAAAAAGCGACGTTTCATCACCGCGCGTATACGGGTTATAAGACCTACTTTCGATGTGTGTACATATACCCCGATACCACACATTCTCAAATTTAATATACGCAGGCGGAGATATCCAGTTTCGACGAAGTTGAAGTACACACGGGGACGCGAGAACGCGAGAAATTAGATTTCGCGTCCGACCGTACGGACGATACCACCAGGTATAATACTGCTACTCTCGAGCGTCTTCGGGGCGAGCTTTTCCCGCGAGTTATGGAGATGCAGAAATGGAATGCAGTACGTGAAAGCCGCGTTATTTATAGCGACGTTTTTCGGATATATTAAACACTCGCTATATGTGTATGTATGTGGATGCTACTTGTTTCCGTCTATATATGAGTGCACCGACGCGCGGGGATGCGTTTCATTAATCAGTGCTCTCTCTCTCGCGCGAGTACACAATGCTGGCGATAAAAAGGGCAAAAATACGCGGGGAACAAAGAGCCACGCCTCGCATGCAAGAGAGAGACAAAGACTGTTGTATATACGCCGCGAAAAAGCGCGTATCGGGTCGAAGTTCGGGACAAAGCGAGCCTTCGAGCGATTCCGATCTTCCGTGTAAGCGAGCGAGCGAGTGAGCTGCTGTTTTTGCGGCCTATCTCTCTCTCGGAATGGGTAGGCCTTTTGTGAGATGTAGGTCTTTTCGGCGGTTGAAGCCTTTTTTCAGGACGATTGAGAAAGGCGCGAGGGTTTGGTGAGGATTTGGTTGGAAGTTATTGGATGTGATGTGAGTGGAAGTTATTTTATCGCGATGTAATTCTGAGTACAGTTAAGTTCACCAAAAGATTGTTGACAAACAAAAGATTTTAATTACGGGAGTATATAATTTGTACTAACGAGCAGAGTGTCCATGGTGACTGATTTGACATGAGGAAACATAATATCAAAATATAAATTTCAGTGATTATTTATCTTGTTTCTGTAAGATTTACGATACTCTTACCATCATTTAGAGTATAAGGAAGAAGAAACAAAATTCACCTGGAAGTAGTTACATACTGAATCCAATCAACTATCTCTTAATAGACATTTTTACAACCTTCCTATATCGAGCAGGCAATTAAAAAAAAATTCCCTCTCCAAGCATCCAATTTTTCTCCGAATGCTACCACAAACCATTCCCCTCACTCTTCTTCCCTTCAACTCCCCCCTCCTCCTTCCCCCAACAACCCCGCCCTTCGCACACGTGTGTCGTAACGGCGGGCATCGACAGCCCATCGACCCAAGCCCTACATATTCACTCTCCCATCCTCCCTCCCTTCCTCCCTTCTCCAGTCATCAAAAGCCTCAAAAATCGGCTCCCATTCCCGGCCCTTCAGCGCGGCAACTTTGGCGCGGGACGCGCCGGGCGATCTCATTGTTCCGCGCTCGCGCTATCTCGCGCCGACGTCTCCGCGCGTTCGACACACTTAACCCAGATAGGCGGGCCGCGTCGGCTTCCTGCGATAGCGCGAGAGACACAGCCGGAGAGAGAGAGCGATTGTATGCGTGCGCGTGAGGGTGAGGAGAGGCGAATCGATTTCAGCCGAGGGAGGGAGGATGGAGGGTATAGGCTTGTGCGAAAAATAGTCTTCCGGGGAAATGAATTTTTCGGAAGGTATATAGGTGGAGGGGAGCGTGGTTGTGGTGGTGAGTGAGAACGAAGATATGCTGGGGAGGAAATTTTGCTGTAGTGTTGATGTAGGGGAGATCAAGGAGGGTTTCGTCTGAGTAGGTTTTAATTTTACTACTTATAGGTAGTAAAACGTGGTCTTTATTACGTTGAATGGCTGGATATAGATGGGGCGTTAGATTTGTCTGACTAGTGTTTGGCTTTACTACTTACACCTGCAAGGATGAAATGTGATTCTTTGTATCGTACCTGAACAACTGAAATTTGTACCATGAGCTATTATGTACTCTACTAAAAAAGATAGAAATCAAACAAATTTCTGCATACAAGAACCGTTACCCACTTTATCTTGCCAAACGTTCGTCGACTGAAAACCTAACAATTTTCATTAGCAAAAAAGTCGATACACGTCAGAAATAGAAATAGCTCGCTCTCCGTGTGTTTGTGCATACGCCGAAATGTTAAAATAACATCGTTCTCCTCTAATGAACGGCGCTCTCATTTGGAATTTTAATTGACTCGAATGCTACTGCTCTGTTAAGCGGAATAATTAATCCGTCCGAATCGAAGGGGGTAAATAATTCAATTGCTTAAAGGGAAATTTACTTTTTCACAGCATCTTCCAAAGTCGGACAGTAAAAATACTCAACATTATATTCAACGATACTCGAGTTTACCACGCGGATACTCTAAAATCCACGTCAGGAAGCGTCAGCAATGAGATCGCCGATACACCGCGATACTAAAACTTTCACGCGGTTTCCGCGCCCCCGCAGACATCAACTGTCCTCACAAATAAATAAGTGCACCGCGCGGCCATTGAAATCCCCGCTGCCAACACTGTCAGCGCCCGCGCTGACGTCATTGCGCCCCTCCCGCATTAATAACGAAGCGCGGCCGTGGTGTGGAAAAATTTTCGGCGCGTAAATTTCTCCCGGTAAATTTCTTTTTTCGCTGACACGTGCGATCATCGCCGCGAAGCGTCTAGCTGATGTCTGCAGCGAATGAGGTCGGATTAAGCTTTTTTTCGCATACGAAGGGTGATTAAGAGCTGAGGGAGAGAGGAGATGAGAACTTTAATATTCACGGCTGGGAGCGAGAACTTTCCCGCGCGCCCTCCACGTGTGAAGGGCCGGAACAAAGAGAGCGCAAAAAGTATCGGATACTCGATCGTGAATTATACCTCCCTCCAAAAGTTTCGCGTGTTACAGTAGTCGGAAGGTAATTCTCTAGTGAATTTTCACCAGTGGTAACCTCAGGGCCGTATAATAATTCGAAAGCAACTTTGTTGCTGGCTGACCGCTAAGCGGTACCGCATGTGCGTTAACCCCGACGAGCAGCGCCGTATACGAATGACTCTGATGCGAGAAGAACGTGAGTTTTGCTTCTGTTTATAAAAACTTTCCGACTTGATTAATAAAAATAGGGTAAGGCATGAATTTGTTAATATCAGTATACCCACGATGATTAAAGATTACGTCATAAATAAACTCTACTTCTCGAATCCTGACGTATCACAGCCGGTAAAAAATCTATTGACCGGAATTTTTTCCTTACACCAGACAACAACCTCAACCCGAACATCCTTTCAACCATGTACACCACCGCAAGATCAACCACCTAGCGTCATCCCCGTTGCGAGAAGAAATCTCTCTCCCTCTCTTCTCGTTCCTTGCGCTTGCGCGCATGGTGAGCAAACAGCGCCGCGGTGTACAAACGCGTCCGTCGAGCAAATACCGCCGAGGTACCACACACGCGCTCACCTGCGAGAGCGCGAGCGTCCTCCAGAAGCCTCCGCGGAGGCTAAATTTAGACGCGCGCGCGCGAGCGGGCATGTGTGTGCGGTGCGGGGAAGGCAAACACACGCGGTGTACACACGCGTCGCGCCGCAGACGCAGGAGAGAGAGAGAGAGAGAGAGAGAGAGAGAGAGAGAGAGAGAGAGAGAGAGAGAGAGAGAGAGAGACATGGGGGATGATGGTTGAGGGCGAGGAGGATTTACTGGCGGAGTTGAAGATAGTGGAATGCGGAGTTTTCTCGTTAGAGTTGGGAATGGAATTGTCGCTGGATGTTTTTCATTGCAGAAGAAACGTTTTGTCTCTTGTTATACTCTCGTTTCGCAGAATGGTAGATTTAGCGAAGTAGTGCTTGATTTGGGGGATTTTAAAAATAGTGAAACTTGAAAGATCTGAAATGCCCCGAAAAAGTGCTTAAAAGAGCATAAATTTAAAAAAATCAGCTCCTCAAACTCGCGGGAACGTGTATAACTGAAGGGATGAAGTTTTCACCCCTTGAAGTAAAAAAAATCTTATGAAAAGTGACCTTGACATTATACGAAGGAGCGGGAAAAGTGTTTGAAAAGTTATCTACTTTCCTTGGCGGTACTTTTCTACAGTTTTCTTTGCAAAATATGAAATAAGCATACAAATACTGTGCTTCTTAAGAGCTTTTTTTATACGTGTAAACGTTTTTTGGGCTTCATCCCAATATTGTAAAGGATAGTACTTTGTCTTATCTTTCTATATCTACTTGGATCGCATACAAAAATTACCACTAAGACCATATATCAATCAAAGAGGTGCGATTCTACTGAAAGCTTACATCTCTTATAGTTTTGTACAAAAATGGCAACCTCAGACATAGATCGCCCTTTCGTCCATCACAAATCTATCAAACCACCAAGCAATACAATAAAAGTATTTCATCCTAACCGATTAACTACTCCTCTCTTCCACCTAACATCAATGTTCCCGCCCAGCCCATACATACACATTCCCACTAACGACAATGAGACCCAGAAATTCCGCCAAAAGAAAGGCGCGAGCTAAAGAAAAGCGCTACTGCCGAGGTGATAAATGGCTCCGGGAGAGTTCTGGCTAACGCGCGAGCTGGAAAACTTACTTCGCGATGCGAAAAGTTTTTGCAATTACGCGCGGCCCTCGCCTCCGAGTGACGAGCCCGCGTCAGCGGAATCCTCGACGGGTCGAGGAGGAAGAGAGTGGGGGAGAGCTCCGCCTTCTCGTAACGAGATGCAACTCTATTAGGGTGAAGAGACTTCAGAGGATTTTTGGGTCATCGACTGCGCGCCCGAGAGCGAGCGCTTTTGTGAGGTTCGGAGGAGTTGAATTTTGAGGAGGATGGTGATTGGGTATGATTATGGGGTTGATTGTTATGAGAAAATTACAGTTTTTTTATTGTTTGAAAGGTGTGGGATTAGAAACGTTTATTTACTTTATTTGCAATTGCGTTAATGGATTGGTCTTCACCTATATACAAGGATAATTCAGAAGGTTATTTAATTTTTTATGCGATTCTTCAATTTTTCTCAGGATTTCGAACCATTCTATTACACGTTGACACGAATAACTAGAAAAATGACATTCGTGAATAATACTGCTTTACAAATGAACCACACGATACCCTCTTTCGCAATCAAAAACTAAAAAAAAATGAACTCTTTTCCAAAAACAAAAACAACCTCAAGCACCACTATTTCACCGAGAGTATCAAACCCATCCCGCCTCCACTCCGAAACATCCACTTCGAGCACCGCCCAATTCCAGCATCCAGTAGGAGCAGCAGCAGCAGTACTCGCGCACTCCTGACTTTACGATCTCGTAAAAGCCGGGTCGACGCGCATCGGCTCCTACCGATGACAATGGAGAAGAACCTTGCCCGCGCGCGCGTCGGGAACTAATATAATAATGTCCCCATTATCCGGGCCGGTGAATCCGCGTCGATCGAGAGTCCGTAATGAGGCGCGCGGAACTCTCAAAAAGGGAGGGGGCGTATCGGGTTTCCGTTTAATAAGGAGTTTGTTTTGGACGCGCCGAGGTTGCAGAGTATAGGGGAGTGATATCGATTCGAAAGGGGGAAGGTAATCGCCCTGTAATTGGAAAAGTTGAAAGGGTGTGTGTGTGTGTGGAGAGAGGAGAAAGGAAAGCTGGTTATAGCCTGCAAACTGTTTCGTGGGAGGAACAGTCGCTGCGCTTAATCTCTAAGTGGGTCTTTTAGGTAACAAAATGTTCCGCTAATACCCGACTGCATTCGCATTGTATAAATCATGGTAAACGCAGCCAAGTATAACGCTTCAGTGTCAGGTACAAGTGGGACGCGCTTAATTATTGCGGAGATACTTAATGAGACGCCGTGTACTACTGTCGCTATAATTTTCCCAGTTTTTATTGGAAATTCCCCGTCGCGCTTCTCTTTAAATCTTTAATGGAGATATTGCGTAACCGAAATATCTGGGTCCCAGCACCACAACTTGTAAATAAAAGTGAAAAAACTAAAGACAGAGCACGTGGGCTCGAGCTCACCGTTGTCTTCTCGAGGCATCGCAGCAAGTGATGATGCTGCAACTCGAAGATGTCCTCCTGTCTGTAGTTGTCGTCGATGTCCAGGCCGCTCTCCTGGGCGGCCAGACGAGCCTCCGCGGCCTTCTTCTTGCTCACGAACGCCGCGCCGCTCGACGCCTTCGCGATCCTTATTCGCGCCAGTCTGGCTTTCTGTAAACAGAAAAACAAGGGGTACAGTGAATTTTTTGAAACGTATAGTTTTGATTTGGGTCTTAAAACTAGAATATTTGGGGTTAGTTTATAAAGGTTGTTATTTCATTTGCTTATTAGTTAAAAATAAACGTCGTTGCTTATTATCTAATTGAAAAATATGCAGGTGTGAACCTGCTTGAATTATGGCATATCTAAACGATTAGTTTGGTACACATTAACTCATGATAGTTGTATTTGTTCTCTTAATATGTACATTATTATAGGAGCCTTTAGTTTTATAAAAACTTGTGAAATATTTTCATCGTAGCTTATCGCTGTTATTGATACCGATTTTTTAAGTTCTTGGTGATACATACTTACTAAATTATAACACAATTTCTTGCATAAGATTATTAGAATAATAAAGAAGGGACTAGATATAGATATAAATTGTTAAACTATTGATTGGATCAAATCAAGTAGATAGCAAGATTTTTCATTTATATTATAAGATTCTATTCCGCTCAATTCATAAGCAGCTTATCGCTCTATAATATATAACCTCGACAGCCAATAACACCAGAGCTACGAATAATACGAAACAACATACAGAAAATAACATGATACAAGCACACCTCCCCAATTACCCTATATTAATCACATACTTTTCTAACCACACATGTCCACATACTTCACTGGCCATTCCATCCGATCTCAGGTCAAAAAAGAAAAGCTCCCCCCGCCACTCATTGTTGCCGTCGCAAAAAAGCAGATCTCGCGTGTCAGGACGCACGCGAAAGGGGAGCCGGCATTTAAAATTCAATAAGCGAAATGCACTCGAAGCTAAAAGCGGAGAGAGAGAGAGAGTGCCGCGCGCGTGTTTATATCTAACGGGGCGGACGGGAAAATACACCGGAGCCTTTTTAATGTGTATTATTCCATCTTGCTCGCGCGAAAAAAAGTCCGCCGCGATTCGCCCGAGTCGCGCGGAGCTAATGGATGAGCGCGAGTTTTTGCGACGGTTTTTTCTCATGGACGAGAGAAAAGGGGAATATCGGGGAGATCGAGTGGCGGTTCAACGGTGTGCTCGTGAAACGATCGGGTGGCGTGAGTAGCAAAAAGGTCTGAGTAAAGTCTGGTTACTTTTTGTTTAGACTTTGCGTTGTCTCGAAAGATCCCAGACTCCTTTATACTTGAAATCACAGTTCATACCTATCATGTACAGGATCACACAACAACATCTTCCTACGAATTAAACACACGGGTCTTCCCAATTATTAACCTCCGAAAAATCAATACCCACCCAAGTCCATTTCTCACATCGCTCTCGCCGACTAGGTCAACGACATTCCGGGCAGTCGTCATCTATCCTCCCTGCCTCTCTGGAGTATATCTCTCCTGGCAGCACAATCCTCGCGGATTCCTTGCGGGGGTCAGGTCGCGCGTAGGTATAATTACCACTACGTGAACGCGCGCGTGTCCCGATTATTCCTGGGCGCAATTATCGCCCGGGTCAATCACGCTCGGCGAATTTCATCAGACGACGTGGGTCCCTCTGCAGCCGACCTAATGGCTTTAAAAGCCGTCACCGTCGAGGCTTGAATTTGCATTAGGAGATCGGTAGTGCAGCATGGCTGTGTTATTGTTGGTAACGCGGAGGGTTGCTTCGATGATGATGTTGCTGGAGTTGCGAGTGTGTGATGGGAGTTAGGGGTTTTGGATGGTGGTAAGCGGAGAGGTAAGTTTGACAAACTTTTTATTTAATTTGTTATACTTGACTTTGTTCTATTTTTCTCAGAGATTATTTTCTGTATATTAGATCATTTGTAATAGTAAAATATCCAAATAATCGGTCATCAATAATTTTAACACAGCTGGTTTTTTAACTTATCATTTACATTGATAAAGATGAATTTTCATATCAATTAGTCATCAATTTAATCCTCCGATCAATTATCATAAAAATCCCACGCATCCTATAACCACAGCACTCAGCGATGAAGCACGAGATATTGAATCGATCAACATTCAAATCTCAAAAACGTACAGGCAATCGAAACTTCCATTGATTATGTTTTGCACCACCCGCTTGCTTCAATTGTATCAAGTACGGATTCCATGAATATCAATGCGCCATCGGGATAAACACAATCCCATAATCCTCCCTCCTCCCATTTGCATTTCAATTTAATTACGATAATACTTGGAGAGCTAACGCATTGCCCGCGCGCGTAACTTTGCCGTTCTTCCAACAATTCGCAGCGTTAAACTTTTGCGCCTTTCCCAGTCTAACGATAAAATACACCGAAAAATGCTTCATCTTTCCTGCACGTAAAACCAAACCTAGATAGACACAAAAGGCACAACTACCGCTGACATCGCCACGAGCGCCCGACAAAAGCGCTGAAAAATCTAACTGCACCGACGTTGGAAAAGAACGAGGGTTGTCGCGACTCTGAAAGCTGAATTTTCGTCGTTCCGAAAAAAAAGAAATTTTTTCGCTGAATGGCTCGTTCGTCGTCATCGTAGTATGCATAGAACGACGGATTTTTCTGCTATCCCGCCGGCAATTAAGCCGCTGCAACTCTACGGCCGTCGCTACGAATCCGTCCCCTTCTTTCCTCAAGCGAGTCACGCACGGGAATTTGAATTGAAGTCCCGAACGGGGGGAGTAATTAAGATGGAACAACTTTCGGACGGACTTTTCATAGTCCGGAGAGCTAGCCGCGCATGCTAATCGGCTGCGAATGGGTTGTATGAGGGGCTAATTAGTTTCCGATAAGTACTTGTCTAAAGTAGGAACAAAAATATTGCTGTATCGGGGTGAGACTAGAGTAATAATGGATTACTACACTTGGTTATAAAAATAGAGCAATTTTATTAAACATTGTCAACAATGAAATTTAAACGATTCTGCGCTTTTCATTACGACCATATCACAACGTAACATGTGTACCCACTTCCTCAAAAAAAAAAAAAAAAAAAACAACCATGATCCTTCCGACTACTTCTGCACCCCGAGCACACTTCTCATGCGCCACAACTTTCCTCGGCGCCACGAAAACTACACGCGCACTCTCGACACTCTGCGCTCCCCCCGTAACGAGCCCGCTTTTTCAGCCGCCACTTCACCAAGCTCTCTCTCTCTCTCTCTCTCTCTCTCTCTCGCCCGGTTGAAATTTTCAAACTCGCGGTCAAACACACACTCACTCACCCCCTCTCGAAAATTCGACGCCAGTGGCACAAACTCGAAACAACTCACGCTCGGCCAAAGGTCGTGTGCAACTGGCAGCAGCGGTGGTGTGGAAATTCAGCCGAAGCGAGCGCGACTTAGCTCTCTCGTGGATAATTGACCCCGCGGGCGAGTCTGACGTGGATGGAAAGTGGCGGAAGGGACGGAAATGTGCGGTTTTGGTGAGGGTGGCGGTAGCGTGTGGGTTGTAAGTGTCTCGTAGCAGAAGGGCGAGCGGTTTGGTGGAGTGAGAGTTGTATTGGCGTGTCGCTGAATTAATAACGGATTTGTCGTATTAAGAAGTGTATTGTGCTGAATCTTTTTAGAAGTTGTGTCATTTGTGTAATTGATATTTCGGACTTTGGTTTGGTGAGAGAAACTTCAACATTATTAATGATTTTTATGAAATTAGTCAAATATCCGTAGTAGTCACACCAAGCGTTTTGTTCAGTCTCCAATATCCAAATCAAAAGTTTTACAGCAATTTTCATTCTTCTAGTTTATCTAGTAATCCGTATTTCAGACAATAAATTATAAAAAAAAACATTTGCTACATCTAAACACAGCATAGAACGCCCATTCATTTAATTCAATCCAATGTACCCTGAAACTATCACCATACTTTTTCACTACACACCGTGGCACACCACAAAATGTATCTTTTCTCCTTACATCCGGAGCCTCGTCATAGCAATTCAGCCCGGCCCCCAAACGAGGTGCTTACCTCTCGGCAAACACCTGTTCCCATAAAAATTTTTACCCCATCTCCGGCGCCGCCGCCGCAGCGTAAAAACACGTCCATATTTTCGCTAATGGCTCATCGCCCATTCGTGCTAATTCAAATGAAACCCACGCCGCCGCCGCCACCCCCGGGAGCTCGTTAAGGTCCTCGTAATCGGTTACGAGCAACGCTAAAGACTCATTAGAGCGTTTATCGACTCGCGAAAATTAGACTCGCGCGGTTATGCGAGCCCTTACGGTAATTAGGCTTCTCGAAGGGCGAGGGATAGATGGAGAAAGATATACATTCCCATCGACTGTGGGAAGTCGCGCATTTGACATGGCGGATTTCTTTCAGAGGCGCTGACTTGCGGAATTTCACTTCCAGAAGATATACGTGCGCCAAGCTCTACACTCTGCTTAGGTATATACACACGCGCACTTTGAAATCCCTGAACTTTTAACTTTGATGTGTGTGACACGGAAGAGAGGACGACGACGCGCGGGACAATTTTTCCACCAACTTTGACGCACTTTGCTCATACGTCAGATATCGTTTCAGACGACGACGGCGGCGCGTTCGTGTTCACCAAGTTTTCCGGAATTTTCAAAAACGTGAATTATTTTTCTCCCCGAGTTGTATTTCAACGGGACGATATATCGATTTCCGGGTGTATTATATATATAGCGGGGGAGGAAGAGTCTGCAGCCTTGGACTTCGCTGTAGTAGAGAGATGAAGTTTTCGTGGAAACACGCACGCGCGTAATTTTCATTAAAAACACGACGGATGTCTGACTTTGGAAGCCCTAAATTCGTGTCACGCGGCCACGGGAAACTTAAATTACGAATCAAAGCAAACTTCTTCGCCTCTTCGCGAGCTCTGTATAAATGTTTGGTTCTGCGCGAACGAGTTATGCCGGCTCGTGCGTATTTATTGCCGTATACAATCTCGAATTCTATATAATGGCGCGTAAACAGGGTGAGTTGTGTGCTCAGCGTATTTCAGTCAAAAGTAAAAGTTAATTTCGGGGAGGTTTATGTTGTAATAGTGAAAATCTTGTGACAATCTTGTACTAGCAATTTTGTCGAGAATAATCTCTAAACTGTCAGAACGATTATCCACTTATAGTGGAATATAAAAAGTGAAAATAAAAGCGTAAAAACTAAATATCAATCATCACGAACTGAATAAACTTCGATTTCACCCTCACCAACAAAAATACATCACCGGATTACCACCCCAACTGCAGCACGACAAGAAACCTCCTGCAACCCTTCCGCTCTCCCGAAAAATTAATTTACCTCGTCGCATAATAAGCCAGGCCTCTCTCTCTCTCTCTCTCCTACCCGTAACGCGGCCAGTATAGTTGTTTGCTCACGCGTGCACAAAGGGGGACAGGCCGCGGGCGTCGTAGCAGTCCTCCCCGGAAAATTAGTTTCTACTACACGCCTCAGCGGAGGAAATGACGCGTCGAGGAAGAGAGAGAGAGAGAGAAAGATTGTAAACTTGCGTATTTATTGGCGTGGACGGATTGTCGTCCGTGAAAGCGTAATGAGAATTCGCTGGTGTGGTAATTAGAGGGGGAAGGGAGGATGGTCAAAGATTTCCGTAGGTTTTCGGAACTGTGTAATGAATTTTTGTAAGAGAGGTCGAAGGTAGCTGTGCCAAAAATGTCTACAATTCCGAGTTGAATAACAAATTTCGGACGCCCAACACATTTGTTAACATTTCTTGGCTCCGTGCAACATTTTAGCAACATTCTCAGTCAGCTGAAATGCATCGCGTGGCATTATTTGAAACACGAAGCATTTTTTGTTTGTCTCAAGTTCGAAAACCTTTTTTGGACAGTTTGACGTACGTTTAGAACATTTTCAAACGTTTGGAACGTATTGAAGTACCGAACTGTCATAGTTTACAAAACAAAAATTCTTTTTATTTAATTCTAAGAATTCGTATATGCCAAAAAGTTTTCGAATGTGCCGAAAGATTCCGAAAATGGCCTGAAATACACTTGGGAAATATTCCTCAACGCGGCCTCGAGGTCCATTAAAATTGTCACAAGCTCGCTAAGAAAACTAATTATTTTCCTTCGTAACGTAATTGTACTCATATATGCGCGGTTTCGAAATGTATGGCAGCGAGCCAACGACGCGCTAAAATGTTCCAAATTGGCTTTAAATCCACGAATTCGGCAATATAAACGTCAATTAAAATATTTATCGTCCGCCATAAACCGCACTATCATCACATCGCTTCGCTCGCGTCCATACATCCACTCTAAAAAAGGAAAAAAAAATAATATCCATAAAAAATCCACACCTATAAAAGAGAGAAGGAGGGAGAAAAAAAAATCACTCATTGCGATCGCGTACGTCGTCTCGCGAAAGTCATACTCTCGCGGCCTCGTCAAAGAGTATTCGATGCACGTCAGAATAGCAAACGGGCGCGCATCATTGCCGCGATGATGGAACATTATTGCGACGGCGGGGGGAAAACGTGACGCACGCAAAGCTGTTGCCGCGCCGTCGGCTACGAGCCAAGCAGGAGGCTGCAACGATGAAACACCCGCATTTTCAGATTACACGAATCCCGTTCACTTATGCATCGCGACTTCAAGATAGAAAAAAAAAGACACGTGCGCGGGTGCGTCGATAATTTATCTCAGAGCTTTGCCTCTCCTTTCTATACATACTTATACACATACATACATGCATACATGCATACATGCATAGACCGGTGGATCATCAAATGTTAATTAGGATTCAAGCGCGCGCACAGCGGCGATACATCAGTGTCGGCGGCTGCGACTTTTGTTCCTCCGGTGTTTTTTTTTTTTTTCCTATTGCGCGCGTCTGTGATTAACGATGCGGCGAGCACGTGGACCCCGTGAGGAAGGTGCGCTCGAGTGAGGCTTGTTTTACGCTGGGGCTGTGTGATAAATTTCGGGGTATTTGTCATCTCGAGGGGGAAAAAAGGAGAAGAAGCTTGCGAGGTAGGAAAAAATTGGTAAATGGATAGTTTGGTCGCAAAGTGACGGGGAAATGGTTATGGGCTTTGAGGATTCGAGGAAGCATTTTCTAATAGTTTCGGAGTAATAGAGCAGGATTGATTTTCAGTGTTTATTTGATTAACATTTTCTGGTTTATATATTGTTCAGAAAGAGATGCAAATAAAAACGTTGAAAGATTCTTTCTTTTTTAAATGAAGATATATTTATCGATGACAGTTTTTGGGGGTTGGGTCACTGTATTAGTTTGATTATATATTTATACTTTCTACTCTGAACAATAAACGTTTTAATAAAAAAACACTCCATTATAAATAAAATGATTAAGACTCTGTCACAACCACTTCCTGCATTCTCGAACACTTCTCATACCCGAAATTGATAGTTTTGTCAACACCGGATGCAGGTGAAGGTCAACCCTCCGAGAGCTTCAAAGACATTCCACGCATGCGCGCGCGAGCTTAACTTTTTAGGTATGCAGATGAGCGAGTGGCGCTCGCCGATATCGCGCCAGAGAATCTCGGTCTTTTTTCCTCACCTCCTCCTCCTCCTCTTCTTTTGCATGCTTAAGAGCCGCGAATTAATAAAGCAAATTTCGCCCCGTTGGCGTTAATTTATAGGCCGCTCTTAGGGGCGCCTAGATGAAGGAAAAAAAGAAAGAATCGCGTCGAGATATTTTCGCCTGTTTAGCGATAAATCGTGTGTGAGCGCCAGCGCGCGGGATTTGAAAATCGGATCAGATGAGAATAAACGTCTGTCGTGATTAACGAGACTTTGTTTTGAAGGCTTTCGTTTATAAACAAGCTCTCTCTCTCTCGTACGATGTGCGTTAAAAATAGTGCCTCATAGACTGTTTTTAAAAATGTTTTGGGATAAACATCGGGAGAATTTATATATCTCATTCCTCGTGTAGATATTTCAGGTATGCTCTTAGTGCGGGCACGGAAAAATGTAGTTTGTTAAAAATACGAACGCGGCTTTGACACGTTGAGTCGAACGTTAAAATAGAAGAAACTGTATATTATTTATTCGCGCGATGGTGGTATATCTTTATATGTGTACGTGGGGGAAAATCAGCATTATGCAAAACTGGGAGACCTGAATTTTGTTTTTCTCGAAGCGAGCGCAGTGTTTTATATCGGACAACGAAATGCAGCGCCGCCGTCGCCGGCAAACTTTCTATTTATACAACCTTAGTCGATATACGAGTTTTGAATTTCAAATTATCATAACAGTGCCAAACTGAGAGAAACTTTTCGTGCATATACCGCATATATTTACCGTGTAATTCAATTTTAACCGTTCCTTATTAAGTTGAATATTTCACAAGCGAATTATAAAATCGGTAATTTGTTATTCAAATTTTTTGGCATTTTTAAGTAGTTTAATAACGCTAGCTTAATTCAGCGGCGCGCCTTGCCTCTCCACTCCATCGTATCTGCCTTTTAAAATTAAAAAAGTAACATTTAAAATTGACGCTTAAAAGCATTAACCTTTCATTATCGACAATACCAACTAACGTCAACTCCGCGTTGTTATATAAACCGTAAATCCGCACGCGTCATCGCATAATCTCATAAAACCGCAACCTCCGAATCCCATAAAGCCCGTTATATCAAACGACTAATCACACCCACCTTTCACCGGCCAATCGTCATCGATACGCGCAATAACCGATCAACCGTGCGCGTGATTTTTCCGCGACATTAACCCCCACCCAAACACACACACGTGTGTGTATCCCGCCGCACTTGAGCGAATACAATTAGACGCGAACGCGGGCCGCATTAACGGTCCGTCGAATTCCCGCGGATTTTTGCCCACACACACGTGCACGCCAATTTGCCGCGCAAATTTCCGGTCAGTCGCAGGACTGCACGTATAGTAGATACAGTGAGCGGGGGAGGCTAATCACGTCTGATTAATTAACGAGGTCGCCGGTCCTTATGCGCACACACGTGATAATTCAGCGATACACACGCGGGCGCGCAACACACAAGGAGCTTGCAGATTAGTCGACGGTTTATAGTGTGGCACACGCGAGATAAAGGAGCGCAGTGTGTATATAGACGAATATTCGACCTTCGGCTGGAGGCTATATGGAGAGCGATTCGATTAACATCGCGACACGTATTATCCGCAGCGAGGGAGAGAGCGGGGCTTATACGCCCCGGAGGCGGTGAATTTCATCCAGCGCACGTTTTATCACTGACGCGCCTGGCGGGTCACCCGCTGACCCCGATACCCTCGGCTCTTCTTTAATAATGCCATGAAAAAAGGAAGACGCAAGAGAGAGGGGGGAAGACAGAGTGACTCTATTTCCTGGGAATATGACCGTGCTAGGTTTATACGGCGCGCGACGGATTTTTTCGGGATTAAAGGGGTGGGGGATGGACAGTTTGGATTTTATGTAAGGGGGATGTGGCTTTAACTTTTTTGAACGATATATCGTCGCGCGGTACGAAGAAAAGCCAACTTGGAAGTTACAGGCGAAGAAATGCCAAAAACGCGTCTACAACGAAGAAAAGCCAGTTTGCGCCCTCCCAGACCAAGAAAAGCCAGTTTGACTTTTCTCAAACGAAAGTAACATTTAGTTGGTATCTTATAGATAACTCTCAGATAATAAGATAAGATAAAGATATAGAGATAACCGAAACATTACAAATCTTTTTAAAAAGATACAAAGATAAGATAAAAAGATGATCAATCAAGATAATTAGATAACTAGTAATTGATTAGATGCCGTCAGTTGGGATTTTCCCCCGCAGGAACGGCGCAAACTGGCTTTTCTTTCTTCGTCTGGGAAGATTCAAACTGGCTTTTCTTCGTCTGGGAGGGCGCAAACTGGCTTTTTTTCGTCTGGGAGCACGAAAACTGGCTTTTCTTCGCCTGTAATTTCCAAGTTGGCTTTTCTTCGTACCGCGCGACAATATATGTATCAAACCGTGAATTACAACAATTGCATAGGTGCTCGATTTCCGTAAGCAGTGAATTAGTATATCATGTAGGTTAATGTATCAAGATAGTACAGAATTAGATCCGGTAGTAAATTTGTATTGAACTGACAATAATATTGATTGAATTTCCGCGTCGTATAACACACTGAGTTTCTCTATATACATATATGTAAAAATTATTATACGATTACAGCATCATAGAAAACTGCACGCACTCCAATTGCTGACAAAAAAAAATACTCCCGGCGATGAAAAGCGCTGCTGAACTTTTCCTCGCACCCGAAATTACATCCTCCGCAAGTAAAAGGTCGCATTACGAAAAAAAAGAGAAAGCGAGAGAGAGAGTGAGGGCGAAAATTCCGCCAGAGTTTCCCACTCGCGCGTCCAATCCATTTGCGCGCGCGCGCTTAATGTTCCCCCGCTTCGCATAATTTTCTTTCCCGTTTCGGCCTTTGTTTTTAAACGCACTTCCGCCGCGTCTTCCGCTGCGACGCTTTTAGCCAGAGTTGAATTATTCGCGGAAATGCTGCTACTGCCACACTGCTAACGAATTCGCGCGAAGTGGTACGGGCTGAATTATAAGTCTTTTTTAGGTGCGGTAGTTGTGGTCCGCGGTATGGAGAAAAAATAAAATTCTCAGAGGCTGAGTCACGAGTATTAAACTCGCGCAGACTGTGTATCGATGCGCGATATTCTTTCGAAAGTCTTCTATTTCCGTCTCTTAAAACAATTGGCGGATTTTTACCTCTCGCTCGTATACGCTCGAATGCGTGACTCAGAGACGATGAAAACATGAAACTTTCGCCGAAGAATCAAGCGGGCCAGAATAAACATGCACCGCGATATAGTGTAACAAAAATGCGTGTATATTTTTCAATTTTTTCTTTTTTTTTTTTCGTTCGCCGAACTCTCGAACGAACAAACGAGAAAACAATAACGAAAATACACACGTGCAGTGCGGCTTCGATGTAAAAAAAGAAACCTAACGCACGCGTGTTTACCTTCCATCGCGGTTCCGGAAAGGGTAAATTTTGCTTTAATTTATCCGGTCAGAAAGAGAAAGACAAAGAGCAAAAAATAGCGAGCTAGCTCGTGGAATCAAAGGGTCGGATAAAAACAAAGGAGGGAGGGGGGAATAAAGTCAAGCGGCGGCCGCTTTAAGCGAACATCAAACAAAACGTTGAGAAGCGGGAAAGAATAATTCCTCGCGACGGCGATCGTCTCTCTCTCTCTCGAGAGAGACCTTTTAACTCACGAGGCCGCTTACAAAAGAGAGAGAGAGAGAGAGAGAGAGAGAGAGAGAGAGAGAGAGAGAGAGAGAGAGAGAGAGAGAGAGAGAGAGAGAGAGAGAGAGAGAGAGAGAGAGAGAGAGAGAGAGAGAGAGAGAGAGAGAGAGAGAGAGAGAGAGATTGCACCGGCCTACTGGGCTACTCTTTTTCCGAGAGCGAGTGAGAGAGCTTTTTCATTTTTCTGTAGTTTTGGAGGAGAGCATCAGAGAGTAGTTGTTTCGGCGAATTCAATTTTCTGTGGAGCTTCTTGGAAAAAAAAGAAATTTTTTTTTTGCCAAAATTCAATTTATTTATTTTTTAAAATAAACTTTCGGCTGATAAAAAGTGAATTCTGGAAAGAAGAGAAAATCTAGTTGCGAAAATGGTACTTTTTTACGTAAAGACAAAATCTACCTGCTATGTGAATACACAGGATTATTTCCTCTGAAAATGTATTTACTATCTTCTCCGAGAGAAAGAAGATTGCATATTCTCATGGTACAATAAGAAATCTCTTTTACAAGAATGAATAATACACTTTCGCAAAGCAGATCATTCCTCTGGTTCAATTTAAAAAATTCACAAACCGCATTTTACAAACTACATATGTAAACATTTCATCTAACTCGACCATCCAAAAAAATACAACAATTATTAAGCGAACTCAGCGCTCCCTTCCAAACACACATTTTCTCCTCTATCATCCTCAAAAAAAAAAACTCCCCGAAAAATCTAACCACCGCTAAACACAATCCCTTCCGCCCTCGCACGGAAAAAGCTCCGCCGTCGAGTTTATTCCTGCGCAGGCGCGCGCACAAAGCCGTTGCCCTCTCTCGTTATTTTTTCGCGCCCCCGGGGCTCTCGGGGGGTTGCCGAGGAGAAAGAGAGAGAGAGAGAGAGAGCTATTCTTAGCAGCGCGCACTCCCGCAAAGCAGGTCACGTGGCGCGCGCGCCTTCGCCCAAATTGACTCAATTACTTGCGTACGGATGTGTCGGTGTGGGGTGAATCATTTTTTGGGGATTTTTGGGGATGGGGTGTTGGTAAAATGATGGAATGGATGTTTAGTTAGCCATGCTTATAAATTAAATGAAAATAAATGAAGAGCTGTACATGTAGATGTACACTTACGAATGTGTCCTGTCAAACCAATAACATCGTTGGAAGGCCATTAAAACGTGAATTAAAAACAATTTGACCACATTAAGTATAAAGAAACATAGTATGGAACGATGTTATCGGAGTTCCGCGTTTATGACAATGTTTAAAACTGTACTTGCCTATCTTTTTTTCTTAAATGTTGACATACGTAATAACTCCAATTATTTTAAATTTATATTTGGCTAAGATACAAGCAATTTTGCTTATTTTCACAAACATCGTCTATACACCATTACCAAAACAGTAAAAAACGCAAATCGGATCGAACCCATCCAGTAATTCCCAACCCCACCAGGTAATTCACAAAGCGCAGTAAACACGTCACATAAATTACTCCATCATCCCAAACAAATCTGCCACCACGTGCACACGCCTGCCAACCGAATATACCGCAACGGCCTCGCTGCAAAAAAAAACTCGCCGAATCATCATCAGCATCGTCGTCACCTTCCAGTCTCCCTGACAATTAACGCTGAATCGGCAGCGGCGCAGCGCGCAAATATCCGAAGCGCCCGATAAACGGCGCGGATTTCCGAGAGGGGATAAAAGATATCGACCTCGTAAAATGCGCGCGCGCTCGCGCCCGCCGCTTGTTTAGCATCGCCGGGGCTTTACGAGCCGATTAAACAGCAAAGTCCGAGGTTTGCGAAGAGAGGCCCAGAGAGAGAGTCTGGTTTATTCCGGGATGCTAAATTTAATTTTTACGGCCGCACACGCGCGGTGATTGATCGCGAGCTGCGCGGATTGGGATGGGTATAAAGGTTGTAAAAGTGAATCTGGGGTGGAATGATATTTTGTTGCGCGTTGTTGTTGACGGTTTTATGGTTTCAAGTAGATTGCGTCGAGTGTGGTCGGACGAACTTTCGGAAGATAAAAATAGCGTGATGCAAATATCATTAAAGATTTAAATATCTTTTTTATTATTTTCAATCTTCCATAATGAAAATGCAATGTGTTTCGTACATGTTCAATACTGTCAATTGCCACTTCCGAAAACTTCGAAACTCCATTTTCAGGATTGGAATAAAAGTGACGTTATATCTCGTTCCAATCCGGTACGAAGAACGAAGTTTCCAAGTTTTCGGAAATGGGAACTGACAATAGTGACTATTAATATCATGTCCACGGGAAAATACTATATATATTCTTCTTACCATTTAAGTCAGAAAGTTTTTAGAAATAAAAAATAAATTTGATTCACTTTCTCCCTACCACACTTCATTGTGAATGTGCGTGAAATGCCAAACAACGAACCCTTCGCTATAATCATAAATGAAAATCCAACAGCAGACCCAACCAACTATCTGCAGACATAAATCTGTGGCTTTCAGGAATAACGACTTAACTGACTTTTAAGTGTTTTCGAGAAATCGCCGTTTTAAAATTTCTGTCATGACACTTCATATGTAAGATCGAAATGCGCGAGATCAGTCATAACAATGTAGACATTTACAAAGGTATCAAATATCTTTCGAACCCCATTATCGGCTACTAGAATACATTTTTGTTCTTTGTAAAACAAACGAAACAATGCAGTTAAGTCGTTATTCCGGTAACTATGCAGTTAAGTGGTTTAGGGAAATTGTTTAAATAAGATAAATAACATAGTTATTTCTACACATAAAACATACAATACGAATTCTTTTTTAAATATTCATTCCCGCGCATGCGCCTCCCAATGGAATGTGCGTGAAGTCAACGGAATTCGGTAAATCGAATACCGAACGTTACTCGGTTACTGTGTATGCATACTTGCCCCATCGCCCGGGAATCAAAGCTGTTGTGTTACTTTCTATTATCGATTGCCTTTGATCTTTGTTGCTATAAGAATAGGTATGTCATAATCTGTTTAATGCATAGTATTAACTTCAAAACGGTGCTTTTAATTAAATATAAATATTTAGTTAAGTGGTTTTTCCGGGCACAGGTGCAGTTAAGTGGTTATGTCACTTAGCTGATATTTGCTCTTTGAACGCGTTTCAGATTTCCGGACCAAGTCTACATGAAAAAGGGTAGTTAAAAGGTATAAATTCCGGTGCTAACTCAATTTTGACAAAAAGTCAGTTAAGTCGTTATTCCTATGGAAGCCACAGAAATATTTCCACCCGTCACTTCTTCTCCTCCAACCAAGTGCGTAAACACACAGATCTACGTACACACCATACCCGGTAAACTTTTTTTATTACCAACAACCACCAACACTACCGCAGCGAAAATTCATCGGCGTTTAACTCGAGCCGAGTCATGTCGCGCAGACGCTGCTGAATTATTCATTCGACGGCGCTTGCGCGTGTGGACGACGCGGCCGGTAGCATAAACGCGACACACAATACGCGAGCGAGCAAGCCAGCGAGCGCCGGTTACATTATGCTATGCTACTGATCGATGCCGTTCCGGCAATACGGTACGAATGTCGCGTTTAAAGTCGTGAAGTTATAGCTTCGTTTTTTAGTTTTGTGTTCGCGCTAGGGAAGTTTGATAAGGTTATAGGGTAACGGAGATACCCCCAATCTCGTTGCGTGCAAAATCTTTCGAGTTGGATTCAATTTATCGCTTGATGTTGTACGTGGCTATGTCCGACTATACGACACATCAATAAAGTTCTCCTGCGAGGCTGCTGCTACGGACCGGACGGTGTCGTGACCCCGGACGTCTAAATATTAATTCGACGATTCTAATCTTGTTTTTGGGGTGTAGCTCGCGGTTGATGGAGTACTGCGGTTTAAGAAAATAAAAAATGTAGGAGGGATTACTGGTTTTTATTATTATGAGTTTCTAGTAAAGGTAGTTAAGAATAAAATAAATCGCTGGATTCGCTTGTAAATGTTATGAATAGCCTCTAGAATCAATTTTATGTTTACTCGGGAATCGTAAAAACCGGTTCATTGATAAGAAAAATATAGCTATAGCCTAACAATCGAATTGTATTTTGAAAAAATTACTTGCGAAAATTTCAATGCGACGATATCGATCGACACAAAGCCAAGCGCAAAATTCTAGAGCGAATCTATGCTCCAGTCTGTTAATCAGGCGCAAATCCGCGACTCGCGCCTCGAAAGTCCGATAAATTCGCAACGCTATAAGCCCGGCGCTATTGGATTAGACGTTTACGCGGCGCTAACGCGATTATACATCAAAGGAAGCTCGCGCAACTTATTAGCCGAAATTAATCCGCCACGCCTCTGCGGACGGTTAAGAGCTAATTAGATAGCCAATATCGCAAACTGGCAGCAGCGAGGCAACGATTTTTTCTTTCTGAGAACAACGAATGATGGAGCGTGTAATGCACGTGCACAGAGATATGTATTCTACTGCTTTACACAAAAATGCTTTTACGGTGTGTCTTGCTGCAAAATGGCATCCGCGTCTTTACGGCGATGTAAAATCTTTTAACAGCTGAAACATTTCTTTCAAGATGCTGCCGCGCATACCAGTTTTCCAGCTCGCATCTGGAGCTGTAATTCAATACCTCCGCAAAATTATTGCATAAATTCAGGGGGGGGGGGGGGACTTCATCGCGAGAAGCTTCACCTCGAGAAACTTAATATTTTAGTTTCCCGCCCCGCGCGCATTGCGAAATTTTGATGAAGTTCCATAACGAACTTCCACGCGGCTCCCCGAAATCTCAATTTTTAAACCTGAAATAATTAAAGGAAAAGGAAGAGAAAACATAAACCCCGATACTTTATGGACTATCGAACGAAAGGCGTGCAATTTTTCAGCGCGATCGTATATAAGCCCGCGATAAGATTGACAAATTGCTGCGCGAGCGCCAAAGAGAGCGAAAAAGAGAGTTAGTACGACGGCGCACGCGAGTCTCGGGATATAAAGCTGACGTGGAAGAAGAGAGCGAGAGTATATCTGAAAATGTAATTGTTCGCGATTGTACGCGAGTGAACGAGCAAAGCTTCGTGCGGGTTATCTTGAATGCATAGGCCAGGTACACGGATAGTTACGCTTCTTATTTTTGCAGGTGCACGTGTATTGGACAAAGCTCAAAATGACACGTTAGATAATGTCTTACATAAAACCCTCATTCAAAACACAGCTCCCTCATCTGGGGGTACTCTCCTCCTCGCTTCATCAACCTCCCGCCAGTTTGAACAAATTTGTTATACGTCATCACGAGTCCAAATTTAACTCCTCCGTCACTATACACAACCCCCACATACGCGCATATCGATCCCGCCACCACCTCCACACAAAAAAAAAACAACAACACATGAGGTGCACATCCGTGCGCCAGCTAGTCAATCCTCTAGGCCTCATTGTCAGTCAATTTTCTGATTCCCAATATAAACCGTGTACCACTACCGCGCTACATGCGTATATAGGCGCCGGAGAAAACGGAGAGAGAGAGAGAGGCGGCCGGCGGGTGAAATTGCATTAGCCGATATCGCGCGGAACGGACACCTCGATTGACACTAAATCTGCATTTAGTGTCGAAGGGTCGCTCGCCCCCTCCCCTGCCGGTGTATATAGTATATAGGAGCTCCGCCCACTGCTGCCTATATCTCGCACGCGCGCGCGACGGGTTACTGTGTATACGAAGTGAGGGAAAGGGGGTAATGGAGTTCCGGGCGACGACGGCACTGAATTTCTTTGACGGTCAGGGAGTCTGGTGTATATTATACATCTTTGAGACTGGATTTTCGAAAAGGGGTTAAATTTATGGATTGAATTGGTTTTCTGGTGATGAAGAATTATAGTTGAGACACGTGGCAAGCTTTTTTCACGTTTTACGGTGTCAAACGACTGAAAAGATGTGCATGCGTTTCAACCAACTATTTCGTTCCTTGAATGTTATCTCTAACACTCTTCAACTAACTATTTCTTAGTTACTTATAAGAAAACTATCACCCACACCAGCCAAAAATCATCGCTTTTCCAGCACGAAACGAATTGTAGGTCATCACGTGCCGCGACGGACACGAGAGCAAAAGAAGCGTCGGGGGTTGGGGAAGAGTATAGTAGTCCCGTCGCGCGATTGACGGTAATTTGCGTTTAACGTCATCGCTCCGCTCGATCGATCGATGGATGGATGGATGGTATATGTATGTACGCGCCGACGCCTCGGTGCTCGAATTTCGAGCCCGAATGTTTTGCCGCTCGCTGGTTGCGCGCGTGCGCTCGACGTCACGTGGGGCTTCGATCGTCCTGGGTTTAGGGGTGGATGTTTAATTTTGAATTCGTTTACGCGCCAGTTTATGCACTAGGGGTAGTGTGTTTGAGGGAGATTAAATGAAAGGGCGGTTTGGCTTTGATAAGAGGATATTGAAAATGGCTATGAGGTGCAATCTTTTATTATATTTATCATTTTTTTCGGGAAAATTGCGATAATAGTAGTTTATGTGACAAGGGCGTAAAGTATGACTTTACGTGCGAGCGGGAGGATTGCGTACTAGTGTTCGGCGAAGCCGGACGGCCAAGCTTCCGGGATTAACGTAACCTGAAGCGCTCGCCAAGTACCTACAGATGCTAATAGAACTTCGGTGAACTAGTGCCAGGGGTTGGCAATATCTCCAGCCGTCTCTAGCTGGCTCAACAACTCTACAACAAGCTTCGGATTACTTTAGCAGCCGATCATTCAATGCGACCACTCCTACAATCAACTCAACGAAGGAAGTTCCTGGGAAGCACGGCGAATTTTCTGGCTGCGGAAGGATCTTCATCGCCACCACTGGCACAGGGCTCCACCATCGAAAGGCCTGGTTCAATAGGCGCCACCCAGCAGGTTCCATGAGGCTGGGTACGAAGGAAGCTGCGCTCCATGCCACAGCGGGAGGCTGAACTAACCATTAATGGAGTGCGGTCCATCAAACAGATCTTCCAGGAGTCCTCCCATCATTGGACATTAACCGTTGCCGTCGTCTCTAAAAATATGGTGACAAGGTGCAGCAAGAAATTAGTGAGTTGCAACAACCGATGACCTCCGCTGAGCACTTCCATTCTCCACCACTGCAGTCGCCGTGGGCCACCTGGACGAATAATACCGTCCTACTAGAAGCCGCTATACCAGCTTCCACTCGGTGTACATCACAGCGCTCGACATAGCCAAGGCTTTCAACGTTGTAGACGACATTGCTCTCGTGGCTACTGCAGCTAGGTTACCATCTTAACTCGTGAATTAGTTACGAGAATACTGTAAGAGAAGCACTACATTATGTCAGGTTGTGGATGGAAATAAGAGCTACTAGGAGTTACGAGAGGTATAAAGCAGGGCGATCTGCTTTCGCCGGTTATCTTCAATATCATCATGGGACATCCCCTCTGTCATCTCCCTCAAGAATATGACGCTAACTTCAATAACACCACCATTCGAATCATGGCCTTCACCGACGACCTGGTCCTATTTGCCGACACATCAACTGGTTTTCAACATCTAATCGACCATTCGGCGAGTTACCTGAAGGACAGTGGACTGATCCTGAACAACACACAGTTACTATCTTCGGAGATAGATACAGGAGGCTTTTTGGACAGCTTTTTGGACAGCTTTTTGGATAGCTTTACCATCCAGGGTAATTAGGTACCAACACTTAACCGTGAGGATTCCTGCGTTTATCTGCGAATTGAATTCTCAGCAGAAGGCACGCGTTCATGGCCATTGGCCAGTTTACTGAGCTCCATTCTTCAACGCCTCACCAAAACGCCACTTAAACCACAACAGCGTAACTACGCACTGAGGACTGCAGCTCTCCCTAAGATCTATTATCACATGACCCTAGGGAGAATTACCATCAGCGTGCTTCAGCGAGTAGACAAACTGGTGAGACAGTGCTTAGCTCTACCGAGCGACATCCTAGGAGGGTACTCCTACGCTCCTGTTGATGAAGGAAGCCTGGGTAGCCCATCTGTGAGCTGACTAGCGTTTGTCCACCGACGTAATCACCTTCTGGGACTACCGGGCCGAAATGAAAATAATATCAGCGACCCTTACCTGGCTAAGGCAGTTCTTTAATGTAATAAACGGCTCACCTAAAGAGCGGCGTTGGCTCAGTGGTTAGCATGCTAGTCACGGAAACAACGTCGTTCCAGGGATCGTGGGTTCAATTCCCTGTGAAATCACTCGGATTTTTTTCGAACTGTTTTTCATCGGGAAAAGTACCAAGACACCGGCTGGTTTAAGGCGGGTTTTTCCCCGGGATTTCCCTTCAGTGGAATCCCGGGTTTTCCCTTGCCTTTCAGGCGCAAGCCTGGGCGAATCCGAAGAGTGTTAGGGAAATAGGAAGGTCGATAAGGTCGGTAGGACGATCCGATGTACTAGGCAGGGAACGCCGGTCTTACCGGCGGGGAGCTGGCCCTGAAATATGGACCTTCTCCGGAGAGGTTTACCCTGGAAGACGGACCCGATGCTCCCTCCGGGGGCAGAGAGTGTTGGCTTAACCAACACGGTGCAAGACTGAAATATGTCCTCACCGGAAAAGTCTTCCAGGAGGGTTATAAAAATAGGTAGGATAATGTGAGAGGAAAAATAGTGAGGTTATAGGATGGGCACTACTTCCACACCAAGGTGGTGGAAGGCCCTCGCCAGCTAGGCCAATGGCTGCGGCGGTAATGAGGAAAAAAAAAAATAAATAAACGGCTCACCGATAAAAACACCATTATTGCAGATGAAGAGAGCTGCAAAAAGCAGTGGGGCGCTCTCCAACATGGCTTGATAGAAGGGCGTGCAACTAAGCACTCCGGTCAAGTTGCCAATCAATACCAATGGGTAGTGGACGGATCCGCACTTCTTACCGGCACAGATTACATCAACTGTCACAGGGTGTGTGTATCTGTACCATGATGTATATGTGGCAATAGAGAATTTATTTTTAGTACAAGAATTCGCGAATCTCCCAAAAAATCACTTAATTTCCAAAGGCATAAACCCGATCAATCCCAAAACATCCGTCTAGCCTTTCAGTACGACTCTTCTGTACGCTATGCGTACTCGTAAATCAGGCCACCCGACGAATCAATCCGCTTGCAATTCGACAATAAACTGATCGCGCAGCCGAAATAAACATCGGAGGCAGGGGAGGGAGGCGACGATGAGCCGTAAATAAAAAACCAGCAGCGCTGCACTGGGTTATCTCTCCCCGGCGAGACGTTAAAGTCATCGCGCAATAATATGCGCTCGGCGCGCGGGTGTATCGCACTCGTAAAATCGCTCGCCGCTGTGATGGCTGACGCCCGTATGCCGGCGATTCCTACTGAAACCGGTCAGAAGAAGAAAATTTGCAGCTGCAGATGCTTAAGGTCGAGGAGAAGTTATCTTTTTTATCCATTTTATTAGATACATCTGTTCTCACTCGTCACCGTAATACCAACTACGTTACTTATGATCTATACTTTTTTACACGCCCCTTTAGATCTATTCTCCCTCTTCTCAAATAATACAACCATTCCACTAAGTAGAATTCCTTCCCTCCGAAAATAGCGTAGATGAAATCCAGCTATATTTAAATACTACTATAACGAACCCATATTTTGCTCTCACTCGCAAAAAACACCTATCGTACCTCCGACATTCATTAAACCAGCTTTGCAGAGCTCGCGCGCCTGCGATACGCGAAAAAGTGAGAGAACGCGCACTCCTAAGCCTTCCGCGAAAGAGGACAAATTCACACATACACTCGCGGATAACGTCGAGGGCGCACGCGTGAAATTCAATGAGTGCCAGAGAGTGAAAGAGAGAGAGGTGGGAGTGACGACGCGGTTATTTAGCACGCGAGCGTACGATGGAGGTGGCTTTTCAGTTTTCACAAGCGAGCGCGAAACGAACCCATCTCTCTCTCTCTCTCTCTCGCTCTATGCGCTTCGGGTTTGCGCCTTCCTCGTCGATTTTGCGAGGGTAAATGGAATGGCGAGAGGAGTGTGGGTGTGCGATGTATCTCAATGAAATGGCTTGTAATACATTTTTGAGGTTCACTGGTAAATAATGAGGTACTAGCTATAATAATGTTCTTCGTTTACTTTGGTTAGCTTTCTTTTACTGCAGCTGTGAGTTGATTTGGATAGAGTATTAAATGAATTTGAACAGCCAAAAATATATGTAAACGTATGCGCATTATAACGATATGCAGATTTATAATGTAAAAAGATAAAATGAAACTTTTTAGCTGTCATGCTCAACCCATTTAATAATCAAACATTTCTTCTTGAACCATAAAAACGGTAAAAGTATTTATGCAACTGCACATCGCTTGTCCCCCACCAACGAGTCCACAAAGAACAATCAATACGCACGTATACACATACACGCACACACACCTACACTATCAGACCTTAACCTTTCAGCGCTGGTAATAGCGTCTTAACCCCGTTCGGTAAATATTTCGTTAAACGAATCCGCGCGTGCACGCAAACAACAACTAGTGTGCGGTACTTGCGCGCGCGCACGAAGCCCGGATTACTTGCTGCATAAACTAGATAGACCCGGGAGCGCGGGCGCGAATATTCTATATGCATGCAAACTCGAAGAGGGGCACATACACACACATATATTCAAATTAGAAGACGGCAAGAGCCCAATATATATATATATAAACTTGTAAAATAGGTATGAAGAATAATGCAAGTTCCTCGCGCGCAGCACGGTCGAGAAATTTATCTTTGTTATTTCAATGCGAGCGGGCTACACGCTGTTTTTCCATTTATTCTCCCATTTTGGGCGAGGAGAATGAAATTCGCGCGAATGAAATGGAGATATCACTCGCAGAAAGCTTTTAAATTGTCAGAAGAATTACCATAGCAGCTAATTGAACCTCCGGTGCGGCTAAGTAGATGCGCGAGGAATGAGTATTATATAGAAGAAACGTAAACATATGGGGCTTTTAATCCCCGCGAGTAATATAATTCGATCGAATCGGCAGCAAAGTGCAGAAGTAGGAAAATTTCCTCCATAAAATCCAATCGACCGGGCAAACACGAATCCGCAAGCCATCCACATCTTCTCAATAACAAGATCTTCCACCCTCTCTCTCTCCTATCCTTAATTACTTACCCCTGAACCGCCAAGACAAAGCGAGAGGGTCTCCAGATCGGCGTTCGATTACTCGGGCGCGCAATTAAAACTTAATCATAACGCGGAGGGGAGGATGGGAGGGAATCGTGTCCTCAACGTAATATATAGTCGTCGTCTAGTTTTAATTGAACAACCGGCCACAAAGGCCTTTGATATCGCGACTTAACCCATTTCCCCGAGGTGGCTCTCTCCCTTCCGAACATTTTTCAATTGTCGCAGGAACAGCGTCTCGGGTTTAATTGGACGGTGGTGGTGGTGTGTTCTGCTTGAGAAGCAGATTGCTCGTGAGCGGATCTTCTATTGCTTTCACTTGGTAAAGCGATGAGGGTTTGGCGAGCTTTCTCGTAATAAAATTCTCTTGTATTGAGTATGTGGCTGTGTCGTGGCTTTTACCGAGGCATTAAGGGGGCTAGAGACCTTTTTTCTGAAATAAAAAAGTCATATTTTAATACATAAATGTAAACTAATTATTTTCCACTTTTTACACATAAAAGGGGGCATATTTACCTCACCTTAGACCTTAATCTGGGCCCTTTATATTGTCCAGAACCATAGTCATCGATGAAACAAGTTTTTTCACTATCCGTAAGCTTTGAAATTTTCCTGTGGATGGATTTACTCCAGATTTGAATTAAATTACTCCTGAATAGCATAATTCTCATATGAGTGAAGGGATTTTTGATCCGATGAGAAAAAAAAATTTTGTACTGTTTTTCAAGAATTTTTTTTAATTTTTTAACATTTTTTCGATTTTTTCAAAATTTTTCTGATGTAAAAATTGTTTCTGACATTTAATCCTAAATCCCTACACTCATATGAGAATTATACTATTCAGGAGTAATTTAGTTCAAATCTGGAGTCAATCCATCAACAGAAAAGTTTCAAAGCTTACGGATAGTGAATAAACTTGTTTTCCTCACACCGGTCCGAAAGTGCCTCATTCCCGCCCGGTTCCGAAACGGAAATATGGCAATTTCGGCCTCGATGTGAGGAAAAATAGTATACTATTCATCGATGACTATGGTTCCGGACCGTATGAAAGGCCCATCGGAGAAAGTTCTAAGGTAAGGTATTATATATAAAAGGTGTGAAATAATTAGTTTACATTTATGCATTAAAATATGATTTCTTATTTCAGAAAAAAAATGTGTCTAGCCCCTTTAAAAGTCATATGAGAGTTTCAGTGAGTAATACAAGCACTTGCTCGATTTAATTTGAAAAATTTAATTTCACTATATGGATATGATAATTACAATTTTTTTTTAAAACAGGTAAACTTTTATGCAATTGATCATATGTAAGCTCAAAGTCATGTGAGATTTTCAGTGAGTAATACAAGCACTTGCTCGATTTAATTTGAAAAATTTAATTTCACTATATGGATATGATAATTACAATTTTTTTTTAAAACAGGTAAACTTTTATGCAATTGATCTGCTAGAGAAAATAAAGGGATTTATTATAATAAGAAGAGAAGAATTTAATAATTACCCACAATAATCTTCCTCTCCTCCAAAAAGAAAAAAAAAAAAATTTCATTACATAAACCCCCATACGACGAGGATAGTAAGCATCGTACCACTCGATCTCGAAATCTCATCCTCTCTCTCCCACACATCTCGCGCCAACCCCAGCCGCGGTGCATTACACGCGCCTCGTCGTCTGGAAATTCGAGGCGCGCGCATTCGCGAACAATCGCCCATTCACGTGCGCGCTCGCGTCTCATCCATTCTATTCTCCTCTCTCACTCACTCGCAGTAGACCTTAATAAAGCGCGGGAGCGCGCGCACGAGGTGTATTAACGAGCCGAGGGTAATTGCAGAGCGTGTGTCTCCGCTCGAGTGGGTGCCAATAGTTCCATCTCCCTCGCTCGCGCGCGCGAGCTTGCCCCCCTTTTTCTCTTCTTTTTTTTCGCACGCTCGTTCGTGCTTCAACCCTGCTCTCGTTTTTTTTCCTCTCTCCTTTTTTTTCGGGGACACGGTAGCGAGTTGGTTGTTTTAGCGGTGCAGGGGGAGCTGGATTAGGCGCGCTTTTTGGTTACGAATAGTGGATGCGTCGCGGAAAGCGGTTTTTTGAATAAATATGAGGCAAATTATTTCTGGAAGATTGTGCGAGTATTAAGGGAGTGCGGGTGGACGAAGATGAATACATTTTTTATGGCGTGGGGGTATTTTTCTAACCCGTTTGGGTCATGGATTAAGATTCAGATGTAGGATGAATTTTTGAATAGGAAAGTGAGGCCGAAATCAGGACAATATGGCTTGATAATTTGTAAAAGTAGAGCCATGGATATTTTCAGTATTATTGCATGAAAATGTTGAATAAAAAAGAGCGCTACTTCAAAAATAACTCATTAAGCTCAAAAAGCTCCAGCATTGAGTTGTAAAAGGGAACGTGACACGTGGAGAACAAGTGGCTTTCATTTACCTTTTCAGAATCAGAAAATATTAATTTACTTCGAAATAACGTTCACTCAAATGTTCACAATAACAATTCGTTAATAAATTACAGGGCTCTGCAAGTTTTAATTCTCATGTCTACGTCAATGCTAAAATTAATTATCTTTAGCTCTAAACTAAAAAAAAGGCCAGCATCCCTTAACCTTCCTCCCCAACCTTATACAACTGCTATATTTTCGCCACAAACAAGTCAACGATCCCGACGTACGTCATCCACACACCCACACGTGCACGCACATATCACCGATCACCTCCCGTTTATTTACTCCCCCGCGACTTACTACCTCTCGGTCCACGTTTTCGCGCTTGCTTTGGCCCGAGGCCAGCCGCTGCGCGAGCTTCATTAGCTCTTGAATATCTTCAGCGTATATTGCGGATGTATTTTTTCTTCTCACACGCTCACGCCTGTTGATTCGTATCGCTGCCGATCGATGAGTCAGTGGTGCGTGAGAGAAAGTTTAGGTGCTGCTTATGGAAGTTGCGCGGGTTACGAGGTAGTTGGATATATTTGTGCGTTGTTTTTACGAGGAGTTAATAGTGTGAATCTACTTACCGGCACTCCAGGTTACATTACTACGGAGAAAAACGTTTTAAAATTTATAATATTTCATAATTTACATTACCGGCGCGCATCCCATTTATTACTTATAATAACCCCGCGGAATTACAAATAACGCGAGCGCATCCAGCGCGACTTCTATTAACATGAAAATTACATAACGTGCGCGCATACACTTCACGTTTTCCTGATTGCTTTTTTCGGCGCAGGGATAGAATCAACCGCGCCCACATTAACCCGCATTTAAACGAACACTCTCGAGCTATAATTAGCCGCGTGCGGCACGAGTCGATCTTCTCTTTGAAATTCTAAAAACCTTTTTGCCAACTAATTGACATAAAAATTACCCGCTTCTTCAGGCCGTTCCACGGCCCGATTTAGGTCGCTCGCTCGAGAGTTTGACCTATTTATGAATTGTACATTCAATTTTTCGCCCTTTGCGCTCGCGCGCGCGCGCGCGCGTGACGTTTCCGCCGTCACTCGGCGTTTGAATTACTCTGAAATATTTTCGCGACAGAAGAGAGAGAGAGAGAGAGAATGAACAAATGAACGAGCGAGTGGGCATACGGCGAATGGTCGTCCGGAAAAAAAGAGATGGAGAAATTGGAAATGGAGGTATTCTTGCGGGAAGGTCGATTTTCGAAAAAAATCATTATTATTATCATTATTTTTAATGTTACGCGCGTCAAAGCTACGATATCGCCCGAGTGACACTTTGAATGTAAAACAGAGTGCGCCTTTTACCCGTGTTTTTCCGACTAGCCGGAATTAAATATACATAAAGGGAGCACATGCACATGTGTGTGTGTGTGTGTGTGTGCTAGGGAAGATTACGTCGACTTTTTCCCTCATTAGCTTTTGCCCCTTCGGCAACGCGATGCATATACACATTTTCATATCGAATTTACAAAAGCTCGCAAGCACGCGCGTCGTCATGTAAATTTCGAATTTCGCCTTTGCACATATACATCTCCGGTCACGCGTCTTCGTAGATTTTCCGAATTTTAACTCGACGCCAGCGTGGAAAACTTGGAAGCGAGAGCGAGAGACTTTTGGTCGTCGCGTAATTACGGGGCGCGGATTTATACGGCGAGCGGAGTTATAGTCGAAACTTGAGCCAGAACGCACGGAAAAGTTCGTTATTATAACTTGAAAAGGAGATAGTCGCGATATAAAGTCGGTTTACAAGAAAATCGCCCAAACTTTTAACTAGGGCGATAAACTAATTGTTTCGATAAAATTAAACGCTGCTCTCTCTCTCTCCTTCGTGTTCAAAAGAGCGTTCCTGATTTTACGAGATCTATAAGCACGGGGCAAGCTCGTTAGATGAAATTCATACGCGCGAGCGTGTTCTTGATTAATCGTCGCGCTTTTACGGCGGATTTTCGCAACAGACGCGTAGTTGCGCGTGTTTGGAAAAGTTTCGGCCGCCGCGCGCCCTCCTCCCGGAAATTTAATCACCTCGAGCGACCATTGAAATCCGTTTCAGCGTTGCATAATGTTAATACAAACTTGGACGGGATCTTTTTTTTTCTAATCCAATGCGCCGCGATGTCTGTAAAGCAACTTTTAACGAGATCGATAGTTTGGCAAGTTCCACATTCGCGCTGTAAATAATTCCCGCTTTTATTCTTCGCCGCGACTTTAAATCACATTATTCTTTCTCTCCCTTTCGATCCACATAATGTTCGCCATTTATATTTATTATTATATCTATAATGTAAAAGCCACTCGAACTTTTATATAAAACACAACCGAACCTCTCGCAAAAAACCTCTTCGGGTCCAGTTCGCGCCGGGAAGTTTGGCACACGGATCGATACCCCCTCCCTCTTTCGCGCAAAAAAACTTCCTTCCTCTTTCCCCCTTTTTCTCGTCCCCCTGTAACTAATGAAAATCGGCGTTCGATAATCGATAAAGCGATTACGAGGGGGGAAGAGGGGCGAAGTTTCGGTCCCCCGCCGGGACAAAACCGCGTGCGCAGAGGGGAGAACAAGAGAGGGCTTTTAACTACCAAAGCGGCCGCGCGACTCTTTGTTGCCGCGGCGCTTTAAAGCTTCTTAGCACGAGAGGGCTGTGTGTGTGTGTATCGCGTGGTTTTACAGGGTAAGAGAGAGTATTGGTCGGGTAATTCGCCGCGGCCGGGGGACGATCGGCTTTTTACGGATTTTGAGTTTCCGCAGACGGGATGGGGATGTAGCGATTCGAGGGCTACTTTGGGTAAATGAGCCTCGCGACGAGAGCTCGTTGATTCGTCAATGATCGATAGGTTTGTGTTTCGTTTCAGAATACTCCTACGAGGTATTGTTTTTTGGGATTAATCATTTGCGGATTTGGATGCTCTTTTGTTTTAATTTTGTCGCTAATGTTTTTCTATAAGGAAATCAATTACACAGACACGCGTCGTTATTTAGCTTAATTTCCAAACTAATTAGTTTCTTAAAAAATATATGTGTTCGGGATTCTCTCGTTCAGCAAAATGAACGGTGCCGATACAAAACAGGCAAGAAAAAAAGATGCAGTTGAATTATAATTATAATTATAATTATAATTATAATCTATATATAGATTAACTATGGATTTATTGATGGCAGTTTGAGGTTTGAGTGTGTTTGCCGTGTGCACGGAGAGAAATTTTGTAGTGAAAATTACAAATATTCGAGACAAAATTACCAGTTTCTATGGTAATGGATGGATAGACTGACAATTTCAAACTTTTTACCAAAGTCCTTTGTTAAATTTTTTTTTAGTTAATTTAAATTAAAAAAATGAACTTTTTTTATCCATATTGATGGATATATAGTATTTTAATATAGAAATAGAAACAGAAACAAGGATGAAAAAACATTAAACTGAAAAAAAATTTTTACGGAAGCGGGATTCGATCCGACGATCTTTGGGTTGAGAGTCCGACGTTCTACCGACTGCGCCACGGAAGCTGTTACCAACAGTCATTTGAATCGCCGTTATTACTTACTGAAAATATGTGTATTGTTTTCATTTTAACGTCACGCACGCCTCTAGTATCAATCTTCTGAAACACAATAATGCGCAGTGCGCATGCGCGAGTACACAAATACCAGGTTATTTGGTAAAATTTATCAGTTTTCTTAGTAAAAATTCTTAGGTTACCTTGTAAAAATGACTAGATCTCAATTTTTACCAGTGTGTCTGGTAATTTTTATTCAGATAATTTGGTATTTTTTTTAAGTGGTTATGGTAGTTTTTCCTGGGAAACTTATAAACTGTATTAGAAACCTGGGAATAACATGGCTTTTGACAATCTGTCCATGCGCTACCAAGGCACCTTGGTAATTTTTACTCTAAAATTTCTCTCCGTGTGTGAATCGATTAAGATAGAGAATGGCGGTTTTACACGTATAACGGACAAACTACTATGGCTCGAGCGAAAAACTATGCGTGTGCGCGCTCGTCTCCTTGAACGCACTAACTCTCCGAGGATCAGCGCGCAGCCCGCGAGCAAAATTTCCGCTGCTAGTCCCGCGATCCGCGAAATTGTTTACCTCGCGTACGCGAGTACAGAGATGCTCAACTTGAGCAGTGGTTCTCCAATTTATATTGACGGTACGTAAAATAATTACTAATTACTAAATACATTTACAATTATAACTAACATGCTTTTATGTACAAGAGTCGCGCGCGCATGACTTCAGAGTGCATTCTCTGAACAATATGAAATAAAAAAAAAGAAAAGGACGTCGTTAATGTTCCCATTCTTCGATTGTCAATAACTGTCTTAAAAATTCTTTCTTACAACTAAGAAAGAATAATTTGAAAAATAAAGCTAAAAAGTCTAACGGTAAAATGCAATGTCAAGAGTCGCGATAAAAAATCAAGACATTATTGGCAAAATCACAAACTCATTCACACCACTAGTACACTTTACTTCAAGAACCTCTACTCCCTATTCCAACACCTTCAAAGCCCCACATACACACACAAACTTCTTAAAAAGCGAGAGAGTAAGTGACGTGGACCATTGAGAAGTCGAAAAAACGCGAGAGCAAACTAACCCGAATTCCGCTCGCCTTCTGACCTTCACCAGATAACTCAGCTTTTATACACGAGCTTCTCACCTCAAAGACGACGACGACGACAACGTGGCGCGAAGACAAAACGACGAGGGGCGTTTATACACCAGCATCCTTATTATTATTATTATTATACTCCGGCGTGTAGTGCACTTTCAGCGTGAAAAGGGGAGAGGGGGCGGGGGGGTGATTATCCGAAAAGGCAGTCTTCAAAGGCGCGAGCGAGCGCGGGGGAGCCTCGAATAGCCCGCGGCGCGAAGTCTAACGCGGCGCGCTTTATCAAGCGGCATTTTTAATTTCGGTAGAGTGAGAGAGAGGGAGGAAAAAAGAAAAACAAGCGAAAACCGTTTTCTCTGTGTGGTGGTTATTTGTTTTGCGCGCCGATTTCGTTCTTTGTGTGCTGCGTGCAGGGGACTCTTTGGAGACGATAATAATCCACTTTGACGCGCGAAACAAAGGGACAGAAACAGTTTTGTATTCCTCGGCGCGCGCGTGTCTCTCTGTTTTCCACCAAACTCGAAAGCTTCTGGAGGATAGGAGGGAGGAAGGCCACTTTTATAACGAGTCGCCTCGGATACTCAAAAGGAATTTAACGATGCACGCCCGTCCATTCCTATATACCAAATTGAGTGTAAAAAGGTCCCGGTAAGCTCGTTACGAAAAAAAGAAAGTTTATACCGCCACGTACACTGCGCCAAACCACGAGACCTTCGCAGTAACACAGCAGCAGCAGCAGCAGCGATAAATTCGCGATCGGCGAAAGTAATTAAAAGCCCGCGGCGCAGCGCGGCGACAGTATATATACATCGCGAGGAAAGAAGTCACGCCGGGAATTTACAGCCGAGCAAGCAAATAACGCGTAAACCCATCGCGCGCCATTAATTGGCCCGAAGAAAGCCGACGTGGCGGCGGCGGTAAAATAAACGGCCGCGTGAATTATGGCTTCCGAGCGCGCGGCGGCCCCAGAGCGGAGATTGCAAATTAATATTAGATACCGCAGTGGGATACTCGCGAAATTATCGCGAGCCTGGTGCTGCTGGAGAGAGCGAGCAAATATCAGAGCGGGCGATTCGATTTTGTTTTTTCAGGGGGTTGGCTGGAATTTAAGCGAAGGTGTAGGGGGGTTGCGGAGATTTGTGGGGTATTGGTGAATTCAATATCGAGGTTTTTTTTCTTGGACACGGTGGGTGAGAGGTTGGGGATGTGATAGGATTTTTTAATTAAAAATTGTTGGGTAGATGGAGTATGGAGAGGAATCGTGAAAAAGAAGGTAGTGTGGCGGAATTTTTAAAAGGTCCTTTTTTCGCTTATCTTTAGTAATAAATATCGCATGGAATTTTGATTGTACTACTCAAATTATTTTCATTTTTTTTAAGTTCCGAGTAGGTATATCCTCTTTTATTGTTATAGATATTTTAAAAACGAAACAAAGCATGATATACGTAAATAAACGAAAAAAGTAACAGTATTGATTTTAAGGAAAGAAAAAAATAAAAAACGATATATTATTTAAAGCGCAAAATCCGTTCGTTACTGCCTGTGTGATTTTAGGTGCAGTTCTGAAAAGCTAGCGAAAATCACGGCACGAATAATTCCTTCGTCCCCAAACCAACGCGTAAAATACGATCGTTTAATACTTTTTATTATATTATACACTCTCATCAATCTCCCTCCCTCCCATCAATGACCAAAGGTCACCAACGCCACCTCGCAATCGCCCTTTCAATTACCCAAACAACAACAAAAAAAAAAGAAAAAAATCACCTCGTAATCAAATTAAACCACTACATATATACGCTCCCGTCGCCCACTGTCCATCCATCCAACGCTCGCGCAATGCGGAATCGTAAAGCTGCAGCGCTTTTTTCCCCATTCCCGCACCTAGCTGTGCGCACGTTCGCTTATCGAATTATTTATATCGCGTACACTTCGTTATACTGCGCGTACCTACGCCCGCGCGCAAATAAAACCGTCGACCCGGGGAGCGCGCGTGCGACCTCGTAAAACCGCTATCTCCGTCTCTCCGGCCGTGAGAAAAAAGAGGCTCTTCCCTTACTCCGCCATTGTTGATATCTGCCCTCTAGGTGTTTCTGACACGCGCACGCGCGTAGCGCAGTAATTGACTCTCAGCGTATATACTATTGTGTAGCACGCGATAATAGCGAAACAAAGGGAGAGGAAAACAGGCTGACAGATGCCGCGGGGTGTAGATTAAGCCTCATCCCCGTGCCGGCTCATCTACTGCGACGTGGAGAATAATATACAACGCAAAGAACTTTCTTGCTAAAAAAACTATATATACATAATAAATATCCTCCCCGCCGCGATGCCCCGTAAATCACACGGCGCGGTTCTCTCCCAATTTCAATGAACGAGACACGACGCGCGGCGCGATAATCAAGCGAACTGCAAGCCTACAGCGCTGGGTTCGATACTTTTTTGCCCCTTACCGCCGACCGAGCGATGAGCTAATTCGCGCGTTCGATGCCCTGGTGCAGAAGCGTTTGATTAATTACGGCGCGGTGGGGAACATCGCGCGGCACTTTTTTCTCTCCTCGTTGAGTGGCTTTCTCGGTTTGCCAGTGGAGAGGCGAGGAATAGGTATATATCGATCGCGAGAAGGGAATTTTAATTCCCAACGAATCGCGCGAACGTAAAGGGGAAATTACTTTCTCCCGTCTGTGTGTGGGTCGCGATGGACAGTTGGTGCGATCTACGACAAAGTGCGAAATTTTTCGGAGTATGGAGGATGTAGGGTCAGCGTACTGTACGCTGTACGCGTGGGTTGAGAGAGATACAAGGTAATGTCATTATAATAGATTACTCGGTTGAAATAAGGAAACTTCGCTTATTTACGAATGCCGTAAAGGCGGCGAAAATAAGAAAGTACGAATACGATTAAACACATGAATACATTGGTGAATACTTTATCACGTTAGAAAAATACTGTAAGAACGATCTCTGCGATTAACTAAAAATCATTTACTAATTATTTCTAAAAATATCCTTTATCCCAATTCTTAACGATAGTTAGTTCGAGTTCTTAATTCATATAAATACAAAAATGCAATCTATTAAATTTGTGCTATCATTCATAGAATTAAAAAAAAAGGACTTGGACAAGTTAGTACACACACTTGGTTGAAACCCCACGTCTGACTAGACCCGACTCCCACTACTTCCTCGCATCACACTCAATCATTCAGTAACCTGATCACTCACTATTATTAAATTCCACATCTTTATATACTGTAAACGCCCACTTACATTACAACCTTACTAATAACCCAAAACGAAAAAGAAAAAACGTCACTCACCCTCTGCGCCTTCCTCTTGTCGGCCCGCTGGTTCTGATGGTAGATGCGACTGAAGTTGCTGACGATGACGGGCACGGGCAGGGCGATCACGAGGACACCACTGAGCGAGCAGACGCCTCCGACGATCTTGCCGGCTATTGTCTCCGGCACCATGTCGCCGTACCTTAACGAAACAAAGTGTCCCGTGTTATTCCAGTGTATTTTCAGGATTTTTAACGAGGGCCGTGTCGTGTTTTACAATGCGATTCGGGGGCAGGTAATAAAGTTGGATCGGGGTGGGTAACATGGGAGAATTTGTGTACGGGGATTTGTAAATAAACGTGTATCTGTTGAGTATAAAGTAATTTATAGGGGGCTTTGGGGTTCGGCGAATTGCCATATTAGTAATGGGGTACATAATTTTTGTTGTATTAACCAATACATCGTTTTTAACATTAATTCATCATCTTTCGTAAAATACTATATGATCATAATTATATAACGCATATTATTTTTTACAGATTGGATAATTTCAATTGTATAATCCAGTCCATAAAAACCTTCACCACAGGTATATCTTTTACGTTGTACGATTTTATCTCAGCTCATTGTAAATGGACAAACAATTATTATGTCACCTCCACCAAATCTACCAGAGTTTCGCCTTACTTCCTAACTCGCAACATAATTTTTATATTTTTTTCTCGAATTTCCATCATTTACAACCACATTTTACGAACAAAAATTTTGTTATTCACCTCGCCGGCGGCCCAATCCAGCCTTAAAATTAGCCTTCTTCTCGCAGCTGTGATTGATATCTGTCGAGGCCTCGCTCGCGTTCTTCACGAACCCGAAACCAATCGGATTAAAACCACCCGGGGGTTCTCCCTTCCTACCACAAAAGTTTGAAAATACACAATATTCCATTGCAGTCACGCGATAAATTTTTCAGCACGATACCACCACGCGAAAAGAGTGAGTGAGACGTACACCGTCTTTTTATAGTCGACGTCGTCGGCTCACCTGCCACTCACTCACTCTCTTACCTTGACATTAATTCAACCTTTATTAATTCACCGTCAGCATTGATCATCGCGGCAATAAGTGCACGCGCGCCTTTTGCGCGATGAAATAATGATTCCGTACGACGAAAATATATGATGGGTGGCGCCGGGATTTCCGGGTGGGAGTGGAGCCATGTATTATGGATGATGAGTATATAAAGAATCCTCGGTAGCGAGTAAAAAGATATTTTCGATTATTCTTCGCGTAGTGTATTAAAGTACGCAGAGACTTCGGCATCTTTCGTCATTTTATTTTTGAACTTCTATACGTAATAGTATTTCAAGTTTGAGAAAAACCATGCAAAAACACAGCGCAATGAATTCATATACCAGTTCTTTGATATTTAGGAAAACGAAGAAAACGTTGCAAACTTTTTCAACTACTCCTCAATTATACACAACCGCGAGTTCTAAATATGTGCGAAATCTTCCAAGTTTCTTCGGCTATTTTTCCAACTTCGCCTGAAAGCATAATACGCGCGCCGTGGAAACAGTATCAAACTCTCCCTCTCCATTGTTTCGAGGATAGCGAGGGAAATAAAGAAAACTATTCACGAGCGAAAATTAACTTTTAAATACCTGCAGCAGATCCCAAAAGACTCGCCCTTATCTGCGAACTTACTCCCGAAAACTGTATACTCCTCGAGGACACACAGACAAACACACAGACACGCACAGTATAAGCAGCGAGAATCCGTTCGAACCCTCGGCTTGGCATGCATTAGGCATGAAATATGGCTGATGCGTATTAAAATTCAACATCTGCGCACGCGCGCGCGGGATGGTAATAACAAACGAGGAATAAAGCTCTCGGAGGCTAAGACGGGGAGCCGTTTGCAACACAACAGGCGCGCGACGCGTCCGGATTAATCAGACAGCCCGCGTGTCGTCTATGTGGGTTGCTGCGTTTTATGAAGATGTTTCCAGTGGATTTCGAGCAGGTGTTGTTGGGGATGAAAAGAATATTTTTAGGTTAGAGGAATTCGAGTGCGCTGTTTTATTTCAAATTGAATCTGTACAGTCATTTCAATTAGTAAACTATTTTTAGAAGGAAAAGATTAATACAATGAAGTACGCTGTTTTATCTGGATTTACCTATACAAGTTCTCAGCGAATATTTTCTTATCAAACCTCGTTCAGTGTTAAAATCTGCTCGATAAAATAAGAAGTATATCCTCTCGTTATGAATTTTCGCATTGAAAACTGCAACCGGGAGCTTAATTAATCAATGATTTACATAATGACAGCTGCGAGACTACTTTTATCAACGGGGCTTTACCGAGAGAAATACGACAAACGAGATAAACGAGTTATAACGAGTCGGCTGATTATACAATGCCGAGTTTTCAATTTCAAATTACCGCGTCAGATTAAGAGCTAATTTTATTTCAAACATTGCGCGCTACTCGCGATAAAAGTTCATTTGCGATTTCCGCGCAATTGAATAATTTTGCCGTGAAGTAAAGAATCAACTCCTCCCAATTAAAGTATACCTTTTCTTTTGACTTGAAAAATCAAATAATCAATCCATTTACTTATTATAAATATCGTAGTATCAACCCTATAACGAAGTTTCCTTCTAAAAGTATTTCAACAACACCTTCAATAACAATCAAACATCATCTTTATTACTTCTTTAACATACTTTATCATCGAACAAATTTATCGCCTACAAAATTCATCAACCCAACAAAGCCACGATCCCACCCTACCCCACGCCCAGTAAGATCAACGTACCGGGCTCGCAAAGTACACGATACCCGAGATCACGTCGTGGATCCTCATTATTCGGCGGTCGCCTCTCCCCCGAGGGCACTTTTCCTTATATATATATCCGTTTCGCGAAGGGATCAACGGAGAAATAATACGAGCGGTCGGTTAGGGTAGTGCCGCGGTCGGCGGTGAGTTCGATTTCAAGAGCAAGGAGCTTTGTTTCCGGAACTTGTATAAAGATGTCGAAAGTGAAAATTCACAGAACGAAATCCTCGAGCGTAGCGGCGGCCACGATAATCGCAGGGTAAGCCGGCCGTTAAACGGCCGAAGCGGCGACTACCACGATGATGATGATGATGATGGGCCGCACGCGAGCGAGGAAATTCGGTCCGACGACTACTGCGCCCGGTGATTGTGTGCGCGCGCGCGGGCGCGGATCGATGTTGATTAGTCCATTAGCGCGGTGCGGTCGGGCTGTAGAATTTTGAATCTGTAAAACCCTCGATAGTGGCTTTGAAAAAGCTTAGTAATTTGGTTAAGGACATCTAGATGGTAATTAATGCCTCTAGAGCTAAACTTTGCCCGTATAGGCTGTTATTTTTCCGGTAAAAGAAACAACGTACCGCCAGCCCCTAAATTCGATCCACGCGATATATATATAGTGGCTCGCAGATGCTCCGAGATTGATAATCCGCGAAGTAGGACACGATAGGAGAGGGTAATCACCGCGAAGATCATCGTTCTTCCATTCGCCGAAGGAAAAGATAGTTGGTATAGTCCTGATTGACGCTTTGGGAAATTCGATTTTCGAGAAGCCATACGGTATATATAGTTTCGTGGCAGTAAAAAATGTTTAGTCGATATACAGACAACTCGCTGTCCACGCGTTATTATTTTTTTCCCGTATCAGAAGGGAGAGGTGAAAGGCACGCGACGGGAAGCGTGCGTGATGCGGATTCCGAAATTTCCGCGTCTAAATAAGTGAGCAGGTGGTATAAGTGGAAGTATTTAGTTTGGATATGTGTGTATATATATACATGACGAGGGAATTGAATAAGTGCGTCTATCTTCGGGCGTTTCGTGTTGTTGGGAAACAGAGGGGGGGACGAGTGATAAGGATGTTTCGAATAAAAATGACGTCGACTGCGGTCTGGATCTATTACCGTTATAAAAAGGCGAATCGAAAACTATTTGTATACGAAATACACAGGTTCACCTGCACTGTGCGAACCTAAACAAAGCTATACACGTACCATCGTGGAGCGCAAACAAATGCTGTCACAGCGATCCCATTACCGTTGGATTAATTAATCCGGGCTCCCGGCACGCTGCGCAATTACACGAGCCGCTATAAAATCAACGCGCCGCCCCGCCGTTATCACGGACTTTCATTACACCCTGCGACGACGCTGCTGCATCCACGAGGGACAATCGTCTTTGTCTCGCGATCGAGCAAGTCTTATCACCGAATTGTTTAATTACGCTGCTGCTGCTGGATATATTCGGGTCAAGGGAGACTGGGTACACGTTGCGATGGAATGAAAAATGCGTCTGTTTGTATGAAGGTGGGAGTGGATGAGTGTTTATAGAATTTTTGGGTGGTCGGAATGGCGGTAGTGGCTGAGTAGGCGTTGTTTCTGCTGGATAAAAGGATCAGCCCATGTGTGTATGCGAGGTTGTGGGAAAATACGCGAGGTTTTTGGAAAACGTGTTGTAGTCGAGAGAATGTGAATTCTATTTGCGTGAAAAAAAGAGTTGAGTGTGGTGTTTAGCGTAGTAGAACTATTGAATATTATGGCAAGTAGAATACGAAGTGTAGATTTTAGAATATTAATAACTGTTAATAAAGTTGAAGTGAGGACAATCAATTTCTATAAAACCTCTTTCTACGTGTACTAAAAACAGTATGAAAGATATATAGGCAATAATGTAGAGGTATGAATTTAGTCGGATTACAATAAAAAACTAATTTATAGGGTCACAGAATGGATATGTACTTATAACTATAAAGTATTAATGAAACTGTGACTTATTTAATACGCCTTCTTCAGATTTATACTTCGTCGTGAATCATGAAAGCTAACTAATGTAGTGTTGAATTATTATACTCCAACAAGACTGTCGAGTACTATAGATTATAATGCACGTTACGTTACTGTTATTATAATACATGGCGCTACCTTCACCCATTATCCATATCCAAATAAGAACCACATCAAACACTACATAACGTTTTCTTCTTTCTACATCGACCACTCAACCAGCCGAATATGAATTATGTGAACCTTCATTAAAGACCTCTTCAAAGCCACTCTACCGTGCCCCCTCCTTCCAAAGTGAAATTCCCTGTTCTCGGCTCCCAAATTGGCCGGAGGCGCGCGCACGCGTGAAATCTTTAATTCCACAGGAGACGAGAGAGAGCGAAAAAAAATAATCCGCACCAGCGCCGAGATTAGGCAAATCCGATTAGCCGCGCGGTCCCCCCGAAAATCTTTAGCCGTGAAAACGGCGACAAGTCCGCCAGATAATCCGCCGTCCCTTGTTTCCTTAGGCTTAAAGAGAGAGAGAGAGAGAGGTTTTTGGAATTCTTTTTTCTAGGTCGCGCGACGCTGCGAGATTTTTTTTTAGATTGAAGAGAGAAAGACAGGGAGTGATGATTGGTAGGTGGGATGGTGGGGAGGGGATTTTTGGATTTTGTCAAAGTCGAAAAAGTGGCTGGAGGAAGCGAAGCGCGGTTGTCGCTTTAAAGTAGCGGTGTATATAGGGAAAAAGTATTTTCGTTCGTCATTAGAAAAGTAGGCCGTAGTTGTCGATCAGTCGAGCAAACGATAAGACCCAGTTTCAGATTAGCTTTGTTGTTAGAAGGACACGTTTTTTCCCTCAAATTTTCAATCATATAATCTATATTTATTAATTTAGAAAAATTTCTTTGGTGATGTAAGACAAATGGATGTCCACCAATAAGCCTTCAAGCAAATCAGAAGGTATTTAAAAATGCTAAACAAACTAAAACTGAGGCCTCATCGAAAATCCCGAGATATACTCATACCGCAACCTCATATTCTCCTAAGAAAATCCCAAAAATTAAAAAAAAATTGCCCTCGAACAAAGCCCCGTAATTGCAATACAAACAACATTATACAAAGAGCTCCCCGCACACACGGCATCACCAAGAATCACAGAGCATCAGAAGCGCGCTCGCACGAGCTGGAAGCAAAAGAAAATCCGCTCGCTCGCGCTCGGCTGAAGTGCGGCAATCGTTCCGGCAAACATACCTTCTCTCTCTCTCTCTGCCTCTCACGACGAGAGTAATGGAACTAGAGTCTCGGAGTGGCGGCTGAAAAATCGCGGAAAAACTAGATGGAGAGAGTCTCGCGTCGGAGAAAAAACTTTTTTCCCGCAATCGGCTGCTGCTGCTGCTGCACATTTTCCGGGGGTCCGCCGCTAAGTGCGAGTGTGCTGCGCGCTCGTTAAGAGCTTTTCCCCATTCTCGTAGCGCGGGCGACCTCCTTTCTTTCGACTTTTCGCGTCTCGACGCGCGAGGCGAGCTCGCCGGCTTTATAAGAATCCATCGGTCGGCGCACGCGCCTATTGTTCGGCAATTCGCCAGAGCTTTGCCGTGGTAGGTAATTAGAAGAAGAGCATGTGTGTGTGTGTGTGTTTTTTTTGTGTGATAAACGAGTACCTCGAAGAGAGGTCAATGTTTTGGAAAATGAACAGCGATGAGATTTCGCGAGGAGCTCGGGGAGGGGACGATAGAATGAAGTTTTCCAACTTGTTAAAAAGTGGTCCATTCCCCCCCCCCCCCCCCCCCGCCGTAAGTCTTATAAATGACGGTCATTTCCCGGCGCTATTCGTCCAGAAAATGAACTTTCCAAAACGCGCAACGGCCAACTTCTTTTAAAGAACAACAAGTTTATATACACGCGACGACGAGGGCAATACAAATACAAAGAAAAAAAAAGTTCGAACAGGAATCCGAACGAATAATTCAAACCACGAGGGCAGCGGGCGCGTATAATTCACGCGCGCAACGCCCATCCGGGCGTTAAATCTCAACGGCAGTTCCATCCGTTCCCATTGCCCGGCGCGGTAAGAACGGCGGTGAATGGAAACTGATTGCACCGGGGGCTGCGCGAACTTTGCCCCGTAATTTTTAATGACGCCGCGGATGCCAGCCGCGCAGATTGGAAGAATTTTCCGCGCTATCGATTCGAAAGCTATAACGTAAAAAAAAAGAAAACCATAAACCGTTCTTAACCTCTTACCCACGTGCGCATAATCCTATACCAGCGTCTTCCCTCTATACGGGAAAAGCCGCTGACCTCTCTCTTACCCTCCCCTCACGAGAATCCGAATCGATATACGGATGCGCGCGCGAAGTGCGTGAACGAACGACTGGACCGTCCGAGAGGCATAAATAAGCGCGGGCATATCGCTCTCTCACGCGCGCGCGCAACCTCGACCCCGATTCGCGCTGGCCAACTGGCCTCCTCATAGTCGTCGTCGTCGTCTTACGTCGACCGCCGGAACTGACGCTACCGCCGTCCTGCTAATCGATCGCCACTATACCACGCGCTGTATATACGTGTGCACTGCTACTTCTTCTACTCCCTCCTTTCGAATTTTCTCTCACGTTCGTATCCTAAATCCTTTCACTGCGCCTTTCTCTCTCTTTCTCTTTCTCTCTATGGAGAACGGCCTCTATTTTGCCGGGGGAACACGTATCGCGAGTACTTTAGAGGTGAGGAGAAAAGCCCTCTCTATGTGTGTGTGTGTATATATACGCGAGGGCTATATTTAGAGCGACGCGCGGTAGGAATGCCCATTGACTGCAAGCGCCAAGCGCGCGCTTGCAGCTAAGCGGAGAGCTTCTGTGTGTGAGAGAGAGAGAGAGGGTTCTATTCGATTTGGCGGAATGGAGGGTGCGTTTGTTTTGGTGACGTCAGAGCGTAGAAGATGTGTGTGTGTGTGTGTCGTTGTTAAGAATTAAATGAGGGCTCAGGGGAGAATTTATAGTAGAACGTCGGTGGTAAGATTTTCCTCGTTTGAATTTTGTTTTAGGTTTTAGAAAATGTAGGGAAAATCTTTACATTAAAGAAACGTCATTAACTATAAACGAACGGACGTTTGGATACGGACAAACGAATGTTCTTTAACAGCTAAATAATATTTTCTAATAATTAAGAAACCACGTGTCTTTGAAATTGTAGAAAATTTGAATAAATGACCTGCGTCTTAACTGTTAAGGAATATTACTTAATTATTAAGAAATATTGTTAACTACTAAGAAATATATACTTTGACACAAATAACATCAGGATTTTATAGTTAGAAAAGTATACTTTTAATGTAAAAGTAAAGATTTTCTTTTCTCTGTGTATATAAATATAGAAAACAGATTCGTAAACGATATATTTTATTGGGCATATAACATTTTTCTAGCAGGATTCGTCTCACTTGACAGTCAAGTCCACAGGTGTACATGTACCCAACAGACGTTAATTCTCAAGCGAGAAATCAGCAATAATAACCACGTCCACTTCTCGACGGAGCGGCAGACGCACGCACGCGGGGCTATCGTGCCGCACGTCAGCGTGCGCTTACAGCTTACTCAAGCATCAGCCGAAATTCGGAACGCTCTCGTCGCGCGCCGGCGCTGTTTTCTATTTCGAGCGGGAGCGCGAAGATCAGCCTTTCACTCTCTCTCTGAAAATAAAACCGCGTAACTCTCTCGTGGGCGAATCTTTTTCCCGTTGTGTGATATACGGAAGTATATGTAGATACGAATGGTTCGACAGAAGTTCGAGAATTAATTCAGGGATGAGGAGGGATTATAGGCGCATGAATTATTAATTGTGATAAGTAATAGCCAGCGAGGAAGAAGGCTTACGTGATACGTAATTAGCGCGATTAATTTATCGTACAACGTATTTTACGCTGCGCTGTCTTAACGGGATTCCATAGTCCTACCATTACCGACCGAGCAATTCACACAGTTTCAAGCTGATTAAAAATAAAATACGTCGAATCACAAAAAATCAAGAGAACACTCTTCTGTATTTTTTAACGTTCTATCATCCAGTCAAAGTTTGGAGTTGAAATATCAAGCCGTTTTTTCAAAAACTTTGAACGAAATTAAATTTCGCTTTGTTCAAAGTTTTTGCAAAAATGACTTGATATTTCGACTCCAAACTTTGACTGGATGATAGAACGTTAAAAAATACAGAAGAGTGTTCTCTTGATTTTTTGTGATTCGACGTATTTTATTTTTAATCAGCTTGAAACTGTGTGAATTGCTCGGTCGGTAATGGTACGAGTATGGCACCTCCTTAAGTGTCATTGCGCGTGCGCGATTTACGGACGACGGGGGATCGATGCTAACGCGAAGCGTATTACCACACTGATATAAGTATTTATTTACTGTAAGCCCCGTGACTTAACTGTTAAGCCACCGAGCTTTGAAATTTCGACAAATGAATATTCCTTAACTATTAATCCACGTGGATTAATATCTAATAACGTGGTGTATTAATAGTTATAGTGAGTAGTTGTACACATAACCTTCAGAACAGTGGTCAGAGATGCGAGGAGAGATCGCCGTAAATACACACACACACACGCACACACACACACACACACACACACACACACACACACACACACACACACACACACACACACACACACACACACACACACACACACACACACACACACACACACACACACACCCATCCACATTATACACGCACATAATAACCGCGGGTCCGCGGCCGGCGAGCACAACATAGAAGATGGTGGCGCATGGCGCTCGCTTGTAAAAGACGGCGGTAAGTACGCTGCACAGCAGCGTGCCGTCTATATGCAAGTTCGTGCATGCAAACGCATGCGTGCTCGGCAGCTGAAAACACATGGACAGCCCGCCCTTTTCCTTCTCGCTGCTTGTCACCTCTTTTGTCGATGCCTTTCGCCGCAGAGAATCGACGGCCTCACTGCGCGCATGAGGACAGAACGGAGTAGGCCGCCCATATGTTTTCAGGGACTGAGTAGTCTACGCCGCGTTCTGCATTGCCGACACAGCCAAACCTTCCAAATCCTGCGGAAGTGTGCGCAAAACCAGATTCATTAACTATTAAGAAATCTGCATTTAGACTAAAGTAATTGATGGATTTCATACAAAACACATACGAACGTACTGGTTATGAATATTATGTAATAGTGACGAAATTTGCCTTTAATTTAAATACACCATGTTTTTAGATTTCAAAGGAATATATTCGTTTACTATAAATGAATACTTCTATCAGTGCATACGCTGTTCTTGCGAGCGGAGGTGCTAGATGGGGAAAGGAGCGCGACTTCTTGTCTTTACGAGGACACTTACTTTCGCGATCCGGTGTTCTTGTGAAGGAGATGTACACGGGATTGAAGAATGTAAACGGGTTTTCGGTCGGTCGGAGAAAAATGCCGGGATTCGCGGTACTTGGAAGTCTGTGTTATTGGATAAGTTCTAAAAGGAGTGCTGGAACGAAGCGGAGATGTAGTTCGACTTGCGGATTTATGTAATTTACCTCCCGTTTGCTTTCTTTATACAAAAATATAGATCCACCAATGGTACATTTTCCTCGAAAATCCCCAAAAATACTAACATCGAAAGGCTCCGAAGCAAATCTGCCAAAGTTCATAGAGACACCAGCGCGAGAAAAATTGCCCGCAAGCCGCACATATCATCGACTCACTCTATCCTTCTCTTATTCCTGGTATAGCAAACCAGCTAGCGCATTATTTTCAGAGAAAACCAGAAGCACCGCCATACCTCGCGAACTCAAAAGAGCGGCGCAGTTTTTTCCGAACGCAAAGATAACAAATTTCGATACGGCCAATCTGTCTAAAAATATATCGCGAGAGAAGAGGAGGAGGAGGAGGAGGAGAAATGGAGAGTGGAGTGTGCGAGAGAGGAGAAAAAAAGACTTGTGTCAGTCGGAGTAGCAGTGAGTGACGGCAGAACGCGCACGTGCGAAGACGCTGGGGATGTGGGATTTTGCGAGCGGAGGAAAAGAACTGAAGTTGTTACTGTATTAATTGTAATAAGGAATTGGACAAGGTTTTCTTCTAATCTAATTTGTAGAGGGTGTATTGTCAAGTATGTACAGTATGAAAGTTGATAGAACTGATCTAATCTAATCTGCGTCGTTGAACATGAAATTAAATAAGAAAATTTTAGTAGAAATAGATAGAGTACTAGCAAGGTAGAAAGATTTTATTTCTGTTTTCTTGTATATTCTAAAGTATAAAAGTAAACCGCAGAAGTTCGACACTTAGTCTGATTGGCTTCCACAATATAACCATTATTCCAATCCATCAAGATAAAGTGTGTCAATTCGATATCCTACATAAATCCCCTCGCAACCGTCTCAACATCCACGACAATTTTCAGAAGACCACTTTGATCGCCAATCAATATTCAGCGACGCCATCTCATTTTACCTACTCGATAACCAATAGGAAGAAAAGCCAGCGACTGCATCTTCAGCACACAAATATATAATCACCTCTCTATCTCTCTCAATAAAACTGTCAGAGAAATGAAGTGTTCTGGCATGCTCAAATCTAACAGCTAGTGTAAGAGGTTCCTATTGGTCGAATGTTGTAAACACGCGACAGATAATAACCGTCGGTGTCTCTCTGTCTCTCTTCATAGAACGTCGCTTCCGCCCCTCTGTGCTCTAAAGCGTTTTTCTCTCCCCAGTTCAGTTGCCCACGAGCTTTTGTAATGCGAACCTCGTGCGCCAGAGAGAGAGAGAGAGAGAGAGAGCAGAGCAGTCCCTATATATCTCTGTATATTCAATTATTCAGTGTTAAATAAAACAGTCGTACTACTTATAACTACCGAGTTTACACCTTTATTAAATAAAGTCCTGCTCCAAATCTACTGTGCTAACAAAAACAAATCCGTCGAATCAGTTTACTCTCATCGTCGTGCGCCGCGTTGTATATAATCCCGCGCCTAATAATCCGCTCGACCGTGCAACGGCCGATTTCCGCGGCTAATTTCGCCGCGTTCCGGAAACATAATCGCTTTGATCCCTGGACGCGCCCGGCTACGACAAATTATGCGTCTGCGTGTATGTCCGATTGGCGAACGCGCGTGTATAAGAGCCAACGAGTGGGAGGGGATTTCGAAAAACAATGGGTGCAGTTTCGACGGGGGATATATTGTGTCGGACTGGGCGAACAGCGCATTGTCCCGGTTAGGTGAGCAAACGCGTGTAGGTGAAAGAGAGAGAGAGAATGAAATTTTTAGGTCGGGTTAAAGTATCGCGGATAATGAAGTGTACAATAATTTCGAGCTGTGATGGCTCGTTAATTGGTTTGTAAAAGAACTGTATCTGCGAAATTTTCGAAAACGATAGGTTTGTATGGAGATATTTAGTAGGTTATAATGGGAGAAATTCTTTTGGTGCAATTAAAAGTTTTCATAATTAAATTTATTTGAGTGATTTGAAAATGGTCGCTGGTGAAAACTAAATAAAAAAAAAAACACAAAGCTTCCTCTAGGAGGAAGAAAAATCTTTTTATAACTGAGTCCGTAAAACTCGACTTTAGATGCCTGTTTAGCGTGCGTAAAGTACCCCCTTTGTCACTAGTGCGTAAAGTGTTTACTTTACGCACTCGATACGTGGAGTAGTGCGTAAAGTGAGTTCTTCACGCACTCAGTCCGTAAAGTACTCACTTTACGCACTCGTGAAAGAAATCCAGATACTTTACGCACGCTGAAGAGGCATTTAACGTAGAGTTTCACGCACTCAGTTATAAAAGATAGTAAACACAACACGTGCGAAAGCCAATACCCGTGCAAAAATGACTCGCTTTACGCACTAGTTGCGTAATGTACTATTTTGCACTTCGATTACATGGATATAGTAAGTAATATCGAAGCTCGAAGGTTAGACAATACAATAAAATAAGAATTCTTCCCAATTTTGACAGCAATTTAATTGCACGTTTAATGAAAAGAATTCAGGCAAACAAACAATTCCCGTGAATCACCGGAAGCAGGCCTGGTTTTCTTATAACACAACTCTTACATTAAGTATATACCATCATTATTCTCCTCTTCGAATAAGCCCGCCTACTCCCTCGGATACTAAGAAAATGCAACTAGAAATAACAATCACAATACACCCACCCATCCGGCCACACAGACACAATCCTCCAACACGGACACATTAAAATCGCACAGCACTTACTCCGCCTAAGCAAAGTACGAATTCAAGGCTCGCGGCGTACGTATGTACACCTCGGCTCCCAGATCTCATTAACACTAGCCCGAAGCCCCGTGGGCGCGATTATGAGCGAACTCGCGAGCGTGAAGAAAAATAATTTTAATTTGTTTCCAGTTATGTGAGAGGGAAGAGGTGTGCGCGCATGCCAAGTCCCACAAGTGCACGACTTAGCCGATTCGTCGTCCGTTTCTAACGAGATTTCATGACCTGCCGTGTGTGTGTGTGTGTGTGTGTTCACTCTCGCAAATTTATATACTTTCTACTCTACTCCCGTTTCCACGTCTCGCGCGTTACGTCAGGTCCCAATCCAATATGATATTTAGCGCGAGCGCCCGCGAGTGCCAGAATCAAGGGTGAATTTGAATGCGGAAGCAGCGCACACGCGAGGTATATAAAACGCGCGCGTCCCTTTTACTGCCGCGTGAGAGTACGCCCCGATAAAAGTGAGACGTCGGCTCTTCTCAACTTTATCAGCGGAATTGTTTCTTTTATGTAAGAGTATAAAGCATCAGGGAGATGTAGCATACGCGGCAGTGGAAGCTAGCGGATATGTGTGTGCGGATAGTTTTGCTTTGCATGGAAATTTTATGGAACGGAGCTACGCCGATTTCAGTCTTCTTTCTGCCATTTTATAAGTAAACTTGGTGAAGATATGAATAGAGATGCGCGTTAGATTTCTTTTGTCATAGTTGGTTTGGTTCTGTTGGACAATTATAGATAAGTACGAGAGAGAGAGAAATTATCTTCCGGTAGAACTTGAAGAGAACCGAGATTTCATTGCCCGTTTCGATAAGTTTAAATAAGCTGCGATTTTACGCCTTTGTCCAAACAGCCAATTACAGATAGCCTTAATCACGCTTTACCTTTCAAACTACCGTTTTCAAGAGATAATTCAAAAAATATATTTAAGAGACTAGAGTGATTGTTGGTTGTTTTTAGTGACAAGACTCAACTCCTAAAGAAGTCCTTATCAAGACAATTTATAATATCGCACGAACATTTACATTCTGTTAAAAGAGAACTATTATTAGAATAATAGGTAGAACTAATAGATAGAAGAATTAATAGATAGAACTAATAATAGTTCTCTTTTAACAGAATGTAAATGTGCGTGCGATATTATAAATTGTCTTGATAAGGACTTCTTTAGGAAGTCGAAACGTTGACACAGAACGAATTGTGAATAAAGTTTAGATTGTTGCATTGTTTCACATATAATTCAAAAAACTAGCTGAATTTTATACGTCATGGAAGAGCTAATATTTTTGTCATAATTTGAAAAACTCCTGCAAAGCCAGCAATTACAGATCAAACCAGACCGATTCCTCAACAAACATAGAAAAGTATCTTCCACTTCGCATTCCAAATACACTCCCCGACGCCCCTGCATCCTCTGTTTACCAACACACACACACACACACACCTCCCCCTCGAAATTTTTCCGAGAATCCACCTAATCACCATACCCACGTCAACCGGAAAAACAAACCACCACTATTGCTGCTGCTGCGCCTACTCTCCACGCGCACTCTGCCAAAGTAAATCCGGCGCTCGGCCTACCGCGCGCTCGCGCGTGTTTACGTAAGCGGAGAAGGAGAAGAAGAAGAAGAAGATCGCGCTTATTACCACGTCAATGCTCGCGCGAGAAAGCCAGACAAATTTCGAGAGAGAGAGAGAGAGAGAGAGGTTGACTAATGTCCGCACTGCGCGCGGTTTTAGATACGATGCTGTGGTGGCGGTGGTAGGGTATGATATTGCGAAATAAGTGGAACGGCGGATCGGATTTTTGGCCGGTATACTTGATGTAACAATGGTGTAATTAATGATGTGTGCTGCTCTTTTCTTCTTTAATTAATCGGGGCGAGTAAAGGGAAAAAGTTGGAAGGGAGTTAGCTCGCTGTTAAGAAATTAAACATTGATTTTTCGCGCTCTTGTGTGTAATGCTGAAAAAAACAATCCGGCTAACGAGCGAAGATTCCCGGGACCAGTGGGGAATCATTATTATTATTACTGCTCGAACTCGCTCGCGCTAGCGAACTTTGCTTGTCTTTGGGCTTAAATCATCAGTCGGGTGGAATTCAAGTTTTCCCGGGATATTGCGTTAGCTGTTGGGAAGAATTAGAGTTTCATCGTGTAGTTGTTGGGGGAAGAAAATCGGACTTCTTGGATGTTTAAAGCGTTTAATTTGCGAACTGTCAAGTTCTGGTTCAGCGTGTCGACGTATATGAATTTTACAAATGGTGTGGTGCTGAGTAGAAATAGAAGATTATAGAGAGAAGAAAAATTGTTTTGGGTCGTAAATTACCTGTCTTGACATAATTGCTATTACAAAAGTTGGACAAGAGAATGCCGAGAATTACACGCATTACATAAAGATATTCTAAAATAAAACATATCACGGCGAAGCCCATCTATCGTATTGCGAGCCATCATAAAGATATCAAATAAATATTTTAAAATTCCCACCTCCCCGTCCATATTTTACCGAAAGTCAAACACTCACCGTCCAACCTCATTTACCCTACTACAAAAAAAAAAAAAAAAAAAGAACTAGAAGAGAAAGATATTTTCACAACACTGCAACAACTTCGTAACGTCCAAACTCACTTCGGCCCCTCCATTGTTCCCCTCCTCCTCCTCCTCCTCCTCCTTCCACGCCTAATTCTCCTGCGGCGCCGAAAGAAGTTTACGGAGAAAAAGCCTCTCTCTCAGAAAATCATCCGGCAAATAGCCTTACGCGAAAATCACTTTACCCCCCGGGGCGAGTCTCGCTACAGCGAACTCAAATTATCCGCCGCTATATAAGCTGCGCAGCATTAGCGCTCGCTGCTTGCCCTCTTTTTTTCTTCTTCTTTCATACTTACTCCCGGGGAGAATTTATCACGTCGTCGATTTATATCGGCAGCAGCAGGAGTCGTCGACGAAGAAGCTGTTCGCACGTATATAGCATTCATTCAGCGGAGTGATTGACGAGGACGGCGATGAATCAATCGGCCCAGCCGCCCGGCCGATTAATTAATTGTCCGCCGCGCGCGCGCGTTTTGTATCACGCGGATTTATATCTCGCCCAATAATGTTTCCGTTGTCGCGTGCACACACGTACATACCTTTTTTTTGTTACGTAGTTTTCGTAATTAATACAAGCCGTTTGTAAATATTTCGCGGATGGATGTAGGCCGATCGGGTTGAATAATATGCGCGTGCGAGAGGTACAATAGGATTATAGAAGGCGGTGAAAAATCGCCAATCCTTTGTCCCCGTTCTGTCTCTCACTTTCTCTCTCTCACACGCGTACACGCGCGAAATGACGAACATTGAAAGATTAAAACGACTATCGTATGGCTGCGGCACTCTCGTATAATTGAATAATACCGCGGTGTTTTAAATATTAAACGCGCGGTGACACGTCGATTCCACTCTGATTCGTCATCTCTCTCGTGCCTAATAATATTGTGTCACCAAACAGCGGGCATTGTCATACGTAAATACTTCCAAAACGGTTTGAAAAGTCGGTTTGTATTACTTCTTTCTCCTCATATTTATACTTGGAGTAGGTGATAGATTTTTTTTCTACGATTGGCGATAAAAATTACGCGCGTTTTAAAAACGTCTTTGTTTGAAAAGTTCAAAAATCGTTAATTACAAAAAAGAATATGTCACTCCATAGTGATCCCATACTGCCGAAACAATCATACAATTAAAACCGAAACCAATACCAGATCTTTCCTCTGAAAAATTCCTTAAAAAGTCGAAGACCCGGTGCTCAAGACGCTCAGTCGAGAACCGCCCGACTCCTGGGGAGGGCAGACGATTGGTACAATCTCACCGCGACACTCTTTTTTGCCACCAGCAGCACCGCTAAAACGCGTGACTGGAAATGAGCCAGCGCTTTTTAACGGCACCGCTAACCCCCCCGAAATTAACTCGGATCGCCGCGGGCAACGAAGTAAATTCCCGCTGCTCTCAGAAAGCGAGCGAGAAAATATCAAGGGAGCCTTTATTTGGACGCCCGGGTGTGTGGAAATTGGAGGCGCTTTTTCGCCGCGCGATTGTGTCGGGGGTGCTTTGCGCAGAGGAGAGTAGGATGCGGCCTGAGTTTTTGGCACGAGAATCGCGCCTGGTAAGTGGCCGATCCTTTGAGCCTTAATTTTTGGAGGAAAGTCGAGAGGCTCTTGGAGGAGGAGGAAGCAGAGAGTCGAGAGGATATGCTTTGACGTTTGTATATAGGTTGATTGTGTGAAGGTGGGTATTAGTTATAAAATTAGGGAGTAATAATAATGTTTCACGGCCTGGCACATTTATCTGCTGTTTTACTCGTTCTCATAGTTCCATTTAATTTAATAAAAACCCCACTATAACACCCTCAAATTCCCAACCACTAAATACCACTTTTACGAGCTTACTGCTCGACTTACTCTCCACGCGATTAAAAAACCCGCTTCGCACTTCTCATAGCCGTTCTCTCGCGATCGACGCACCACCGCACAAGGCCATTCCTCACCCGCAAGAGCGCGGGGTGTAATTGCCTCTGGCGCGCGGCAATGTGAGGGCTTAATGAAATTACGCCGCGTCCAAAATAAGTGTTCGATGGGCCGTGGGAATCGGTGTCAGCATGGCGCGTGCCATCGAGCTGCGAGTAGTTTTGTTGATTGTCACAGGTTGTGCGGATGGCGAGGGTGTCGTTACGTTGGTTGTGAGATGTAAGTGATGGTGTTGGTTGGTAATCTGATGAGTATCTTTTGTTATGAATCTGTATTTTTGAATATAGAGCTGATTTCCAATCGATTTGTGTTTCGAGAATTTATTTTAAGAAGAATTAATAAATATTTATTCTGTAATGAAACGTTCTAATTTGATTAAGCAGTGGATTCTATTTCTGAGCTTAATAAATATTGAAGTCTGAAGCTAAAGTCTCTTAGTCCTCTCTAAACATTGTACAAACAACATAAATACTGTCGCCCTAGCACTCGTCATAGCAATTTACCACCCCATTTACTCGCTAAATTATACTTGCAACAATTCTACCTGCAGCAAACCCATCTAAATCGCGAAAACCAAAAAGCTTCAAATCCTCTTTAAAAGGAACATTCTCTGAGAAAAATGATCTAATAAAAATTATTATACATAGTAACGTCGGGTCATACTTGCAATATCGAGATAATTACTATGTTTTGTAGTAAAAATTCCTATGTGTTTAGTAATTTTTACTATGTATATAGCAAATTTTACTACACTGAGAAAAAATTTTTACTGTCTGATAAAGCTATCACAAACTGTAAAAAACCCCAAAAAATTACCATACTTTACAGTAAATTTTACAGTACTAATAGTAAATTTTCCTATCGTTCTAGCAAAATTTCTTATAAAGTATGGTAATCTTTTGAGTTTTTACAGTTTGTGGTGGCTTTTCCAGAAAGTATAGTAATTTTTATATAATTATTAATAATTGTTACTAGACTTTTTTCTCAATGTATAAAACATAGTAATTATTCTAACATTGCAAGTATGTCCCGTCGTTACTATGTATTGTACTAATTTTTATTAGATAATTTTTCTTAGTGTCAGCTATTCCTGGTTCAAGCTATAGCGAGTGTAAGTGAGATGCTTTCTGTCAAAAATTCTCAGAGGCTGCGTTGTTTATCATCACTTACTACATTGCCGTGCACAATATACCCATTATAAAATTTTAAACGTCAGATACGATACATCGCCGAATTGCAAGCACGTATAATACAAATACGCTATGATGAATGTACGCGCAAACGCACCGAGTAACATACAAAGTCAGAACCCGAATAATTTCAACGCTCACAATAACACCCCGCGCGCATATAGTATTTCACCATCATCGTCGCCGTTCATTAAATTTTTAATCAAGCGTGCAATTGGCCACGGCCCATCGAAAGCAATTACACCCTACCCCTCCCTCATCTCTGTGCCACCAACTCGCCGAAAGACAAAAAGCATCAATTATACAAACGAGTATACACGACCGGGCCCGGACAATTACGCATTCCCGATCGATCAACTCTAAAACTGTCCCCTACACACACACACACACCGTATATAATACACATCGATCCAAATTCGTGAAATATAGAACGCGTGGAAATCAGGCTACCTACTGTGCCACACACACGCGCTCGGGAGAGAGAAATAGAAAAGCGCGACGTTAACAAATGAGCGACTCGCGGAAAATCAACGCTTATATATTGTAGTTCCCACTCGTCTCTTCTTCGCTCTTTTTTTTTTTCTCTTCTCCGCGTGTCTTTTTTTTTCTCTCGTGCGCGTGGTGTATTGTACGGCTGGTATAGGTACGGGCTAGAAATATACCGCGGCGGGCCGTTATGCAACGCCGACAATAATAAAACGGCGACGAGAGGAGGAGATTGATGCGACACGGTGAGATCTTGAAATCGTTTGGTGTGTATCGTAAATTTGTTGCGTTCTCAGTCGCTCTATTGTATCTTTCTCCGTTTTTCCCCGTAAAAGAATACACCACCGCAGCTTTTTCGTCTATCTCTCAATTTTCAGGCTTTCTACATAAACTAAACATATATTCAACCGTGTAATCCAGACCAAAAACTATGTTACCCGGAGCACGACAGGAACGCCTAACCGCAAACAACTTTCTTCCTCCTCCGCTATGCATTGAATTAAAAACCCTCGCCCCGACAAACGCAATGCGCAATTACGCAAAAAAGTACAGAGCCGCGCGCAGTACACCCCACACCGCAAAGCCAGCGGCAGCAAGGCTAATCCAATCCCGCGCGAAACCGCGCAAAGAACGGGAGATAACATAATGCTGTAGGTGGGGGGGGGGGGGCGACGTAATTAGTTCCGAGAGGCCGGCGCACCTTGCACCATCGAGCAGAAATTACGTGCGTGCGCGCGTGTATTTTAAGCCCCGGGGCAAGGTTGCACACACATCGGCAGCGGATGCAGTAGTTTCTCGTATTTTAGCGAGAGAGAGAGAGAGAAAGCGAGAGCGCCGTGCGTTAGTTTAATTAAATTGTTAACGAGGAGAGGAAAGTTCAGTATATATAGAGCGTACGTATACCTACGTCTTTTCTACGCGGAGAAATGTGTGTAATCGGGTAAACGCTTACGTATATGTGTACAATACTGCCGGAACGTCGATGATTTATTATCGCATTACGTTGCGTTGTGTAAACTTTCCGCGTATACATGTATTGTTTTGTTAGCAGCGTTTTTTTATCATTTGTAAATGAAAAATACAATTAATTTAATTGAACAAATAATAATGTAATCTAATTAAAGAAATCGTTTTTGACAATTCAATTATTCTGACAACACGTCCGTTCGCTTCGGCATTCAGAAAAAGTCTGCCCAAAAAAGGCTGTTACACACGTAACTAGGGAACAAGCACTTTCAATTATTTTCGAACATTTATTTTGGAAAACTGTTTGCGCGGTCAAAACGTCCACGACCTCGCCTTCTCGCACATCGTGACGTAGTCTCTCTTCTTTCGCATACAACGAACCTAGAGATAGCTGTGGCCCCGGAAGAATGATAAACATTCCCGTGCTCACGACCAAACAACGCTAAGCCTTTTCGCTTAGCATTTGCGAACAGAATGCCAAATAACAATAAAACTTAATATTTAAAGAAGCGATCGGAATTACATATTTTGTATTTTAATCATAACGGAACATGTGTGTGTGTGTGTGTGTGTGTGTGTGTGTGTGTGTGTGTGTGTGTGTGTGTGTGTGTGTGTGTGTGTGTGCGTTGTTCGTGCGACGCGGTTAGTTGTTTTAGCGCGCGTGCGCTGAGGTCAAAGAGGCGGGCCGCGCGAATTTGAATAATCGAAAACAAACAAACGGGCGCGAGTTCTCTATATAGATCTTTTAGCTGCGAGCTATATTAACTGATCCGATTTGACGCCGCGTATTTTTGTTGCGCGTGTTATAATACAATGCGCTAAGGAAACACTGTCCGAATGACAGTAGTACATTATATACAAAAGAAATCCGTTACAAAAGTTGTATAATACACACTTCTCCTTCTTTTTTCTCTCACTCTCTAAAAATAAACGCCAATTATCGCGATATACAATATACGCATGCGGGGATCGAGCGGTTGACCGCGCGGCGCAGATAAGCCAGCTGCCAAAAGCAAGCGGTAACGGCGATTCATCATCGGGAGGGGAGAGGGGAGACCGCCTTATCTCGGTCGTCGGGCTGCAAACGAGCTTCTCTCTCTCTCTCTCTCTCTCTCTCTCTCTCTCTCTCTCTCTCTCTCTCTCTCTCTCTCTCTCTCTCTCTCTCTCTCTCTCTCTCTCTCTCTCTCTCTCTCTCTCTCTCTCTCTCTCGATCCGCTTTTCCAGCCCTCGAGGGGTAAGTACTCGGAATTTGGGCGTAGGATAGGCCGTTTAGTTGGAATCCTTCCTGTTTTGGAAATTACGCGGGTGTCAGTGTGGTTGGACGACAAGATAAGAGGTTGAAATAGTATATTGTGTGCCAAGGGCGTAAAGTGGGTTTTTTTAGACCGAATGTGGGCCTGCAGTACGAGTCGAAGGTGAGCTAGCACGAGCCGAAGACGAGTACTGCAACCTCACGAGGTCAAAAAACCCACTTAGCCCTTGGTACACACCATATTTTTTGTACCGCAAGTATAGATTTTCTTTTTTTTGTTCTAATGTACTAAAATCGACAGCGGGCGATTTTGATTTTTTACCGCCCGCTCCGGCGAGCGGCGGACGTTATTCAGTTTTTACCGCCTGCTAGCAGCGGGCGGTTTTCAATTTTTACCGCCCGCTACGGCGAGCAGCGGGCGCTTTTCATTTTTTACCGCCCGCTACGGCGAGCAGCGGGCGATTTTGATTTTTTACCGCCCGCTACGGCGAGCATCGGGCGCTTTTCAGTTTTTACCGCCCGCTGATCGGCAAGCGGTCGCTTTCAGCTCTATTAATAGATTCAAAAAACGCGAAAATCGTGCTTGCGGTACAAAAACTTCTTAACGGGCTGTAAACATCGAAAAGCGCCTGCTGCTCGCAGTAACAGGCGGTAAAAATGGAAAGACGCCCGCTGCTCGCAGTAGCGGGCGGTAAAAAATCGAAAAGCGCCCCTGTCGTTTTTTAATGGAGTTTTCAAGATTGTTTAAGAAAATCATCGATATTTTGAAAAAACGCAAAAATCTATACTTGCGGTACAAAAAATATGCCGTGCACCAAGGGCTAAGTGGGTTTTTTGACCTCGTACTGCAACCCCACGCTCGGTCTAAAAAGACCCACTTTACGCCCTTGGCCCACAATATACTATTACCTGGATTTTCAATGTCACGGGCAACAACAAAGTATATCTTGTAAAAAGGGCTGCCCTTGACATCCGAACCCGAGAAACGCAAATCTCGTTATTACACGAGCCCCACAATCAATACGGAAACGCGACTTGGAAAACTCCCTAATATATTTCCCACGTTATATATGTGCAAATCCGCGAACTATACAGACAACAACTGGGGTACAAAAACGGAAAAAATTTTTTTTGAGGGCACACCTACCACATAAGGTTTTTTCGGTTCTTTTAGGGTCCCCAACATGAAAATACTCGTGAACACTCATTATCCGTTGCCAAGCTTTTATGCCGACGAAATCAATTTTTCTTGTGGAAATTTAACATGGGAAAAATAGACGAAAAGTAGTCATTGATGATTAACCAATAGCAAAATATGGAAGAGGTCAAACCAAATTCCACACAAAAGCGATTAAAGTTAAAGAATAGAGCTTTAATTTGAGATGAGAATCGTTCAAATCGGTCGATTTTGTGCAAAGCTACGTGAATTTGAAAATGGCGAATAATGACGAAAATGAGCGATTTTTTTCAAATCCACGTAATTCTTCAAATTGTTGTCATTTTTCGCCATTTTCAAATTCACGTAGCTTTGCACAGAATCGACGAATTTTAACGATTCTCATCTCAAATTAAAGCTCTATTCTTCAACTTTAATCGCTTTTTTGTGAAATTTGGTTTGACCTCTTCAATAGTTTGCTATTGGTTAATCATCAATGACTACTTTTCGTCCATTTTTCCCATGTTAAATTTCCATAAGAAAAATTGATTTCGTCGGCAAAAAAGTTTGGCAACGGATAATGAGTGTACACGAGTATTTTCATGTTGGGGGACCTCCAAAGAACCGAAAAAACCTTATGTGGTAGGTGTGCCCTCAAAAAAAATTTTTTCCGTTTTTGTACCCTAGTTGTTGTCGTAGTCCGCGGATTTGCACATATATATATATATATATTTTTCCCCCCGGCGACAGAAAAGCTCCCCTCCTATAACCATCGCCTAACCTTTCCCCGAACCCGGAACTCTCCTTAACTCTCCCTTTTCCCTCAGCCTTCAACGTCTCCTTCCTCCTCCTGTATCGGCGCGACAGGCATGCGCCCCGCCCGAAAAGCGGGTGTCCCGGGCGCCAAACAGATCGATAGCCGACCGCCCGCTCTTATTATTACACATAGTGGCAGGTGCTGCGCCGGCAGACAAGCCAGACGAATCACACAAGGAGAGCCCCAAGTGTACGAGAAGAAAAAGAAAATAGATCTCGCGAAATATATAATATAGAAAAAATATAGATGGAGGGTCGAATCGAATCATCGGAATATAGGTTCACTCAGTTATAGGTGGCCGCGTGTTAAAAGCACGCCTCGAGAGCCGCGCGCGGCTTTTATAACCCGACGAGAGGGGTCCGCGTGCAAATCACGCGATAAAGATACGAATCGCGGGGCGAGCTTCGTCAGTAGCCTTAAAGGCCCGATCGCATCGCACCAGCGCGCGTTTAAATCAGTCTTACACATTATAGAGTGAAATTCTTAAACACGTGCTTCTTGCGTCCTCATAGCGCGCGGGGCTGTAAATTTTTTTTTCCCAGTTATAGTAGGTTAAGCGTAAGTGTTTATGACTTGATTGATGGCGAATAAGTTATTTCTTCCCAATTTCTCTATCAATATCCTCCTTCAGGTTTGCTCGCACGTGCTTTCAATTAGAACCGCGAAGAAAATGCGTTTCAAAGAGGCCGAAATACTGGCTAAACCGTATGCACCTACTCTTATCTCCACCCACTGACAAGCTCAACACTTGCGGCCAAAACCTTCGCTCTTACCTATACCACACCTGCGCTATACATCCTCGCTTCTCTCTCTCTCTCTCTCCGCAGACAAATCGCCGCGATCCGCGTAAACGGTATAATTAGGCCAGCCAGCACCTCGCGTCCGATAAATCCCTCTCTCCGCGCAGCGCTCCTCCTCATTCTTATCACCGGCGTCTAATCGCCATAAATACATATAACCCCCCGCACGTAGCGCTCGGCATTGAAAAAGCCTTCGCCGAGGAAGACAAATAGCCGGCCGTCACGCTTAGTACTACACCCGCGCGATACCGATAAGCATGCTACTACTGCGTAGCCGCGCGCGTGCGTGTTGTCGTGTGTATGTATAATGCAGCGCGCATCACGCGAGGCCCGAATTTGCAGCGTATATATCGATCGGCACTCTTGAGACTTTGGATTTATCTCCGCGGTTATTTTCAGAAACGATCGCGTGTGTGCTCGCACGTGTACACGCCGCTGCGAATGTGTATAATAATACTAGGGAATGATTTTTCTTCTCGACAATGCCAGAGCAGTACATTTAGCCGGAGACAGCACGCGGCCGAGTGAATTATAGAGAGATATCATTTCTCTCCGCCTCGTCATCCTTGTACTACAACATTCCATCACTCCCCCCTTCAAAGGGAAGCCGTTAATTGGCCGAAATAAATGGCGACCGCGTATAGTAGCTCTCGAAATTTCATGCACTCTATAACCGCGCTCGCTCGCTCGTGAATTGGTAAAGGCCCGTTGCCACGGCGCGTAACGTCGTTATATAGCCCTCCCACTCCCCCCAGGCTACACGCCGCTGGGACTATTAGCCCAAAGTGGCCGGCCGACGGTGATGATTCGGAGAGAGAGTGTGTGGCTCGGAGGTTAGTGTACCCATTGGTATTATTTTTAAGCTGAAAAGTAAGATTTATCGCACGGTTTCACGTTTAGGTACAAGGGATGCGATCCCGACGCCGAAGGTATCAGGAGTTTAATAACTTTTTATCACAGCGGCAGGATCGAAGCCGCGTACACGTCGATTCCCCTGATAATTTACAGAATAAGGAAACTATATATACTGCTGCCCATATACCTCATAAATATCGCGGGAAAGCGGATAATGAAAATTCACGCTAATCTCGCGGAACCCGCGAGAACCAATTTAACACAGCGGCGTGAAACCGAGATAAAGCTTTATCCGATTCTCGCGGCGGTGGGCGAAGGGCGGGAAAGAAAAAAGGAAACCGTATATATAGCCGAGGCTGCTCCGCGCGAACATAACTTGCGCGAACTTCGCCGGTCGGCTCATGAATTTCAGATCGAAGAATTTCCCGCGTACAGCTCTGATAATATATCCCGATTATAAAAGCGACAATTGCCCGTTGTTATAATTAACCTCTTTTTGTGTACCCACCGGCGACTATAAATATATTCCATGCATATATATATCCTTCCTAATTGGCAATCGGTTCTCGATTGAATTCTCCCTCTTCCTCTCGCGCAAAAAGTGCGACAGAAAAAGCGAGAGACCGCTAATGGCGTTAAAAGTTCCATTAGCGCGCGCGCACCTACGGGTCAATCAAATTCTAACGGCTGTGCGCAACGATTCAAGAAACGCGCGAGCGGAGGGGGAGGGTTCGATCGGCCCGGTATTTCGCCAGCTGCTGCTATAATGCGGTTGCGGCGCGCGTCAGCCGGATTAGCCAGTTCGGCGTATGTGCGAGGCTGAAAACAATGGCGGCGAGGCGTGGAATGGAGCGCAGGAGGATTAGAAGGTGAAGAGCTATGAGGGAGGATTTTTTAGGTAGGCTGTGTTAGTTTTGAATTATCGTTTTCGATGGTATTATATTGATTTTGAATGATAAGTTGTATGGTTAAGCTTTTGATAATAAAATTGTTATAGTTTAAAGCTACAATTGTTGAGTTTAGTATGCTATAATTGAATTATGCGTTTGTATCGCGCTTGACATGTCATCAGTCAGTTGGAATCGAGTGGTGATCAAATAAAATACCACTCAATTAATGTTTTTTTTTTTTTTTTTTTTTTTTAAATGTATCGTGACAGACGCGTTTTTCTTACACAACAATATACGAAGCTTATTCTAAACTGGAAGGATCTTCCGCATACCGTCCACGTCGTAACTTAGACCGCCAAAACATCCTCGTAAAAACGAGCCAGGTTTATATTCCACGCATATATTCATCAATCACTGCGCGCCATCGCCGGGAAATTATCCCTCCCCCGGCATAGTAAAGAAGCCGACAAATTCATCATCGCTCTACCGCGAAATAGTCCGAGTGCTGCACACTTCACCTTTCTTTCCCCTCCCCGAAATTTCGGCTCAAATCGCGCACGCGCACTCGACGTTATGCTTAATACGAAGAAAAAAAAAATACACACATTTACGCGCTGAAAAAGAAAAGCGCGCGGTAATTGGCCGTTAATCGATTATCCATACACACCCAGCGTGTTTTTCCCTTTTCTCCCTTTGTCCTCGCGAGGCCGACAAATTGCCGGTTCGGCGCTTAATCGCTCGTCGAATATTTATGAAAGAAAAAAAGTTATCGATGGCGCGAGGTGAGAGGACCATTGCTGTTGTTGTTGTTTACCGTATTGTTTGACTCGATTATTGCCGTGCTGCTTTTCGTGTTTCTAGTATTTATAGCGTGGTATAGTGTGTTATATATCGAAAGTCTTGCGAGTGTGAATAATAGATTTTGATGGTTAGGCGGGAGAACTGCGCGTTTGTTTGCTTAATTCGATAGTGAAAATTTGATGAGCGATGGATATAAAAATGCGATTCGTTCGATTTTCGGTGTTTACATTAATAACAAAATGTGACGCGTGCGCTCGTATACGCAGGATTGATCAATATTATCCATTAATGACTAAAAGCGTTGATTTTACGCAACAGTTACTCGTTTGAAAGATAATAGTACATTATGCAACAAGGGACTAAAATCGCAGATTATTTCCTCGGGTGAGTTCACTGCCCGAGCGAGCGTATAGCGAAGCGACTGAATGATCGACTTTAGTCCCGTGTTACATATAGTACTTTATTCCCATCCCCACTGTGTCCACTTCATAGATTTGAAAAGTTATTTTGTATTTATGTGTTATAATTTTATTAGTTTTAACCCAATTCACCATAAACGTAAAAAATTAGACTATGTTACTTTATTCCCGCTAATTTACTTTATTCCCGCTAATTTACTTTATTCTCGCTAGTTTACTTTATTCACGCATAATGTGTAAAGTAAAAGAGGGAATCAGACGCCACTTTTGCCCCGCTTTTCAGGCTATAAAATAGCCATTACAGTAGAGATGAGAATAAAACTCTTTTTGAAACAAACGAAACCGTTTTATTGTGCCTGTTTTGATCGAAATATGCACCAGCTATCAATGCACAGCCAATAAATTTCAATTCATTATGTAAAAGATTAAACGGACTACCAAAAGTTCACTTTTCAGCCAAAAATATTTTTATTCCTATCTCAACAAATTTGGCCACTTCTTTCCCTGAAAAGCAGGACAAAAGTTAGATTTGTTTCCCTCTTTCAACAAATTTAACGTTTGCGGGAAATATGACGATATTTCCCTCTTTTTGCCGGCCGCCGCCCATGTTTACAAACACTCCCTATATTTCCGTCGGTTCCACTTTCGAAATAAAAAAGTGGCCACAGTTGAGATGGGAATAAAGTACTATATGTAACTGGGGAGAAAAGTCGCTCTTGTTACATAATGTACTATTTATTTTTCGTACAGAAGAAAATTCTCGATCCACGAGAAGGGGAAGAATAATGCGCTTTACGAGAGTCTGGACGAACGATAAGACTATAAACTTGTTTCTCTGGTAAAACTTAACGTGAGAGAGAGAACGAAGATTCCCCTCTTTTTATTTCGGGTATTAGGACGGGCGGCTTGTTTTATTTCGCCAGGGGGGTCGAATTTTCTGCAATCATCGGCGAAAATGACGTTGTGGTTCGAGCGAGCGGCGTCAAATACCAAATTTTCTCGGATGGTTAATTAATTGAATTTTATCGTAACACAATAATAAATGTTGTAATAAGGGCAAACAATTTTACGATAATGCGGTGTATAACGGGTTTTACGAGGAAGCCACGTATCTGATTAGAAACTTTGTTCTCGAAAAATTGTCTGAAAGCCGCGGCTATGTGCATGAAAGAAACTATAAAGCGCGCAATGATGCTCGGCCTAATCGGATCATCATTTTCAACTGAAAGCGGCCGCCGGGTGCGCGCTAATCGGCTTATAAGTCATCCGATTATCGCGTTTATAAAACCGCGCAATAAATTCGCTCTCGCGCGGCTACATCAAAAACTTATAATGTTACTACCCATACCAATCGCGTTACAGCCCTTGAAAAGTCGATATAATAGACTTTGACCCGAGAAAGGACGAAAAGTCACGAGGAATAAGGATTCCTTCATTTTTCCGGAACAAACAGGAGGAAGGAGCAAACATTTTGTCTTGGATTTCGGCCAAAAGCCGCGCGAATTATGCACTTTTTTTCTGGGAATGTAATAAGGCCATGCGCCCGCGTTTCTTCCCTTCGTCACGTTATACTTCCAAGAGTAATTTCGTCACGCGGTAAACTTTTGCGCGCGAGGCCGCTTGTGATTGCGCGAAATTATACCTACGGAGTCTTTGAGGAGGAACTTTGGATTAACTCGCGGGCTCTGGTTGAATAGACGATGAGGCGAGTCGACAATGCGCGCGCGCGTTTTTGGAGGAGAAGCAAGAATGAGAGAAAATTAGGGGCGATTAATTAGTTAAATATGGTGTACAGACTTTGGAAAATAACTGTATAATAAGTATAGTATTTTGTCATTAAAAATATTACTTATGTCGACTGCAATAAGATTCTGCGGGGGTGATTATAAACAAGGGCAATCTGACTGCCATAAATATTAATTATTTTAATTTAATTTGTAAGACTGTAAGACCGATGGAAAAATTCTTATCAGTTGATAGTATTTTGTATATTCATATGAAATTATTCAACTCACAAAATGTTAGATTAGAAGTTTGTATATATCTCTACTTTTAGATTTTAATAAAAACCTGAATACAGATCAATCTTTTTTTCGTAATAATAAACGCCCTAATCACTATGTTTTAAAAATAAAAAGGAAAACTCGTGATTAAAAATAAAAATATACGCACTTCCTATACACAGCCAGCTTATTTTAATCTCCAAAATCTCATATCCAATCGTCATCAGGCCCTTTCCATCCTAATTCCCCCCGAAAATTGAAAGATGAAAATTATCCGCCACCCAGCTTTCCTTCCTTCCCCTCTCGAGTGCACCGCGGAGATAAAGGCGAGCGCGGGGAAAAGGGAGAATTGCTCGCTTTCTTTCTTATTTATCCTTTTTGCCGCTCGACCTTTTCGAATTTCGCGCGCTCCTTTGTCTGCGCAGCCACTCTCTCTCTCTCTCTCTCTCTCTCTCTCTCTCTCTCTCTCTCTCTCTCTCTCTCTCTCTCTCTCTCTCTCTCTCGCGGGACATAGTTTTTGTTCGATCGGACAATGCTCGCGATTCGCCGCGAGAGGCTTTCAGCGCGATTACGAGCTTCTTCGTGATGTACACGTATATATATGTATGTAACGATGTACGTACGTAGCGTTGCACGAGATTAAAAGATGGGATATGATGTACGGTTAGGATATATTTGCGTAAGGGAATAATAGTAGGCGAAGGTAAGAAATTTTGGATATTGGATTGACTTTAAGGAGATATTGCAGAGTTATAAAGATAGCTTGTACAGTAAGCTACTGATAATTGCTAATTTTTCATATTACTTTTTCGATTCGTATACTTTTTATACTATTTAGGTACCCTACATTCTTCGATTCGTAAGAAACGTAGTTATCTTTTCTTTTGCTTAAAAACTTTGCAGAATTAAACATAAAAGTAACAAAATTTTACAGTTAAAAAACGTCAACAGATCCATGCTTAACAATTTATTTCACACTCCCCACTTAAACATTCCTTAAATACAAAAATATGTCGAATTCTACAGAAAATTACCCCTAACTGTGGTCGAAAAATCGTAAAAAATTCAAAGTTGAAACACGCCTCCAACAACTGGTTTTTCCTATCCTGTAGCAAAAATAATGCACGAAAAACGTGTCGAACCAAGAGGAAATCGACATAGTGTTTTTCAAGAAGCTACATTTAATTTTTCTTATGGAAATTTAACATGGGAAAAATGGACGAAAAGTAGTCATTAATGATTAACCAATAGCAAGCTATTGAAGTGGCAAAAAAAATTTCACAAAAAAGCGATTAAAGTAGAAGAAAAGAGCTTTAATTTGAGACTAGAATCGTTAAAATCGGTCGATTCTGTGCAAAGCTACGTGAATTTGAAAATGGCAAAAAATGACAAAAATTTTAAGAATTACGTGGATTTGGGAAAAGTCACTCATTTTTCGTCATTTTTCGCCATTTTCAAATTCACGTAGCTTTGCACAGAACCGACCGATTTTAACGATTCTAGTCTCAAATTAAAGCCCTTTTCTTCTACTTTAATCGCTTTGTGAAATTTGTTTTTGCCTCTTCAGTAGCTTGCTATTGGTTAATCATCAATGACTGCTTTTCGTCTATTTTTCCCATGTTAAATTTCCATAAGAACTCTTATATGTAGCTTCCTGAAAAACACTATGCCGATTTCCTTGGTTCGACACGCTTTTCGTGCATTATTTTTGCTACAGAATGGAAAAAACCAGTTGTTGGAGGTGTGCTTCAACTTTGAATTTTTACGATTTTTCGACCACAGTTAGGGGTAATTTTCTGTAGAATTCAACATATATAGTATTGTTTCACTGCAAAGAATTTCGTACACCAACACCTCCACAAACCCTAACCGCCGTTTAACCAATTCGATCAATACACAAACTGACACCCTTAATCATAATTTTCATAACATAGTATACGTCGCGGGCCTCCCATACCCTCGATCCCGACCTCCCCTGCAAAAAGTCCCCGGCACCGTCGCGCAAAAAGCCGACGGCAGTCTAAACGTTTGCGGAAGCAATCGAGCCCCGGAGGGAGAGAAGAAAAATCTCTCTTTCTCTTCTTATTTCATCGGCGCCGGGCGGCCGACTGACTGACGCGAAATCAATAGCCAACGAGGACACACGACTCACGAAATATATTCCGTCTGCTGTATATAGACGGAGTTAATTGCTGAGAACGGATGAGCTTTTTAGATTCGCACTAAATCTGGATATGATGTACAGATTGTATTTTTTTTTATATTTTACCTAAAAGATATCGGTAATTAACAACAACAACAACAACAACAATAACAACAACAATCGCTCCTCTCTCTCCCTCCATTTTTCACAGTGCGCTTCATCTCGGCGAACCTCGCGCCGCGGGAATATTAATCGGGCGGCCTCGGCGATAAGGAATCCTTAATTAATTTCGCGCAGCGGCTTCTTTATCAACGCCCAGCCATTGTCTCTCCTCTCGGCCGCGAACTTTCACTCAATTCCGCTCTCTCCTTCTTTCTTTCTCCCTACCGCGCCTTATATTATACACTCAGCGACGAGGTAGCAGGTTTACTCGAGATAATCTGCGCACGGTTTATCTTGAAAAATCGCCCGCGCGCGAAATATAATGAGACTCTTCGATTCAATTGAAAGCTATATATATATATATATGTGTGTGTGTGTGTGTGTGTGTGTGTGTGTGTGTGTGTGTGTGTGTGTGTGTGTGTGTCTGTGTGTGTGTGTGTGTGTGCTGTGTGTATGTGTCTGTGTGTGTGTGTATCTCTCTCTCTCTGTGTGTGTGTGTGTGTGTGTGTGTGTGTGTGTGTGTGTGTGTGTGTGTGTGTGTGTGTGTGTGTGTGTGTGTGTGCAAATCCGCGGACTACAGACAACAACTGGGGTACAGAAACGGAAAATTTTTTTTTGAGGGCACACCTACCACATAAGGTTTTTTCGGTTCTTTGGGGGTCCCCCAACATGAAAATACTCGTGTACACTCATTATCCGTTGCCAAACTTTTTTGCCGACGAAATCAATTTTTCTTATGGAAATTTAACATGGGAAAAATGGACGAAAAATAGTCATTGATGATTAACCAATAGCAAACTATTGAAGAGGCCAAACCAAATTCCACAAAAAAGCGATTAAAGTTGAAGAATAGAGCTTTAATTTGAGATAAGAATCGTTAAAATCTGTCGATTCTGTGCTAAAATGGTGAAAAATGACAAAAATTTGAAGAATTACGTGGGTTTGAAAAAAATCGCTCATTTTCGTCATTATTCGCCATTTTCAAATTCACGTAGCTTTGCACAGAATCGACCGATTTTAACGATTCTCATCTCAAATTAAAGCTCTATTCTTCAACTTTAATCGCTTTTTTGTGAAATTTGGTTTGGCCTCTTCAATAGTTTGCTATTGGTTAATCATCAATGACTACTTTTCGTCCATTTTTCCCATGTTAAATTTCCATAAGAAAAATTGATTTCGTTGGAAAAAAAGTTTGGCAACGGATAATGAGTGTACACGAGTATTTTCATGTTGGGGGACCCCGAAAGAACCGAAAAAACCTTATGTGGTAGGTGTGCCCTCAAAAATTTTTTTCCGTTTTTGTACCCCAGTTGTCTGTAGTCCGCGGATTTGCACACACACACACACACACACACACACACACACACACACACACACACACACACACACACACACACACACACACACACACACACACACATATATATATATATCGAAAAGCAAAATGCCGCGTTACTATCTACCTGGAAATTGCCTCATCACGAGGCTCAATTAGCGCAGTCAGCGAAAAACCGAGGAGGACCCGGCTGGAAAAAGTTCGAGCGGTGGAGCTGGAATTGGCGGTGCGCGCGGGGAGGCCAAATCGAATCCGCCGCGCGCAATTCCAATTGACGGTAGCGAGAGGGGAAATGGCGGGATTTCCGGTCAGGTTCGCCGTTTATGCGCCCGCGAGATGTAAAAATTTTTCGGCGATGAAGGAAGTGGTGTAGTTCCCCATTTCGAACAAGAGAGAAATCATATCATCCTGTCACAATTGACCCACCAATCGAGGCACGCATGCGCCCTCGCTCCTCAATCCAACCAATGATTAATAATAAAAGCGGAACTCAAGGCAGCAGCTGCTCTCTCGTTCTAGGATTTTTTGGCGAGCGGGGAATTTTTGCGCTCTGATAAATCGCTTCCTCTCTCTCTTTCCCGTTACGGTTCATCGCGCGACCCATTTATGACGGCACTCGGGGTGCGGTCGACGGTTATTAATCGTGTGCCTCATCGCGCGCGACACGGGGCGATTGTTTCGATGCGCGCGTGCGTACGTGACTGGCTTTCTTTGCCGGCCAAAAATTTGTACGCCGCGCTGAGACGAGGAGAGATCAATCATCGTGGCCCCGCCATATGTTTTCGGGGGTTGGGAATGATGGGTTGGCTGTTTATTTAAAGGTTTGGGGTGGTTCGTAATGGGTTGTTGGTGTTGAGGAGGTAAGTTGCTGGAAGTTGGTAAAATGGGTAGTGTTTTTAAGTTTTTGTGGTGTATGCTAGTGTTTTTAACTTTTGAGAGGACTTAGAATATCATAGAGAGGAAACAACAATTTACGGATACTTATTTTCACATAAATTACTTTTTTTTTCTTTATTCGTTCAAAAACTTGAGAATTATGCCAACAACATTGGAATCTCTATTAGTAGCTGATAAAACGCTTGAAGCCATTTCCAATATTTCCATATCAACTCTGATAGAAAAAAAAAAATACCAATGTTACTAAACTCCATATTTTACCACACTTATCTATTTCTACTACCACCCATCTAAAAATACTACAAAAAAAATATTCCACTTTTTCATCAATCATTACACTCTCCTCATCAAAATAAGTTCTAAAAAAACCTTCCCCCAAGCATCCCAAACAGACACCAACCGACCCGACCCTACCCTACCCTAGCGTCCCGATAATCAGGTCAGCGGACCATTCGTCATATATCCTCCGCGCCAAAACTTTTCGCCACACATCCTCCCCGTCCCCCCAAATCCACCCTCGCGTACGTCAGCGAGCTCGCGCGCGCGCCTAAAAATCGTCTTTGTCGCCGCGCGCAGCCTCTCCGTCACTGCCTGGCGCGGCGCCAACGGCAGACCACCCCTTTCGTGTTGTCCCCGCACGAGCGAGCGAGTGGACGGAAGAAGTCACGGCGACGAGTGGCTGTCCATTAACGGCGGAATTCCGCGCGCCAAGCGGCTGCTGCTGCTGCTTTTTACGACGCGGCCGTCCGGCGCGGAACGAGCTCGATGTCAATGGATATAGGGGAAAGACGGGGTTTGTTTACGAGTATAGGAGAGCGGGTGGGGTAGGTTAGAGTTGGACAAAATTTAAGTTTTTGAGTGGAAGAGGTAATAATGCGGGAATTGGAGTAACTGTTGGTCGAGTGTAGGTGGACCTATGGTACTAAAAAAATGATAGAAAAAGTTATATAGGGCAGTACTTGCTTCTATCTTTTCATACCTGTTTGAATTTTCACAGGAAAGTACCACAAAAACTAATTTTCCACTGGATATTTTATGGGGATGAATGTTGGTCTTTTTGCGAGGCATTTTTTCTCTTACTCGTCGACAGCCTCTTCACCTCTGCAGAGGCATCAAGCCAAAGCCAATTCAAATAAGGAGAAGAAGAAGAAGAAGAAGTCGCTTCCTTTATTTATACGTATAGAGATATATTTATACGTATAGATATATATTTATACGTATAGATTTATACGTATACACTGAGAGAAGAATATTGTTACTGTTAACATATTTATCTATTTGAAATACAACTATTTGACATGTTTAAGGATAAAATGTGATATTGTAATAGCTACAATGTCTATATTAACTAATAGACATAGAAGTTCTTGTAAATTGTAGTTTTTGAATCTAATAGCCAATTTTCTACCAGGATGATGTTGTTATATAATAAAAAGGTTTGAAATAAAAACTCCATTTAGTTTTTTACTCCAACGTTTTGGACATTTTTATTGTTTATGTCCCTCATCAGGATAAACAATAAAAATGTCCGAAACGTTAGAGTAAAAAAATAAATGATGTTTTTATTTCAAACGTTTTTGTTATAAAACAACATCATCCTGGTAGAAAATTGGCCATTAAATTCAAAAACTACTATAATAAGTATATTATTACAATATCAATGTTCTCAGGTAACATATTGAAATTGTTTATGAGAACATGGTAACTTAACTGTTAACATGGCATTATAACTGTTACAATGCCTATATTTGATCATATTTAAACATACGCATGTTAACAGTTACAATGCCACGTTAACAGTAAACAAATCCTTTTCTCAGTATAGAAATACAATGAAACATTTGAATACCCATCTCTCCACTTCTCACACATTCCATCCAAAAATACGCAAAATACTTCACCCCCATTACACTCTAATTCCACAAAATCTGCAAACATTATTTCCATCCAAACACCTCTCCCATCATCGACCCAGCGAATTTCATTCTAAGAAAGCCATCAGCCACCACATTAAAACCGCTACTCTCTCCTCCCATCGGCATTTCGTCTTACACGACCATAAACGAAGCCCCCGTACAAACACGTGCTGCGTCTCGCTCGGCAATCTCCTGCGCGCACTTATACTACTTATACGACGCGTCCAAAGGAGAGTGAGAGAGCGCGCACGTGCTCTCCGTATAAACGTGTAAGTATACGCGGCGCATGTATTAATACATCGCGCGGTGCAGGTCGTGCAGAAATTTTCCGATACGCAGACAGTCGGCCGAGGACGCGGGGGTAAATCACGGGCATAGGGTATAGGTATTCTAGTTTTTCGGTTGGGAAAGACTGAGTGCTGCTGCCTTTTGTTTATTATTTCACAGTAATATGAGAATTTTGCGCCTTAGAATAAACGACTGGTTATAGTGTTGACGTACTTACACGTAGAACGCTGACAAAGAATACATGTAATTAATGCACAGAGAAAATAAAATCTTTACATTAAAAGTATACTTTTCTAACTATAAAATCCTGATATTATTTGTGTCAAAGTATATATTTACAAGTTACAATATTTCTTAATAATTAAGTAATATTCCTTAACAGTTAAGGCGCAGGTCATTCGTTCAAATTATCTACAAATTCAAAGGCATGGTTTCTTAAATATTAGGAAATATTATTTAACTGTTAAAGAACATTCGTTTGTCCGTATCCAAACGTCCGTTAGTTTATATAGTTAATGACGTTCCTTTAATGTAAAGATTTTCTTTTCTCTGTGTGGTAGTACATATAGCGAGCGATGTGAATAATTACACGGAGAGAAATTTTAGAGTAAAAATTACCAAGGTGCCTTGGTAGTGCATGGATAGACTGTCAAAAGCCGTGATATTCCCAGGTTTCTAATACAATTTATAAGTTTCCCAGGAAAAACTACCATAACCACTTAAAAAAAATACCAAATTATCGGAATAAAAATTACCAGACACACTGGTAAAAATTGAGATCTAGTCATTTTTACAGGGTAACCTAAGAATTTTTACTAAGAAAACTGATAAATTTTGCCAAATAACCTGGTATTTGTGTATTCGCGCATGCGCACTGCGCATTATTGTGTTTCAGAAGATTGATACTAGAGGCGTGCGCGACGTTAAAATGAAAACAATACACATATTTTCAGTAAGTAATAACGGCGATACAAATGACTGTTGGTAACAGCTTCCGTGGCGCAGTCGGTAGAACGTCGGACTCTCAACCCAAAGATCGTCGGATCGAATCCCGCTTCCGTAAAAATTTTTTTTCAGTTTAATGTTTTTTCATCCTTGTTTCTGTTTCTATTTCTATATTAAAATACTATATATCCATTAATATAGATAAAAAAAGTTAATTTTTTTAATTTAAATTAACTAAAAAAAAATTTTACCAAGGCACTTTGGTAAAAAGTTTGAAATTGTCAGTCTGTCCATCCATTACCATAGAAACTGGTAATTTTGCCTCGAATATTTGTAATTTTCACTACAAAATTTCTCTCCGTGTATATACCAAAAATACTTTCACATTATCCACTCTCCAAGCTACAATAAATCTTCCTAACAATGCACTATTTACAGCCACGCAAATACTCCACAGCTTTTTATAACTCGAGCAACCACGAGCTCATACCACTCGAAATACGCGTACGTCCACAGGCATCACCCAATCAATCCGGGATACTATCTCTCCCCCCACCCCTAATAACTCGCATCCGCAGAATAACTCAAACCTCGATCTCTCTCGCTAACACCGCGATTTATTAATTTCGACCCAGTTGTCGACGTGTACATGTGTGTGTCTTTTCCGCGTGAGTCAAGGTCGCGCCGATGAATAAGAAACGCCATCACGCGCGCGGTCAACGTAGGTATTATTTTTGCCCCTCGCGAAAGCGCGAGTAATCTTTTACGGCTTCCTGGGGCTTTATCGAGATAAACAAAATTTAAGTGCTGTTTTCATTTCTGGCCAATCAGCGAGCTGGAAATCTTTCAATAGCCAATCAAATTTGTCAACACCTCGAAAATTTCGCCTTGTACCGAACACTCGATAAGGCCCCTGGTTGGGCTGCGCCCGCTGACTAGTATTGCTTCGTGGACTGTGGTCTGACGTGTTCGTGTGTGAAGTGCAGTGATGTAAGTGTTTCGTGGCGGGTGTAAGAATGATCTTGCGGATTGTAGGAGGGTTTTTCAAAGGCGAATGAAATGTCTTTTTGAGATATCACTTATATAATTATATTTCGCACATGCAAGCTCATACATATAAGTTACAAACGTATAGAATTAACGAATTATAATTTAATAATTTTCAAATGTGTGCGCACCATCATAATTAGTGCATAGTCCATGCATAAACAATACGTATAATGAATATGGTAAGGGTAATAAGTGTAACAAAGGCCCAACCAGTAAGCTGATCATAAAAAGAAATAAAAGTATAGTTTGATTTGCCACTGAGAGAAGGATTTCATAACAGTTAACATATTTAGTAACTGTTAGAATGGAATACTTGATTTCGGACGAAATAAGGAACTTATTTCATGTAAACATATAAAGTATAAACAGAAATAATCGACTTCTTTACTGTTAAAAGGTGCGCATATTAACAGTTAGTATGCACACTATTTTGAGTAAATACTAAAATTCTTTGAAGTAGTAAATTAGTTTTATTATTACTTTGCTGCACATATTTATATGTTAAAATATATATTGAAGTATATAAAAAAGTTTCGAAGAATATAAATAAACAGTTAAAATAATTAATAGTAAATTTCGACACAGGTGCGGAAGGTGATTATATGTAACGTTTCTCTCACGAGCGAGGCGTGTGAGAAAAGTCACATGAAGTAAAAATGTTAATCAATTGAAATTATTATTTTGAGGTTAGGGGGTATAATAGTATATTATGCACCAAGGGAATAAAGTGGACTGTGTGCTCCCTGCGCGAGAGTTGTCGCCTGAGCGAAGCGAGGGCGACAAACGCGCAGGTTCGCACAACCCACTGTATTCACGAGTGCAATATACGGCTTTTTAACACAACTATCATAAAGTTCGTACTCGTTTCCCACTTCGGCGGGAATAAAGTACGAACTTTATGATGGGGTGTGTTAAAAAATAATTTACTGTACGTAGGACCCGGCGTTACGGGGAGCAATGCGGTTACTTAAGGTAGTTGTGTCTTTAGGGTACGGTCTATAATGACGCAGGGTGCTTACTACAATAGTTAATGCATCATAGTCTAAGAAAATCTGAGTAGCACATGTGTGTATAAAAGAATGTGAGTGTACAGTATGCCTATAAATAATACGCAAACATACAGTTACTTGAAAAACGCATTTTTTGTATGTTTTCCTGTCTCGAATCTGTCTTAGCTCAAATATTCCATACTTATACGACCTTTACAATAGCTTTTCTCAGAAACTATACGTGTCATATCTCTGAATTTTGGTGACAAGCTTTTAATCATAATGATAAATAATAGGTTAGTTTTTTTTTTTATGATCTTAAGAAAGGTTTTCCAACAATGAATTTAAATGCTGTTTTTCCGCTGGTTGTTCCTATGCTTCCCATATTAAAATGCCCAACTTTGATATTGAATATCTCAAAATCGGCAGGTGTCATCTCTTGGAAATTTCGCACACGCATGGGCATCGGAAGTTTCAAAAGGTTCCTAAGAAACTCGTTTTTTGAAACACAACTACCTTAAGGAGGTTGGCTACCACTGCGGGGCAGGGAGAAGGAGTCCCCTCGCATCTTGCGCGCGGCTCCGCTCACCGCGCACCCCCTCTCACAGCCAACGAATTCGATCGTTTGTTTACGTTTGGCCGCAGTACTTACTCAGAATCGGTGTTGTATGTACACCCATCCTTGAGGGATTCTTGCCGAACGTGCCTCCTCAGTTTCAAAATCCTGGAATCCCTTTGGCCAATTCCAATTGAAGGCTAATGGTTACAGTTGAATTGTCCAATGAGATTGCAGGATTTTTAAACTGAGCAGGCACATTCGGCAAGAATCCATCAAAGATGGGTGTACGTCGTTTTCAGATTTCGTACGTATACACATTTATCTGCATATTTTCTACATTGCCAGCAGTTTTTTTGGTTCATTGTTACCTTTTCTTAAAGAATCGCATCCTAAGTGTCTTGTGTTTTACTAAGGTTATGGAAGCTCATACCGCGCTGTTCGCGGTAGTATGAAACACACGCCGAATACACTATATATTTTATTTTAAACTCTACATACTAACAGTTAGTATGTCTACTTTAATATTGAAACACAGTTTTATTAAAGACGAAAATTCATTATTATCTATAGGTAACATTACAATAAATTTAAATATTTATAATATTTAATATTTATTTAACCAGATTGTACTTATATAATATTTAATATATATAATATTATAATATTTAATATTTATTTAACCAGATTGACTGTACATAGGCTGGAATAACATTTTATCAAACGTTATAACATCCTCGTGGACTCCCATTGTAGGATGTTTGCGTTTGATAAATCCTTAAAAACTAACTTAAAACTAGTATCCCAATTTAACAACATATCTATAAAATTTACAAGATTAACTATAACAAATAGTTGCCCAACATTTGTAATAAACATCTACATAGACTTTATAAATTTCTTAATGTTTTTCTTAATAGTTATTTTACTTATATATTTAAACATCATAATAAATCTAAATATACTTAAATTTTATTTTTCAAATAAGCTAGTATATTAACTATTATGAAATCCTTTTCTCAGTGATGCGTCATTTTTTTTTTTTTTCACTTTATACTTGAGCAAAATGTATCCAATGCTTTCACCTACAAGATTATCGTTGTAAGCTGACTCAATGCGAATATTTTAGTTTATATGCCGTTCTATTTCCAGCCCATATCCAACCGCGTATGATACCAAAATAATACGGTATTATAGTTTCCGCGTACCCGTTTCCCAATTTCCCGCCCATTCCATACGAACATACTTTCCCGCGCCAAACTTCAAAAGGAACAACGCGCTCCATACGTCATTATCCGAACTTTATTCTTTCACCCCCTCCGCACGTACACACACATAGTAACAACTCTCGCTCATTCGAACAACGGAAAAAGCGAACAGTCGCGCGTAAGCAACACGCGAGCGAGGTCAGCTAGCCGCGGCCGAGCGTGAAATAGCGCGCGCGCTCGCGCGAAATTCGCACGCGCGCGAATCGTCCTGGCGGAAAAAAATGGGGAAGAGCGAGAGAACGAAGCGAGAATGGAAAAAAAAGAATAATAATAATAAAAGGGACGCGGAATCGAGCGACCTACTCCTTCGCCCTCTCTCATTCTCCCCGCGAGATACACCCACACACACTGGTAGGTGGATTTCATTAAAACAATAAAATTTTTCGCGCGCGCGTACGCCAGTCGTAAAGTGCCGCAGTAATTAAACTAAATTTTTCAGCGCGCTAGTTCCCGCCTTTTTTATATGTACGCGAACTAGAACCACCACCCCGCTGGTATAGGATTAAAAGTCCGAGATTTGAGAGGCTACAGCGATATAAAGCGATGCGGTGTGTAGTATCTCTTTTCGCGAGGAGGAGGAGTGTAGGATGACTAATACGATTACCCCGCCGGCGAACGCGAAACTTTATGGAAAATTCATGAAAACGTGAAATTAGCCGGGAGAGAGAAAAAGTATACGAGGTTCGTTAATGGAAAAAAGGCTTTTACCTCGCGCCACGCGCGCGTCTGAAAGTAAAGTCGGAGCTGTAATAATTGTTGTTCGGCGCAATGCACACCACGACGTCGACGCTATGTATGTACAGGCGTGTTCGCGCGGCCGCCCTCCAAAGCGCGCGCGCGGATGAAAAATTAACGAGAGGCCGGAGAGTGCGCTAGGAACGTCGATATACAAGTACATACCTGGTTCGGTGTAGGCGATGTTTTTGTAGTGATATTTCTTTCGAAGAGGATTGGTATGAGATATATATATCAAACTCGATTTCTCTTAACGCGACTCACCTTACGTTTCGGGAGCTTAATAATTAATTGGATGGATGTAGGTGTCAAAAGACACCTAAGTCAAAAGACATATAAGACGTGCATTTGAAATGAGAAAAATGCTTAGGTTGGTTTATTATGGTCTCTTTACAGAATGTGCGGATCGTCGCCGCGGCTTCGCGCTTGATGGTTTTTCGGAGGTGGCCAATCGGAGGCGTCGTTACAAATCGGAGCCTGAAAACTACTTGCCCTTAGTAGATCGCCTCGTCGGCGCGGTGTGATGGGAGCAGGGACTTGATTCTCTATCTATCTCGGTGAGCGATACACGCGAGACAAGAGGTTTAGACCAATCGGAGGGCTTCTTTAAAAGGAAAAATGGTTGTGTCGTGAGCGATATATGACTCTGGGTCTTCGCTCGACAACAATTCCAAATATACTGGGAAAATCCAGTTTTACTTTTTTCCTACATATATGTCGTTTCTTTTTAAAGAATATATGGTGTAATTATATTTTGTAAAATACGCATTAAAAAATGTATAGCTACATCGTTAGGATTCTCTGCACAGTCGTTTAGAATGTACATGAAAAGATTATAAATGAAATACAGCAAGATTGATATCATCACAGTAAGTTGACAGCAGTCGACATCTGATGCTACAATTTTCTCTCAATCTTTATTTTATTACTTATTTTATTTTATTTTATTTTATCCTATTTTATAAGTTTTTATTAATAAGCGCACTCGTCTTGTGCCATGAGTTTGCGTTGCCGAATTATAGTAAATTTGTAAAGGCGTTGACTATATTGGACTGATGTCCATAGTTAAATAAACTTAAATCAATCAATCAATCAATACGCACGTATGTAATTTAAACATCGAAAGCATCCCCCAAGATCTCCAATAAACGAAATTTCGAAAGAGCCGTAACGCACAACGCGCACTACTATACCGCTGATATGCAAATTTGTCGATGGTTTATACCGCGCTGCAATTCCCTCGAATCGTCCGATAGGTATATTACCTCTACTTTCGTAAAGAGCCGTTATACGATCGCAAAGATCGAGTCCCTCCCCAAATAAGCTTCCGTTGCGAAATCACAACCGAATAACGACATAGCGAAAAAGAGACTCGCGCAAGGTGAAGCCGTAATATAGATAAACTTTCGCGAGCTTGCGCAAAGTTATTTTCAACTTTATCAGGTTAATAAAAATTGCCCTCCCCTGACTATCTATAGCCAGCAATAATAATAACAACAACGGCAGCGGCGACATTCATAATAATGAAGGGGCGCGCGCGCGCGTATAAAACGGCGAAGGTTTTCATTATTACGTGCATTTTAATAAAACCACTCCCGGATATAAAACTCCGCTCTCTCGCGCGCGGGCCACTCGTGGATATATCGATCGCTATACGTACGTCGAAAAATAAAAGCGAATTATTATTGCAGGCTGCGCTGAAATCCTTTCGGGCTCAAAGAAAATCTCTCCCGCACGCGTGTGTGTTTGTGCGCTCGCGTATATAAATCCATCAAAAATGCAAAAGCGCGTCGCTGGGGAAGAGGAGGCAAGCAAGCTACCATAAACGTCGTTAAACCTCGCAAAAAAAACCGACGAGAAAAAAAAAAAACGGAGAACAGTGATAAGGCGAAACACAGCTCGACTATTTTTAAAAACGATGGCGACGCTCAAAACTCTCCTTTTTCGCTGCGCGACGTTGTATACACCCCTCCTGTGAAAGGGTAAGAGAGAGAGAGAGAGGTAGGATTGGAAGAGGATGAAAAAAGAGTGAGAGAAGAACGAAGAAAAATAGATACCAGAGACTCTCTCTCTCTCACTCTCTATTGATAATCGAGGCCGCTGCGGGCGTTTTATTTATAAACAGCAGCCGCGTATTTCAGTCGCCCGCGGGAGCGAAAATAAAAAGAAGGGAGCAATCGGCAGATATGCAAGCTCCACTCCGCCTGCCTACCTGTGTGTCTGCATGATTTAATTGACGTTTTATGTATTAACAATAGACCACGTGGGACTGAAAGGAATATTACTTTTATTGGGTTCTAGCGCGCAGCCTGTGTATATAAAGTCGGCTCAAAGTTACCAGGGGGTAACTGCTACTCATAAGGAGGGGAGAGCTCAACATCGCGTAAACAAAAAAACAAGCAACTTTATACAGCCTACTATAGAGCTCCTTTAATAACACTCACACGTCGTGCAACAATTACCTCGAGTTTCTTCCTCTCTCGCGCTGTGCAGCCATTACCGCACGCGGCCTAACGGGATGCCATTACCGGAAGCTCTCGCTCGTTCGCCGCCCGCGTTAAGAGTATTAGGCAGACATGTGTGTGTACATATATGTAGGGGGGATTCAAAGACAAGTGCGAAGCCATTTGCATTCCCGTGTGCACCCGCGTGTTCGGGTGTGTGGGGTGTAGAGTGGAGTCTTCTATATCGGGCAGGATATGATTATTTAATGGAGAGAAGGTGGCTCGAGGGAGCTCTGAGTTTTTCGTTGAACTGGCGCGAGGTTCTGCAAGGAGCTGAGCGATTTTTAATCTTGAAGAGGTTTATAATATTGTTGTAAGATGTAATAAGTAAGAATAAAGGGATTCGATTAAATTGTTGACAGAAGCGGTTACCGCACAGAGAAAAGAAAATCTTTACTGTTAACGAACGGACGTTTGGATATGAACAAATAAATGTTCATTTATAGTTAGACAAATTCGTTAACAGTTAAGTCACGAATCGTTTGAGTAAACAACGAATGTGTTTAACTATAAATGAACACCAAAGTGCATGGATTCTTGCGGAACGTGCCTCCTCAGTTTCAAAATCCTGCAATCCCAATCAGTGATGTGGATTAAGGGGATGCCATACTCGTACCATTACCGACCGAGCAATTCACACAGTTTCAAGCTGATTAAAAATAAAATACGTCGAATCACAAAAAATCAAGAGAACACTCTTCTGTATTTTTTAACGTTCTATCATCCAGTCAAAGTTTGGAGTTGAAATATCAAGCCGTTTTTTCAAAAACTTTGAACGAAATTAAATTTCGCTTTGTTCAAAGTTTTTGCAAAAATGACTTGATATTTCGACTCCAAACTTTGACTGGATGATAGAACGTTAAAAAATACAGAAGAGTGTTCTCTTGATTTTTTGTGATTCGACGTATTTTATTTTTAATCAGCTTGAAACTGTGTGAATTGCTCGATCGGTAATGGTACGAGTATGGCATCCCCTTAACCGGTCAGACAAAATTTTCTGACTTGACGGTCATTTTGAGAAAAAGTTGACCGCCATTGACAGTCAAAATTTACAATCCCTGAATGTAAAAATGACCGTTAGTGAGTTTTCTGACCGGTTATTGGTCAGAAAGTTTAAAAGAATAAAAAAACGATTAAAACTTTGATAAAACAGTTTGTTCTATCATATGTTTTACAGAGCAGTATTTTCATACAAAACAGTCTATATTAAATAATAAGTCAAGGATAACGAAAACGTGTGTTCTATGCAAGAAGTAGCCCATTCCTGGTGACAAAACCATACTTTTCCCCGTTCGTCTATATACTCTATATAGATGTAGGTTTGACTGTCACGCAGAAGTGTGACCGGTCAGGGTCAATTGTCGCTCAAAATTTTTTTTGTCAGGTCAGAGTCATGACGGTCAATTGACCAGCTCACATCACTGATCCCAATGACCGATTCCAATTTAAGGTTAATGGTTACACCCGAATTGTCCAGTGAGATTGCAGAATTTTGAAACTGAGGGGCACCCCGCGCAAAAAAAAATGAAGACTGGCCAATATATTGCTCGGAATGTGGGTAATATATGGGATGTGTCACTTCCCATACATGGCCGAAATTTCTCCAGATTGCTCTCCGTACTCTTTTCCCATATATGTTTGGCGACTTCTATAGTTCTATATGTATAATGTAGTTCCGAAGCCGCCACTAGGCGGCGCACTGATGGCGTAACACATGGATAAATAGGAACCGTGCGGGTATATAAGGAAGTATGAGACAGTGGGGTGGACGATTCTGATAGTGTGGAAATACCTTCACAGGGTAACGCACAACTTCCTCTTTTTGATTTCCTTCTTTAAGGAGAGGTAACTGGAATCGTCCAGGCTCCTCCTACGTGGATTCATTTCGACGTAAGGGGCTCCTGGACGGTGATCCGGGCAGGCTGTACCTCACTGGTAGGGGGCGACGGAGGGGGCCCCCACCATCCCTTCTTTCTTTCTTTCTTGGGGTGGACGGGATGGGTTTTTACTCCTAGCAAGGTTTTTCCCTATTCTACACTCCACGTAGTAGTTCAGTCATACAACCGTTTTTTCTCTATAACTTCTGATAGTGTGGAAATGCTCTCACAGGGCAACGCACAACTTCCTCTTTTTGATTTCCTTCTTCAAGGAGAGGTAACTGGAATCGCACAGGCTCCTCCTACGTGGATTCATTTCTACGTAAGTGGCTCCTGGACGGTGATCCGGGCAGGCTGTATCTCACTGGTAGGGGACGACCATCCCTTCTTTCTTTCTTTCTTTGTGTGTATACACACACACACACACACACAATTTTTTGTTAAAGAGGAACTGAAAGCAATACTTTCCAATACATAGGCCATAGGTCATCCCAACTATGGAAAAAAGGTACGGAGCGCAACATGGAGAAATATTGGCCATGTATGGGAAGTGACATATTCCATATATTACATATATATTGGCCAGTCTTCATTTTTTTACGCGGGATGTTGCGCAAAAATCCATGCGTTTAGGTGAACATTCCATTTGTCTATATCCAAACGTCCATTGGTGAAGGTGATTCTATGAGCAGATATAGTACTTAAATATAAAATATTCTACAATAAATTGTTCTCATACTGCAAAGTGAGAACCCATATAGTATCATAGACCGTTACTTTAAGTTACAGACAAAAATTTTTTTAACGAAATTTCAGTACTAGCAAAGTAGATATCGTCAGTGTAAAAAATGATGCAACATATCGCTTTAATCTTTTTCAGTTTTGCTTCAATTTCAATTTTTAAAGGCTCATTTTCATCTTTGCTGGATTTCATTACGAGGTATTGTGGATCAAATTAAAAAATTTTTAAAATCTTAAAAGTTACAGGCAATTATTTATAGCAAGTTTGGTTTGAATTCATACCAGATTCGTACAAAACTTGATAAAAAATTGACTGTAACTTTTAAGGTTTTAAAAATTTTTTAATTTGATCCACAATACCTCGTAATGAAATCTAACAAAAATGAAAATGAGCCTTTAAAAATCGAAATTGAAGCAAAACTGAAAAAGATTAAAGCGATTTGTTGTATCATTTTTTTTTACATTGACGATATTATATACTTTGTGAGTACTGAAAATCCGTTAAAAAAATTTTTTTCCGTAACTTAAAGTACCGGTCTATGATACTATATGCGTTCTCATTTTGCAGTATGAGAACAATTTATTGTAGAATACTTTCTTTTCTCTGCGTGTGAGAATACACTTCACTCATACTTCTAGGTGAGGTTGTCTTTATCTGCATTTTGAGTACAGCATTAACTTGAAACACTATAGGTACATACTAAATTGAAATATTAAAAATTCACTCATAAATCTCCCGTTCCCCCATGACAACATCACCGTCGTCACACCCACTCCGAAACAATTCGAAAACGCGCACTAGGCGGCCCGAAAGTTTACCCATTACTCTGCGTTTCCATTCCCCGCAGCAGCAGCAGCAGCGACGCTCGCTACTATAACTACAACACATACAGCCGAGATTAAGAAATTCGATGCAAATAGATTACGCGCGTGCGCGCCGCCTGTACAGGCACTGTATTCATGAGCGCGACGGATGAATATTCATCGCCGGGCGCGTGCGTGCAAAGGACTCGTCGTCGCGTGCCGCAAGGTGAGAGAGGGAGGGAGGGAGGAGTAGCGTAGGCCGTGATCCGGTTCGCGTTGGGTATAGTGCGGGTGTAGAGTGGAGACGACGGATGTGTCTTCGCGAGGGGGGTTGGAGTGAGCGATGGGTTTTGGAAATGAGTAAAGTGTTGTTGCGGTTTTTGTGTAATTGCTAAATTGTATACTTTCTTTTTGAGCTTTTGGAAGTAAGATGGTTGAGTGAATGAATTTATTTCTAATTTTTAATAGTTTTGTTCATGTTGTTTTGTTTAGTTTGCGAATATGTCGTTTAATGATAAAAAGAAGGAAAAATGACATTATCTATTATTTAAAAAAACATTCAAACTTTTCGAAAAATTGTCTTTTTTTTTCAAAGTTTAAGAAAAAAATAAATAAATAAAATTAAAAATTCTCCATTCATCAACACTCACAGCCACGTTCAATCAAAGTTCTGTACCTCCATCCACCAGTACGATTCTCGTATAAAATCGACACGAGGCGAGCGATAGCCGCGCATCGCGATAAAACTAGCCTCGCGCAATATATATACGACAGAGTTCCTGCAGCAGCCGCTTTTCAAACGTCTCTCACTCTCAGCCGCGCGCTCATTTGTCCCCATTATATGCCTCCGTATCAACAATAACTCCCTCGGTGTCTTGCCAAGTTGCGAAAACAATCGCAAGGCGTGTCCCGCGCCCGACTATCGCTCTCCGATCTTTTGTTAATTTAGTAGAATACCGGTTTCTCGAGTCGAGGCAGCTGTATATATATATAAACAGAAGTCGTTTGTCGCGCGAATCTGTTTTACGATGATCGTAAAAATACGAGGCGGCGATGGCGAGCGATCGCGAGATGCTTTTACGGCTGCATGAGGGGCCGATACGTTTCGAGTGTATATAGACGCACAAACTTGCCCGGGCTTTTGTCTTTCTTATATAGTCCGGCGACAGATGAAACGTCGCGGCGATGGTTTATTCAAAAGTTATGTACATGTTTGAGTTTGGCCGCTGTGATTCTTCTTTTATCACTAGACAGTGTCGGAGTTTAGTGACACTTGGCGTATTACTTTTATCCGCGTCCATATACATATTTAAAAATATGCGTAGGTATGATGGCCAATCGATGTTTTCAATTTTTATGTCAATTTATTCACAACCAGTTCCTTTGCTTATTTAAACGCAAACGCGACAAAGTTGCTGTCCTGAATAAATAGCGGCGTCATTCAATCTTCGATCTTCGACCTTCAGTTATTTTTACAGAAATGGACTTTTCGTTTCTCGAAAATCGTACACGGAGAGAAATTCCCTAGTTAAAATTACTAGAGTCTATTGTAATCTTGTCTCAGACTGCCCAAAGTGAACTTTTTACGAGATTTTTAACAAATTTTACCATGTACTATTGTAATTTTTATGAGTACTATTGTAATTTTTATGATTCACATACGAAAATTTGATAGATTTTTATAAAAAACTACAATAGTGTACCTTATAAAAAGTCCACTTTGGGCAGTCTGTGACAAGATTGCAATAGACTCTAGTAATTTTAACTAGGGAATTTCTCTCCGTGTATAAATCATCGTCTCTCTTATTAAATCAATGTCAAACCTTAACTTTTCCTCCCCCCACCACCTTCCACCGTTTCAATCTTTCCACCGCGGTTGCATCCACTCGAACACGCTCGCTCGTTCGAGCGGCAAAAACTTCCTGCGTGAACGCTTGCGCTCGTAAACTCAGCCCGAAAACTCGGCCCGGCCGTGTCCCGGTAATTAAATATGGATTAGGCATTACGCGCGCGCGCGCGCGAGTGCGAGGATAAAAATTATACGGGCCCGTAAAGCTCAAGCCTCCTCCCGCTGTATAATTTGCATCAAGTTTTTCACAGAGAAGTATAGGTATAACAGCAGTGCGTAGATATACATGGGCTAATAATTGGTGAGTAATTGGCGACGATTATATTATGCGCAGAAAATGTTGTAAGTGTATACTTTTTTTTTCTTTTTTGTGGGCCTTTAATTACAAATTTTGGCTGTTGAGAGCGAACGATAGGACGTAAAGTTGGCGCTCGTAACACACGTGTTACGTGCGCGATGGATAAAACAAAGGCTGCCTGCTGGGAAAATGATATTTTTCGTCGAAAATTATTACCATTTTACGGCGGTTTATGTTATGCCCGGGATGTGGATGACGCATAACTGAAAGGGTCGAATAAATAAAAGGAATAATAATTAATAATAAAATTTATAATTACAAGGCACGCATAATGCGTGTGTGTTCCGTCGGTTTACGATTATTTAATGATACATCATTTTCACAAAGCTGTAAACGGTAAACTATATAGACACTGCATAACTACTCCTACACTTTTACAAATAAACTACAATATTCGCGCCATATTTCAGAATTATTGCGTTTATATCGCCACTTAAATGATCTAACAATTCGACCAAACCAAAATACAACACTTTCTTTCCTCGTATCAATCCACCAGTATAGAAACAGCCGAGTACGGCAAGACACCCCGCAGTCGCACGACCCAATCGGGCATCGATACCATCGGCGCGCCTCGCACTCGCGATTGTGTGTCAGACCCGCTCGCGGCGCACGTCAGCCGCAAGTAGATATATATACACGCGCAGCACACGCGGGGGGTGGGCAGGTCGTCGAAGGCACCTGTTGCGAGAGGCATGTGTGCGCGCGCCGAACGCTGCCGATGGAGAATAGTATACGTAAAAATAGCTCGGTGCTGGTATTATGCCCATCGCTTAATTGCGCGAGTATAGCGGGGGTTTCCCGAGGTCCGTTAGAAAAAAAATGGAAGGGAAGTTTGGCAGAGCGACTCGCGCGGGGAGATTTATAAATCGCTCGCGAGTTGGATTTCGCGTCTTATTGGATTTGATAAGTTTTTTACAAACTGCGCGCGTGTTTTGTATAGTGCTTTATATCGGCGGTTGTGCAGCGGGTGGGGGAAAAGTGGAGTTTTATTGGCTTACAAGTGACAGTTCCTTTAAAATGAGATACAACTATCGCCCTCAATTTTTTATGTGTCTGAAGTTTGCAACGTTGGAGTGTAACGAAAAAAAAATTTTCATTTTACTTGTCACAGGCTCAGCTCGACTGTCATCCGAGCCCTGACGCATCCGCTTCACGATAAGAACTAGACTCTCGCGATGCTTTCGAGCAAGCATCGCGACTAATTCATCTTAATTCATTATATCGTCCTCCCGTACGTAACATACTTTAAGTTTGTACCAATTGATATTAATTTAGCGTGTAGATTTAATGTTTTACAGTATAAAATAACTATAACAAGGTTTTAGATAAAATTTCCATTGTTCAAAAAATTATTTCGATGCATTCCAACGATGCAAACTTTCCTTATAAACCCAATGCAACCTCTCCATCCAGCTAGGGGAAGGTGGGGCAG